>CM042430.1:32393089-32958089 GCA_023631565.1 Gymnocephalus cernua
TGCTGCAAACAGTCTTAAGGTGGGCAACAGTACGGGGTCTTCATTGTCGCATTTTGGGCTTCAAACACATTCTCTATTGGAGACAGAACAGTCTGGATGATCCTTTTCTTCTTTGATCCGGAGCACACGGCGTCCATTTCTCCCCAAAAAATACCTGAAATACTGATTCATCTGACCACAGTACACGTTTCCACTGTGTGATGGTCCATCCCAGATGCCTCTGAGCCCAGAGAAGTCAACGCCGCTTCTGGACACTGTTAACATAGGGCTTCCTTTTGGCACAGTACAGTTTTAACTGGCATTTGTGGCTGTAACTACGTATTGTGGTACTTGACAAAGGTTTGCCAAAGTAGTCCTGAGCCCATGTGGTATAGATGAATGATGATTCTTGATGCAGTGCATCGAGAGGGATCGGAGATCACGGTTGTCCAGCTTAGGCTTGCGCCCTTGTCCTTTACGCACTGAAATTCCTCCACATTCCTTGAATCTTTTAATTATGTTATGCACTGTTGAAGGTGAAATAAGCAAATGTTTTCCTATCTTTCTTTGAGGAACATTGTTTTTAAACATTTCAATAATTTTCTCACGTATTTGTTGGCAAACTGGCGATCCTCGGCCCATCTTTGCTTCTAAAGGACTAGACCTTTCTTGGATGCTGCTTTTGTACCAAATCATTACAATTACCTGTTGACATCACCTGTTTCAAATCACATCATTATTTAACCAATTTACCTGATTACTAGCCCTAAATTGCTCCTGTCCCAACCTTTTTTGGAATGTGTTGCAGGTCTGAATGACAGGAAAGGATGTATATTTACAAATGGAATTAAGTTGACCAGACAAAACATGAAATATTTTGTGTTCACATTGTCTGCAATGAAATACAAGTCAAAGTACATTTTAATACAGTTTAATGCATTATGGTTCAGATGTTGTTTCAGAGCTTTCCGTGCCCCTTTTTACATGCATGTAATCCTGGTGGGAATTTTGTTTTTTTGTTGTTGACTATAAACACATTTTTGGTATATTTAATTAGCCAGAATCAACCTTAAATATGTGTGCAATGTGTATAAAATGTAACGTTCGCTTCATGTTGTGAAACCCACCAGATTTCCACAAATATCACTACAGCCTACTTTTGTGCTGTTGTAATATTTATGATAATGCAACCATTGAAAACAATGACAACCTTGTACTAAAGGCAGAAATAAGAGAGCCTTCATCACTTTTCTCATTAAGTTACGTTTTATGTCAAGTTTCCAAGGAAGCTATCACAGTTGAGATAGTTGAGCAAGTCAAGTAGCTCAAGTAGCTCAAAGAACAAGACAGACATGTGGTCATTACATAAGCTGAGGAGAAGTAATACAACTTACCTTGGTGCATTTCCTAAGTATTGTATGTTTGCTATTGTTTTCATGCGCTGCTTTATGGTTGTTTATGAAACCCCCAACCTCTGCTGCCTGTTAAAGTTGGTGTTTGATGTTTTTTGACCCCAAGGTCTCCTTTCAGGCAGCAATGGTTATGTTTAGGGTTAAGGTTAGGTTAGCTGCCTGGAAGGCAATTGGAGGCTATTGGTTTGGACATGAAGTAAAATTTCTCAAGTATTTATCCAAAATGGTCTGAGATGCACATGTTACTCAGTTCACCATGTCAGCATGATTCAAATTCAACCTCTCAATAAATATGGATCAAAAACCTGTTGTCTGTACACTTTTTTTTCTGTGCCGGCCTTTTAGTCAGCTTTATCTTTGCAGGTTAGGTGAAATCTTTCAGGATTCTTTCACTTCATTGCAAAGTGTTGCAATACAGCACAGTTCAGTCCCAACACGTTATCAGTTGGTGTTGATTTTTACTCTCCTCCCACATTTTCGTAGTTTTTTTATGATAGGTGTAAATGAAGGAGACTTGATTTTCAGCAACATGGAAGATAACTGTGGTGGCATGCTCAGGAAGGAACCTGCTGGACCAGATCCTGATGAAATTGACTAAGTTCTTGACTTAACAGAAGAAAAACTGACACTGACGCAGGCGCGCAGCACCTGTGTGTCCAAATAACACTATATGTGTCTGTTTTTTAAATGTGAATGCTACATCAGCCTATAAAGGAAAAAATTATTTGTATGCACATTGTTTAAAGCGTTTTTATTTTAAACAAGTTATTTGTATGAAAATAAATTTTAGTAGTAAAAAAGGGTCATTGATACAAATATATCGGGCTTTCCATTCATTCAGCATTCATCATATTAATTTTACCAAAGCAAAAGCCAGTCAGAGCACACAGGGAAATGCAAAGTGGACCATCCAATCAAACTGCCTTGCTCAGTGCTTGAACAGAAGAATATTTACAGTCAAAAGACAAAACAATACTGCTGAAGGTCCCATCATAGCGTATTATAACACATTTCGGAGCTCATCTGCAAATCCCTATTAAAATAGTTTTCTTCCACGGGACAGGTGTAGTCTGTGGGGTTGTAGTAAGGTGGATATTCAGGGGCAGAGATGCTCTCCTGCTGGCCTGGCCAACAGTGGGACAGGCAGTAACAGTCCTGGAAGTTGCAGTGCTGATAGTGGAAATGCTCTGATGTGAAACCATGGAAGCTGGACTCCATCCTGGTGGGTGAGGCATAGCAGGAGGAGGAAGAGGAGGAGAAAGAGCCCTGCGGCGAGTAGCTGTTGTGATCCATGGGGTTGCAGAGCTTAAGCGACTCCGGTGAGGGGCAGGGAGCCTGAATGGGAAGAAGACGTGGTGGATAGTGAGGATTATTTTGAGCTCATCTGGGACGCCTGTGAGTGGTGTTTTAGTTGTTGTGTGAATAGGATAATTATTCCTTTTCTATACTACTGTAATAATAATGTTCCTCTGGTGATGTGTAATTGTACTAAGTATATTCACTCAATTTGACTTTGTTTAGGCTGTAGTTATTGTATACACCCATTGGATTACTTTACAAAAACAAAACAAAAACATACTGATCTGATTACCAATAAAACAAAATGAGTCGCTCCAACTGTACCCGCAGGACACACAAATAGAATTACTACA
The DNA here is from genome assembly GCA_023631565.1 of Gymnocephalus cernua. Classification (NCBI taxonomy): domain Eukaryota; kingdom Metazoa; phylum Chordata; class Actinopteri; order Perciformes; family Percidae; genus Gymnocephalus; species Gymnocephalus cernua. Next base: position 32,396,133 of record CM042430.1, read on the forward strand.
TTCTGAATTCAAGCCCCAACACAGGTCTGTGCAAAGCAGATTCAGCCATGCCAAACCTATATTCCAAAACTATACAATTATATGTTTCCTAAGGTGTTAGTGAACGTTCATTACTGTAAAACCATAATTATTTGCTGAAAACACTCCAAATTACCAAACTGACTTTTTATTTTTATTTTTTTAGAAATAGACACATCAGTTTTAAGTACAGAATTGCAATAAAATTTTGTTGCAATAAAACGCTGTTTTTTTAAATGGAGTTTGGTAGTGTCAGTGGGAGAAACCTACCATCCCATGGCCATAGTAGTCCGCATCAGAGGAGAGTCCATGGCACCAGGGCAGCGGGAAGGTGGGAGGGGGAGGCAGGGAGGCGTTGTAGCTGCTCCCGGTGTAGTTGTTGTTGTTATTGCCACTGTAGCCGTTGCTGTGCAACATAATGTCCCCGAACTGTTGCTGGATGTCGTTTAAGGTGCTCTCCTGCATCTGGGTGTTGCACGAGCTGTCAGGGACGGGGAACGAGGCGGCGCGCAGCTGGAAGGCTCGCGCTCCACAGCTGCTCGCGTCCGCTGAGGGGACGGCAGGAGGAGGGTCCACATAGCGACCTAACGCAATTAAATACATAAACACATATTAAAATATTCAACAAGTATCCTATAAAAAAAGAAAACTCGTTTCACAGGCTATAAGCATCACATGTCTGTAATATGTAACATATAAATCGCGGCTGCACACCAAAGTTTACAAAATAGATCCGCCCACTTTTGCTGCATTTTTAAATAAAAATTGTCAATATTAGAATAAATGAATATAATTAGACCCAATCTACCGACATATAGAGTGAATGGGGGAGTGCGCATTCATAAAAGGTGCATGAAAGTATCTACATGGCAACAGACCACAGGAAGACATTTAAATAGGCATATAAATTCAGAGTGTATTGTCATGACACCATCAGCCAACAGTTTTGAATGTAGCCTCATAAGACGAAACGCTGCACTTTCGGAATTGAGCTTTCAATACTTGACTAGAATTGCATTACAAGTTGGCTTTCCTGAGTGACTGAGGCTTTCATGTGAGTATGTTGTTCCTGGTGCTGAGGCGTCATGGCAGGTTACTGTCTGTCTTCAAGGAATGCTGTATGTTTTTGATTTTGATTCTTTCAGATCAATCCAACTACAGTTCCTGCTTCAGTTGTCTTACTGCAACCATAGTGCGGATTTTCCAACAGCTTACTAAACAATGGGATTCGTAGTTGTGGTTATGGCTGTTTTTTATTTTGTATTATTATGATCACTGCAAACTGAGAGCAAATTTTGACTTACATTTGCAATGTGTACATCGCCAATGTAGGGGTAGCCTGTAATTGTTTTAAGTCAGGTTGGATTCAAATGCTGCAGTAGGCTTTATCTAACAGCTTTCATTGGTTTATTTAATATTAGACACTGTACGTGGACATTGCTGCTGGTAAACTTACTTGGAAGAGTGGACGCGCAAAGATCCTGAAGATCCAAGCATGCCTGTGATATCTGTGATATCTGTGATATCTGTTCAACAGGAAAAAGAAGAAAGGGAGGGGGAGAAGGGGGGGGAGAAGGGGGGGGAGAAAGACTTTATTAGATATTTGACTTTGACAGAGATGTTGTTCCGATATTTAGGTTTGTTTTGTTCCTTGTAAATGTGTGTGTGTGTATCTGTGCTCGTGGATGTGTGCGTGGTGAATGACAACTAATAAAACACGTTAGGATGTTTTCTACTTGAAGGGTAGTCAATCATTTACAGGGACAGTTTTTGCTGGGGGAGAGAGCGAGAGAGAGAGAGAGAGAGAGAGAGAGAGAGAGAGAGAGAGAGAGAGAGAGAGAGAGAGAGAGAGAGAGGGCGGAATGGTTACCGTTTTAACTTTTGTTCCATTGGCCTCCCGGGCTCTGTGTCTCTGCAGAAGCTCTTTGACCGTGGTCTTCACTCGTACGCCTTGGTACACCCTCTTATCTGCACGAAGACAACAACATGTCACTAAACACTCTCCTTTGGAGTAGACAATGGCAGACCCCTCTCCACTCCACACTGCTGAGCCCCTCCTCCCCCTTCATCCGTCAGTTTAAGCACACAACATGTTGTATTCCCTCAAATAAAAAAACTAAATATCATACATTGTGTTTCCCCCTAATAAAGTGCAATCTCTCCATGAAACGACTATGTCGCCATATTGTCCTACACCTTAATACAATGTTGGATGTAAGACTTTGTGGTAAGTAGGCCTAACATATATAAGATAGTATATTAAATGACAAACTGTAGTTGTAACTGTGTGTAGCGCATGAAAGTCAAAATGTTGTCCGTATCCGTGTTGCGTAAAATGGCATTATCATCGATCAGTGCGCGCTATGGCTCCGTGTATTTTCGCCCGCTTGTGCCGACCCAAGAGCCCCCAGTGGTCCCAGCCAGGGCTCCCTCTTTACGGCACCACAAGGCTCAGCGTTTCCTCTTACGCCGCGAGAAGACGCTTTTACTGCAGCATGTTTGTGATCCCCTCTCCACAGCCACCCCGCCCAGACCAGGAACAAAGGAAAGCTGCACAAAATGCGCTACCGTAAGTAGCCTATATATTTATGATCAGTAACTCATATACGACTGAATTAGTGTTGAAATTGTAAACATGGGTCACTCTAGATGTTGGGACACGTGTAGGATCGTTTGGTAAAGTTGGATAAAGGCGCTCGGGGCGATCGCGTAAAACGCACAGAGAGCTGAAAAGAGTCTGTGAATCGATCGGTAAATCAAACTTTAACCTTTTCTTCGTAAACGCGTTGAAGTAGTCGGTATGAGCCACGGCTGTGTATAACAGTCGATACCAATGTAAAGTTTGTATCGGTTAGAGCAGCGCCACAACTATCCAGGAAAGTAATCTCTACGCTTTACGCAGTTCAGCTCCATGTTACCGGTGTCCGGCTATCCAGGGAAAGTTCTGTTTGGGCTTCGGTTTGATCAGAATGTTGTTTCAAGAGCGATTTCAGCCTCATGCTGTTTATAATTCAAACCGAAGCTCTACTCCAACTTGGATATGTCTATGTTAAAAGTGAAACTCTATGGAGCTTTTACCGGGAGTAGCCTAATTGGCAGTAGTTTTCCTATAGGTGAAGCTTGATTAGTAACCCAGAAATAACGCCTCGCATAGGTGAACGTAATTTATGCCTAAAGGCGTAATTTAAAGCACCCAGGAGTGGCGAACCGTTTGCAAAAAGACGATTTGATAAAGAGACGAAGCCTCGGCAGCGAAACATCATCTGATAAATATTCATACAGTTAATGCTACTTCATGATTTGTCTTAAATGTGGCAAACAGTGGGCCAAAATTACACGGCAGACACATCCCACTCTAACACGGTTACTCACAACGTCCTCTTACGCACAAGCAGCGCGGACAGAGAGGCTACGGTTGAAATGTTAGTAGTTAGTAGTTAATAATCTTTCATAAAATGTCTTGGAAGTACAAATCGACATGTCCTAGCGTGTGTAAATAGACATAGCACATAGGAATTGAACACAATAAATCCATAAAAGTCGGTAAAGCTGTATAGGACTGTTTAAATGGAAAAGGCCTCCTGATCTACCCATCCACTGGAAACAGGTAGCATTAAAATACAAAGATTAATCACTTGAAGTTTATTTTTAATTTTGGTCATCTTATATATTATTTAAAAGTGTGATTAAAATGAACATCTACAGGAGAAACCCTCCTCCCTTTGCACATGGCGCTGGTGTGCTTTTAATTTCGCTACTAAACATTCCCCTTTTCTCTTTTTTCTTTTCTGTCTAACAGGAAAAAATGCCACAAAATGATTTCCAGACGAAAACCCGATGTGAAACTCACCAGACATGATGGTTGAGATGAAGAGAGGCTCCCTGGAGAAGACCTGTGGGACTCCACAACGTCCTTTTCTGCCTCAGCAAAATGGCCAAGAATGAAATTTGCGCAAAAGTATTCAAAAATCTCAACACAAATGTCCTACAGCAGAGCCAGAGCATACAACAATATTGTAATATAGCTGGGGACATATTAGTTTGAGATTTTCTCCCTCCATGCCTACTATTTAAAACCCCTAGAACTCCATGATTTGACAATGATTTGATTGCGCGTTACTTTCAATTTGAATATTCAGAGGCAACCGAGTTTTATCGATTTTTCAATAAAAAACACTCTACATTAACATTGTATACACTTCACTGTAATGTAATATAGTAGTATTTCACACTTTGACCAAAAATAAGCCATAGTTTTATTAATTTTATCTTCCTTTTGCAATATCAGGGCATCACACCCCCTCATTAAGCACTACAGGCCTATATGCTTCTTTTGCACAACTTTAACACAGCGGTTCACCTTATATCTGCGATCACGCATTCACTGCGGCCAGTCTACATGCCCACAATATATTCAAACATATCTTTAAGCTTTATTTCATTGAAAAACATGTCAGTGTCAAAGAAGTGGGCGTGGCAAAGGACAGTGGCCATCTTTTCCATCGCAGGCCTTCAGCTCCTCTATCAAGGGCTCTGAGTGCACCCACCTGCTGAAGGATGCAGGGGGAGACTCAGCAGCTCTTTGCTTTTATAATTTTACCTTTTAGACACTTTAAATTATTAAAAAATAAAGAAACACCAGAAGTAACAATTTCCCAGTGAGGATCCACAGTTTGACAGGGAATCTTTTCGGATTTAAATATACCTTCTTATTTCAAATACCAAATCACATATACATTTGATTAAAGCTAAAATGCATTTATTTTCGAATCCTTTATAGAAGGTTACACTGAGAACTTTGACAGCTTCGTGCACCAGACAGCAGCAATATATTCACATCAGCCGGTATAAAATGTTGCAATAAACTTTTCTTTCTTTCTTTTTTTAAACTGGGGGACACATGATACTAACACACTTATTAGAAATTACAGCGAAATTAAATAGTTTGCACTAATTATGTCCTATAGCCAGCTGTACACATCTGGAGCAATGCTGTCTATCAGACTGATCAAACGTTAAATCCCGGAATTATTATTATTATTATTAATAATAATACTATTACAATAGTTATCATGACTATTATAATAATACTTATTAGTTGCAGTAGTAGCTGCAGTAGCCTATCCCCACTCTATAAAGAAAATGAAAGATTTTGATCAATATTACATGTTCATGTTTAATATTCGCCCATTTAAAAGCCATCTTTAGTCATCTAAAGCACTTTTCATAAAGTTCCCTCTTCACATTAGTACACACATAAAAACCCTTCCCTGTGCTCTGCTCTCCCATCACATGCATGGCTTTTGTCCGTGTTGTTGCAGCGCAGCGGCTCCTCTTCTCCCTTCTCCCGCTGCAGCAGTGGTGTTGGAGCTCCACCTAGTGGTCACAAAACAGAACGTCTTCCCAGCTGCGCTGCCTGCACGTCCGTGTGTATAGTAGCAGTGTATGCCTTCTACTTTTATACGTTTAACATCATGAATCGACCAGTATTAACGCTTCTTTCAAAGTTTACAACAATTTCCATTAATTATAATGGAATTGGAATCCAATTTCCATTTTATAAAATAAAAACCCTTATCAAATACATTTATAGATGCACACAACACACACACACACACACACACACACACACACACACACACATATATATATATATATATATATATATATATATATATATATATATGTATATATATATATATATATATATATATATATATATATATATATAAACAAGGATATACAGTGTGATGCTATTCCACCAGTATTTGCACACATAGTCCCTCCAAGAGCACAATACTGGGATGAGTTTCTCAATTTAAACAAAGGCGTGTCATTTATTAGATGGTATACAATTTGTTTGTTTTTTTTAAAACATGGAGCTTATTGAAAATCACAGTTCCTCACATACTGAACATAACAAAGTGTTACTTTCCAGACAGTGAATCCAAACTAATGTTACTATCAGTTGCTTGACTAAAAAAGCACAAGCACAAGAAAATGTACAAGAAAAACCATTGTGTCTAAAAGCCTTTTGGATAACACTTTATTTTAACCCCCAAATTTAGCATTTACAAACAGTAGGCTATAAATAAACAATTATTAAATGGCTTATATAGTGTGCAGATATAAGGATTTTTGTAATAGTTTAATAATATCTTTGTTGACATCCATGGCTGGACTGGCCATCGGGCATACCGGGCATTTTCCCGGTGGGCCGACGCACTTTTGGGCCGAATCGGCTGTATAATTTATAGGCCTTTGTTTTAATTTTTTTATATTTTTGGGCCGCGCCGGCCCATAGATAACTGACAGCGGCCCATTCGGTAATTGTACAAAAGTCCGACTGACAGACGGACTTTTGTACAATTACCGAATGGACTGATTTTGGCTGCATGCCGGGGGGTAGCGCGGATACGCGCCTTACTGCGAGCGCGCGCACGCGCCACACGGAGAGAAAAGTGGGAGAAAGAGAAAAGAGACTGTGTGCGTCCAGAGGATAATCAGTTGAGCTCGCGTGTGTGCGTCTTTGAGAAGTGTAAGTCCCATAGCTTACGTTGTCAGTTCATTTGGGCCTGTTGTTGTATTGGTCTGTAGTTCTTGTACATTTAAGTCAGTTAGCTGGTAATTTCGATGTTTGTGTTAATCACCTGTTAGCTACTTTGCACGTGGCTCTTGATTTATAATGCAGATTGTTGGAAGCTCTTGCTCACGTTTGTATTTAGCTACATTATTGTATTATTATTGTACTGTATTATGCTGCAGTAGTTACATTACATTGATATAGTGTAATTAATGGTGGGTTTGTTGTTGTTTGCTGGCCTATATGTATACTTCATATGCATTGTGCCTTCACAATGTTATTTGTTTCTTTGCAGAACCACACACAAATACACAGCCATAGCAGAGCTACCCACGCCCATTCTGTACTGTTGCCTTATGTAATAACGCGTCAAGAGCGATAATTGTCTCCGTCCGTGTTTTAACTGACATCCCTGGGGCGAAGTTGGAAACCGGAATCAGCTCAACTACAGTCCTAAGCTAGACCTAACCCAATCAAATCCAGGAACACCCTTCCCCACTCTCGGCCCTGAGACACGAGCTGTAAACGTTATAATATGTTGGAAGTTTAGCATCCACGTTAAAATGGACAAACGACCACGGAACCCCATAAGCAAGCGATGTGTACATAAATTACAGGAGAAAAAGATTAAGTATCTACAGGCGAATGCCTCAAAATGTGCCAACATGTCTGACATGTTTGGGGCTGTAGTAGCTGCTTCAACATCAGCATTAGGCTACCTGAAGTAGAGGAAGGAGGAGAGGTGGCTGGCTATACAGAGAAGCAGAAACAACATCATGATGACAGGGAAGAGGCCGAGGAGGAGGAGAGCGACAATGACAGGGAGAGAGGGAGAGAGAGGGGAACAGATAGAAGAGAGAGTAGGCCTAGTTGACGACGGTAAGAAGTATGTGAATTAACAGGTTGTGTGTGTGTGTGTGTGTGTGTGTGTGTGTGTGTGTGTGTGTGTGTGTGTGTGTGTGTGTGTGTGTGTGTGTGTGTGTGTGTGCGCGCCTCACGTGATAATGACAACAAGCAGTTTGGCAGTAACATTAAAGTTAGTGGCTGTCAGGTAACCTAACTGTTTAAGGGTTGGCCTGTTGGGTAGCTGAAGTCTGTGATCTATACAGCCTGTTCTACTAGGCTCATGTATACTATGTATACAGCCTGTTCTACTAGGCTCATGTATACTATGTGTACAGCCTGTTCTACTAGGCTCATGTAATCTATGTATACAGCCTGTTCTACTAGGCTCATGTATACTATGTATACAGCCTGTTCTACTAGGCTCATGTATACTATGTATACAGCCTGTTCTACTAGGCTCATGTATACTATGTGTACAGCCTGTTCTACTAGGCTCATGTATGCTATGTACAGCCTGTTCTACTAGGCTCATGTATACTATGTACAGCCTGTTCTACTAGGCTCATGTATACTATGTACAGCCTGTTCAACTAGGCTCATGTATACTATGTGTACAGCCTGTTCTACTAGGCTCATGTATGCTATGTACAGCCTGTTCAACTAGGCTCATGTATACTATGTGTACAGCCTGTTCTACTAGGCTCATGTATACTATGTGTACAGCCTGTTCTACTAGGCTCATGTATGCTATGTACAGCCTGTTCAACTAGGCTCATGTATACTATGTATGCAGCCTGTTCTACTAGGCTCATGTATACTATGTATGCAGCCTGTTCTACTAGGCTCATGTATACTATGTATGCAGCCTGTTCTACTAGGCTCATGTATACTATGTGTACAGCTGTCTCTCTACATTGCCCAGAGATTTAAGCTAAATGAATTATACCTTAACTTAGCTGACATTTCTCTCTGTTTCTCACTCTTTTAAATGTTACCTTGTTAGAGTAAATCTTTCTTGTTCATTGGTGTGGGCCAAGGCAACATTTTGATTGACTTTACTGACAATACACTTGTATACTTAAATGTTGTTAAATAATTTGAAATTATACTTTAAATTTTATCTTTGGCAATGACTTGCACTTGAGTAGGGATGGGCATGATTAATCGACGATCGACGATTGATCATTAAGAATTTCGTCGATCACGTTAATTTGTCATCGATTAAACTAATGCAGGTTGCGTTGTATAGTGTGATTGCAGCAATGAAACGATTTCCAGTGTGTCAGCAGCAATTAAACATTTTACCACCCGGGGGCGCCATAGGCTGCTCAGTTAGCTGCGAGTTACGTTTTGATTCAAAGTAAACATGAAGAGGTCACGGCGAAGTGTGGCGTGGGACCATTTTGATTTAAAAAACAACTTAGTTCACTGCAAACACTGCGACGCCGTGTAGAAGTACAACACGGCCACGACTCAAATGATGTACCACTTAAACAAAGTGCATCCGACCCTGGTTAATGTCGGTGGCGGTGCGTCGTGCTCTCAGTCTCAACCTAGCATCAACTCGGCGTTAGCACGGAGGAGCTGCAATGCACAACGAGCAGAGGGAAATTACCGGAGGGATCTGCACGTTCATTGAGATGGATATTGGAACCAGCATGTCACATTCCGTCTGACCCATGGATGTATGAAGTGAACCTCGGACCCCAGATCATGTCAACCTGCTTATTTTTCTCAACAAAAACCAGTAGACTGGTGCAGAAGTTCTATGTGAGTAACTGGTTATTTTGTATTAGGCTTTGTCCGTGCCTTGGATAGTTTTGAGTTACATTTTGACAAAACCTGTCAGATCTAAGTAGCGTAATGTTTTTGGTTAAGTTATGGTTAAGTTATTATTGAACATGATTATTTTTATTTATTATTTTGGAACAAACGATGGTCTCTGTTTAACAACGCCGGCTCGCAGCAACGGTTCCGCTGCTAAATTAAGTTTATATCTTTAATATATCTTTAAGTTTAGCCAAACCTCCAGTTTAACTGGCACACGTTGTTCTTCTTGTAATTAAGATCTCATCGAGGTAAAAACATGCTGTATTTTTGTATTTTCATTGCGTTTTTATTTTATAAAAAGTTAAATAAATAATTAATTTTAATATAAAAATATTAATGATTAATCGATAATTGATCATTAATTCTCCTGACGATCGACGAAGAAAATGTAAACGAATGCCCATCCCTACACTTGAGTATGGACATTGTGTAGGCTACCCTATGGCCTCCGGGTCACCAATCTAAAGTGAGTGAGTACACTGCTTCTCTTTTCCAGAGCATGTACTACTCCCAGCTTTATTGTAGCTTTTGGGAAGGGTTATGGTTATGGTTATTGTAGTTAGCAGACACTTTTGTCCAAAGTGACAAAATATGAATCTTACAATGGTTAAAATTAACAGTAAACAGTTTTTAAAAGTTGCTAAGCCAATATTAAGCAAAATAGTAATAATAACAATAATGGCAATACAATATCAAACCATAAATATATAAATCATAACTCTAAGAATGAATTAATTATTTAAGTGTAAGATCAACAGATAAGTCTTGAGACCTCTTGAAGGATCCAAAACCATCACATGAACCCAGAACACTAGGCAACTCATATCATAGAATGGACGCATATTTTCAGAGGACTGTTTGCAGGGAATGTCTCTGACCAATCACGGTGGGTGTGGGCCGCCTGGGCCAAAAATGCCCGGGCCGATTTTTTGTCCCAGTCCAGCCCTGTTGACATCTATAACTCCTCCCATGAAGCATTCATAACTAGTGTATAATTTATACAGTTAACAACTTATAACATATATTATCATAAACACTCGTATGTCGTCACTAGTTTTAAATGTGTTTTTACACACAGGTAATTTGTTGTAATAGTAAATTGTCACCACCCAGTGTCTACATTTTGTAAAAAAAAATTATTTAAAAAAAACTATAAACTGACAGTTTACCACAACATTTTAAATAATTTTTAATTTCATTTTTTAAGACTATTCCACAATAAAAGAGAAAAAAAGGCCAAATCAAGAAACAAATAGGATCAATGTTTTTGTTATATGGAACACCCCTTATGAGATTATTTTAATGTGCTCATATTATGCTTTTTGGCTTTTCCCCTTTCCTTTATTATGTTATATATCTTTTTGTGCATGTTATAGGTTTTCAGAGTGAAAAAGTCCAAAGTCCACCCTAAAGGGACGTACCATCTTCCAGAGAAAACACTGTTCACAAACTGCTCCAAACAGCTCTGTTGTAGTCCAGCCTTTACTTCAGAGATGAACGTGCGTCACTTTGTAACACGTTATAATGCTCGCCTAGCTGCTAGCGTGGCACGCCCTCATACTCTGCTTCTGACCGGCTAGCAGTACTTACTGCGTATGTGCGACTCCCAACAAAGATTGAACAGAAGTGAGATGTCTCACTCTTTAGCTAAAACAGTTAGCTTAACACACAGGGTGAAAAGAGGAGCTGCAGCAATGTGTAGTACAACAAATACATGGTGTTTTCTGAAAATTAAAACACATAAACTTATTCTGGTACAACCTCTAAATACAATTATGAACCTGAAAATGAGCATGAGCACTTTAATGCTTAACACACATTTATATGAATGTGAATATGAATAAATATTAAAACGTATTAACCCCCAAAACGCATGAGTAAATGATGCATTAATATCTTAAATGATTTCCAACACACTATGGAGTCATACAAGTGGACCTCACTTAAGTGAAATGTATCTTTGACTACACTGAACAGTGCAGACTCACTTCAAACATTTTTTTAGAAGAGCAAAATTTAAAGTCTGTGAAAGGATGTTTGTCAAATTCGATGAGAGGAATTATTAAAGGAGCCTTTTGGTCTTACTGATTGTTCTTTTGTCTTTTTTGAACTTTAAAGATCTTGAATGGCAGCTTTACTGTCTTTTTTGTTAGCTAAGTCAAAGTTGTCAAAAAAAAAACACTATGAAACACAGACAAACGTCCTTATATCTATTTACAACTACAGTATAGTTAATAATAGTGTGTTATAAACTATTTTACTAATTGTTTATATGGATATTTGAAATGCTATAGTGGGGTTTAGGTAAGGTGTTACCAGCTTTGGATTCCAAGAGCAGAAAGGTTTAATTTCATCCTATCTGAACTGATATTAAACAGGATTTTAACTAACATCATGTATTCTGTTACACTGTGGATGCTGTTGCAAAAAAAATCACACACAAGACATAGTGATCCTGGAGCTGTCAATGTTTGGGCTGGGCTACTTTTCTTCAGTAGGTTTGGTCAAGTTTGCTTCACTACTTCCACATAGAGGACGAGAAACTGGACATTTCAACCATTTATACATTATTTGCAGCTATGTATCTTAGCTTCTCAGCTCATATGCAAACTAGTTTTTCATAATCTCAAGCACAGCATGTGGTGTTAAGGTGTTCCAGCTAACTAAGGTCTGTGGGAGGCGTGTCAAGTGCTTGTTGAGTTTAATTGTCTGTGAAACCTCCATCTTCTTATAAATATTGACCCTCAGGCCCGTCCTCTAGTCAGTAGGCCCTCCTGAGCTCGTAGGGCGACCAGGAGCTCACTCCATCTTCCTTGGCCCAGGAGGAGTGAGCCTCGCTGTTGGGGGGGAGGCTGGTGTGGCTGTCGGCCGCCTCCTCTGTCACCATCTTGGACACCAGGTCGCTGATGGGAGTGCTCATGTAGGAAGGGCAGGGGAAGGAGGTGGAGGGGACCTGGTAAGAGCTGCTGGTGGTTAAAGGGTGGTAGTGGGCTTCCTCCATGGAGTGCAGGATGTAGGGCTGGCTGCTGGAGCCGGGGCCCATGGAGGAGCCTCGGCTGGGGGAGCGGTACTGGGAGGGGCTCCCCGGGGGTTCTGGGCTGGGCATGGAGGGCGGGACGCTGACGGAGGCCAGGCTGTCCGGACACAGAGCCTCCACCTGGGATACTGGCTCTGGAACTGACTGCTCCCATGAGTCTCTCTGAGGCAGGAAGACAAAAGGAGGAGAGGACAAATCATTAATTAATTTCCTCTAATGACTAAAGGAAGCACCCACCATCAGATACTGTCAGACAGCCTGTTCATATCAGAACAGGAGTGCTTTTGTGATGACATGATGTCATTTATATTTTGCCTCAACTCTTGTACTCCTGATTTCCTGTTTCCCAGAATGCCTAGAGGAAGGTTAAAGGCATCCATGCTGCAGTTAATTCTGTTTCAGGATTTTAAAGGGTTGGTTGACACCAATTAAAAAAACAACGTATTTCCTCAATGACACCTAGTGGTGTCTACAGTAGCCATGTAGACAGTTTTGATTGTATTTTGTCCAGGTTTTATAGCGATAGATATATGTCTCTATATGATTTTTTCCTCAACATCAATACAATGGACGTGAATGGAATTCTGTTAGTCCTGTCCCTGTCAGCCAACACTGACGACAAAGACATTTAAAAAACAACAACTAGATAATACAAACTTCCGTCATTTTTAAAATAATGTTTTTCATTGCTACAATGAAATTCCATTAACCTCCATTACATTAAGGTTTAAGAAGAAATCTCAAAGACAGATATCTCAAAATCTGTACAAAAAGAAAACAGATCTGCAACAGATCCCAGAGATTTTCAGCACATCATGAATGGGTTAGAGCACAGATGTGTCTAACTGCATACGTGTCTGGTGCTTGTAAGAAGGCAAATAAGCAGACATAAGAAGTTTTTTTCCATCTTGTTAGCTCAAACTCACAGAGGTTACTTGGTTTAAACTTTTCACAATTTACTTTTGCTTTTCACACAAATGCAACACTTTACCAAAGTTGGGAGGATGGGCATAGACAATAACAAACCAACTATTCGGGGAACACTAAAGTGTTGTATTCTCTTGATGCTAAATACATTTACCATTGATGTGTGGTGCGTAATGATAGCCTGCGCTTGTCCGGTTGTCCACAAAAACCAACAACAGGAGTATTGGTTGAGATTTCTGTTTAATCGGCTAATCATTTGAGCTGTACTATAGGCCGATATATTGTTGGGCAGTTTAATTTATAATAAAACATTGTATTTCATAAACTACGTGTGTTTTGTGTGCAAAAATCTTATTCAGTCAGATGAATGTAGTGGAGTAAAAAGTACAATATTTCTCTCTGAGATGTAGCAGAGTAGAAGTAGAAAGTGGCATTAAAAGAAAAGACTCAAGTAAAGAACAAGTACCTCAAATTTGTACTTAAATACAGTACTTGAGTAAATGTACTGTACTTAGTTTCATTCCACCACTGTATGGTTGTTAGGTTTAACACTAGAGAGGCGAGCTGCAATCAAATGGTGGCAGAGTTGCATTTCAGAAGTAAAATATCTGAGGTTTCATATTTGAACTGTCTAAAACACTGGAGGTACAGTGTGGAGTTTTATTGTTTTTCTTCACAAGCTGGTGATGTTTAAAACCTGTGGAGCATTTCGCAGCATGCACTAGGTTTGAATGATAGGTTTACAATGTTTCAAGTCTATCTTAAAACAATACTCAGATGCCTAGAAGAACATTGAAACCGTTTCCTTTTTCTAATTTTAGTTGGATTTACGATTGACTAAATCCCTAATGATGATTATGAACCTCCCTCCCCTCTTCACTCTTCTCTGTCACAGACTTCCACACAGTGGGACGCCATCCTACCAGAAATAAATGCGAGGACTCTCCACTAAATGGAGGCAGCAGGGACGAGAGGGCCGATGAGGGCAGGAAGGATCCTCCAGAGCTGGAGAAGGCAGCAGCGCTGCGGTAATCTCCGAAGGTCTCTGGGTAGTAGCTGTCAATGAAGGAGGTGTAGCCGGTCATGCCAGAAGGATCGCAGCCCAGAGGTTTGCCACCCAGTGTGGGAGAATACATGTCAGGGGAGAACTGCTTGGTGGACTGGCAGAAGTCTGACTCTGAGATGAAGGGACGCCTCATGCCATAGTAGCCGGGCAGCATGTGAGACCCTGCAGAGAACAATATGGAGCTTTTAGACAGAGAAATAAAATCTTCATCATGGTAGCAGTAGAAGGCCGCTCTGTGACCACAGTGCTGACACACCTCAAATTCTTGAAATTTGCAGACAACTGAGAACGGAGTCAATACGCAAATAGGAATCCTCAAAGTATTCATTATGGTGTTAATGAGAGTGCTGACTGAGTGTGTCTGGCAGGCAGTAAAGAGCGAGTGGTGAAGATCTTTGATGTTACATTTGATTTGCAGAGTCTCACCTGGCATCTGGACAAATGAAGGCGGAGAGGTCGATCCTCCCTATGATAGAGAAATAAGACTTGAAATAAGGTGTGCAAACTGGATGACACATTAATTACACGTGAAAGTGAAGATTTTGGAGAGTGACAGGAATACTGTAAGAATTATTTCTTTCACATGCCAGATTCTGTATTGACCATTTGCAGTGTTGTAGTACTCGAGATCAGTCTGGGTCTTAAGACCGGTCATACGACCAATCTTTGAAAGTCTTGTCTCAGAATTAACTACATTTTTACTTGTTCTTGTCTCGGTCTCGGCTAATATAAATAGGATTCGGGATGTTAAGACCGGTCAAGATCACAACTGCAGGGATTTTGCTAAATTGCCTGTGCATTGTCTGATTTATGCCTATGTGTTAAAACTTGCAAATGCAACCAATTACTTGACTTATTTCTAATTTGAAATTTGTTACCATAAACACCCTTGTCCCTGCCCCCTTTACACACACTCCCAAGAAAATCAATGCAGGAGACACGGGAAGAAGCTCTGGTTGTCTAAAGGCCGTTTTATGCTTGACGCGTTGGAGGTGGCGCGTGCATTCGTGACATCAAAATGACGTAATTTCCGGCCGGCGCGTCCGACTTTCAGCGCGCGAGCACAGGGCGTGCACCAGTCTATTTTTTTCAGCGGCGCCCGACAAACCGGAAACAGAAAGCCTGAACGAGCTCCTGGGACACCGGATGCCAGGACTCGCCGACTGACTGCAAGTCTCTCCTGTAAACTTACTGGGTTAAGATGAGTTCTTTTTTTGTGAATGAAAGGCTTGATCTGACGGAGTAGGTCACTGAATCAAATGGAAGCATTGACGGCACTGTTGCTGCCTGTTCTGCCGTTGTTTATCTTTTTCTTCTTCTTCTAGTCCTTAGAAAGAAAAACATCGGTAGCCTTTGCTCCTTAGCGCCACTGCTGTTCAGGAGAAGACTTCAACTAGTGCCGCGACCACCACGCGCGAGTGTAAATACTCACGGCAGTCCCGTGACGCCACGATTTCCGCACGCACTGTTGAAAGCGCTAGTATATCTGAAGCTTAACACAAATCTGGTCTTGGTCTTGACTCAGTCTCAACCCCTCAAAGTCTTGGTCTCGATACACTCAGGTCTTGGTAATGACTTGGTCTCGGTTTAGGTGGTCTGGACTACAACACTGACCATTTGTTTCAGTCAAATTCACTTGAAGCACACTCTTTGCTGGTTTAAGTCATGAGCAAACATTAAAGCAACACATTTGAAATGAGATATAAGTTTATATAAGAGATATAAGTTTTTCTGTCAATGAAGTGCAGGAGCTATACGCATGATTTACCTATATCTCATGGCCCTTTTTGGGGAGATTTACATCACAGATTTTATTCCTCATAAATGTAAATTAATCTCACATAGCTTTCACAATTATATACCTATAATTTGTGTTCATACAGCATGTATATCTGGCTACAGGGCGTTAGTACAACACATTTAATTTCACAGGCTGTAAATATATGAATCCACATGTATTTCCTTCAGATTTTCATATATCCAACTGTTATAATAACACTTAAAATACAAGGCAAAATGACATAAAGGCAAGAAAAAAAATATCAAAAAGAAACATATAGTCAGGTGATGACATGACAGAGCTTTATCATGAAAACATAGCGCTCTGAAGAGATGTCGATAACAATGTGTTGACAATACGTACTCTGGCATCGAGCCGTGTAAAGCCTCCATGTATCAAGTAATATTTTACAATGGATTCTAAAATAAATTGGCAACCAGTGCCACCCACACACAAGCCCCCCCCCCTCCAGATTCTCAGAGATCACTACGGAGAAAAAAATAAAAAATAATAAATAAAATTCTGTTAAAAAAAACTTTCCTCCAATCTTTGCAATCTTTTCTTGTGGTTACTGGATCATTTTACCTCTCTGAAAAGCATTGTACTGTCAGCTGCTTAAGGAGCTACTTTTAACTACTTTATATAAAATGTATTTATTACAATTAGTCCTGTGGCTTCTAACGTATAGGTTGGGCTAGAGAAGAAAAAAAATCTGCTGCACAAATTTACATGAATGCTTGTTTTGGACATTTCTTTCATCTTTGATTTATTATTTTTCTTGTAAAATATTTGATCATCCACTCTATTTGGGCCTCAAAGTGGTATTTAAATGAAACCATCTGTGAAGTTTAGAGGGGAATTGTGTCTTTGGTGAAACAGTTACAACAGATAGAAACCTGTGACAAGAAGCCCCAGCTACACCAGACACTTTGACAGTAACCACAACTGTCAGACAAATGTGGTAGAGTAGAAGTAAATGGTACTGTAAAATGGAAATTCAACAGTACTCAAAATTGTACTTAAGTTCAGTACTTGACTGAATGCTATAGTGTTATCTAAATCTCACTTTATGCTCTTCAAAATAAATGCTCAAATTCACATGACATTTTCTCTCACTTTCGTATTTCCTTTTACACTCAGCATGATTACATCTAATATATATTGAATGTCAGTTTGGTCCAGCTCTTGTTAGAAGCTATATGACGTTCATGCTGTATGGAATATTTAAACCCGAGGCCAAATAGAAATATTTTTGATGTCTTGTCTGTCATTTTAAACACATTTTCAATTCAACAATTCTTTATCTTATTTATACTATATCAAGGGAAAGATACAAATTAAAACAGATTAAAACACAAGGAAATCAAGAGATGTGCAGGCAGAGCCAAAAGGCCAAAGGGCTGGTTGCGTGGTTACCCTAGTAGAGCATCAAATGTCATCACCACAACAACAACATGTTTCAGGAGCAAGCTGTGCAAACCAGAATCTGCAGTACTAAGAGTTCACAATTGTGAATTTCTTAAAACATATATTATTATTTTTTAACATCTGGAAATAAGTTAACAAAATGACTGGGAATTGAATTCCAGATTGTAGGACCCCCCCTCCCCCATCAGAAATGTTAAATTGTGTGTCTGAAGTTCTTGACAGTGCAGACTGAAGCTGATAACAGTTCCTGCTTTTAATATTTGGTATCTGTGGGAACTCCATTAGAACAATGTTGTGGCTGCACAGCATGCATTTATGGGTGCAGTATTGAAGGGTTTGTATTCCCTTATTGCCTATTTTTCTGTGCTGCATCTTGTTATTGTTAGCAGGGTCATGTACTCATATTTGATAAATAATATTTGATATATGATTAATATTAGATTTAATTATTAATCTCATAATCTTGTTAACCAACAACAATAATAATTTGTGCATCTGTTTCTATTCTAAAAGCAGATACAGATTGGTGCAGAGTGCAGGGACACACAGGCAGGGTTTGACAGGCTCTCTTGTTTGCATATTGCTAACATCAAAGAGTTGATATTAAGCCTGTGTTGGCTGGGAGGCAAGCAAATTTTGAGGGTTGAATTTGAATGTGATTTGCCAGTGCCAAGACTTCCTCATATGGCCCAGGTACGGCTCAGTGCATCTCTGAAGGCTGTGTATGGAAATCATCTACCTCAAGCTCAGACTGTGTGTGTGTGTGTGTGTGTGTGTGTGTGTCTGTGTGTGTGTGTGTTTGTAATGGAGGGGGTGGACGGTAATGATGATGGGCTTATTAACATTATTTCACAGGAAAAAAAGCTCTTCCTTCTTATGAAAAACACTCTTATTTTCCCACTAAAATAGTCACACCTACAGTATTTCATATTATAATAAGTGAACATGTACACACAGAATATTCCCATATTACATATACAGTTTAATTTTTCCTTCTTTGTCCATTGCTTTCAGGACTTTTTTTGTGACAATTTGCTGTTAAGGCACCACAATTTCTCTACACGGATCATTAAAGAGACATTTCACACAAAGTATCTGCAGCCTTATAAATGTCACTGACTTGAGTTTTCAGCATCTCACACCAGTTTTCACAGTCCCAAATTGTTTATGTACGGTAATAGCAGCATGTTTGGGCAGAGCAATAGACGGTAGAAATGTCCTCAGAAAAGAGAAGCAGACAAAGTGAAATGATGTAAGATCTTTATACATCCACTCCGTGTTCCAACATGAGGTGACTGACTGTGTGGTCAGAGTTTTTGCTTCACTCTAAATAGCCTTTTATTCCCCGAGATAAAAGGCGGCATTAGCTAACATTAGGATGTGGATGGCTTTAGTTACTGTGTGTCTCTGTGCATCAGCAGGACTTCATGTGTCATTTATGAAGCTTACATTGAAAAGGTGCTGAATTACCTGTATATGCAACCCAGTATGGCCGGCTTGACTTGATATAGGACATTTGAAATTACTTTATATTAAAACTACTTTATATAGGTAACCATAAGAACACAGCACCAGGTTATTACTTTAATATTGATTATAATATTATATATTAATATTGTTATTCATAGAAAACATGACAGTTTAATTGCCTTAAAGTTAGACTACAGTTCTTTGGCTGAACTGTGACCACAATGGGTAATGATAAATGGTAAAACATAGTGTAACAGTAGCATAAGTACAAACCGGCAATGAACTGAATCAGCAATGTCAGATACATCACTATATCTATCTATTTCATCTTTTTAATCTAAGTTTTCTAACATTAACTAACCATAAGCCACTGGTCAAAGCACACAAAATATGACTGTAGCAGCATGGTGTGCGTTTTATTGCTAATCAATTACATTTTTTATTTGTGAGAGTGAGAATGTGATATTTCTTCTTTCAAAGGTTATATACAGTAGTCTCACTTCAATGTTAGATTCTTTATTTTGTTCTAAAACTGTTACTTTAGTTTGAAAATACCTTAATTGTTTGAAATTAAAAGGACACTTTTAACAGCATAAATGCAAAGCCAAATGTTATTTTTGAATTTGTCTCTATAGGAAAAGGCTGATTAGCTGTAAAATTCATTAAAACAGTTGCTGTTTTCAAAGAGTAACACAAGTAGAAGCCTTGTTATTGTGGCATCTGTGCACTCCCTGACAGCGACACACTGCTGCCTCCACATGTTGTAAGTTAAATAAGTCTTGCATTATTCCAACTGTTTCTTATTGTCAACAAGTCCCATGAAAAGACCAAAAACATGAATTCCTATCAATACTTTCTGACTTCTCTACCCTGTTTGTATCTCTCAGCTAGGTGCAAAGATGAATCGATTAATCGATTAATCGATTAGTTGTCAACTATTTAATTAATCGCCAACTTTTTTGATAATCGATTAATCAGTTTGAGTTATTTTTTTATTAAAAAAAAAGAAGATTTCTCTGATTCCAGCTTCTTAAATGTGAATATGTTCTAGTTTCTTCTCTCCTCTGTGACAGTAAACTGAATATCTTTGAGTTGTGGACAAAACAAGACATTTGAGGACGTCATCTTAGGCTTTGGGGAACATTGATTCACATTTTCCACCATCTTTTGACATTTTTATAGATCAAACAACTAATCGATTAATCCTGAAAACCAATTTTCTCATTCAGCTTCTCACTACGAGTGATGGGGTCCTATATACACACAATGCTATTTGTCAAAATTGAAACCGTTTTGGAGATTGTACAGGAGCAATTTCTGTTCTTTTAGCTTTTGGTCAACAGTTGAAGAGGAATAGAGGAATAAGATATATCAGGCTTTACTTTAGATACACACACAAACACTTGTTCGTAGGGTCAATTTATCATTTGTTTTGGTCTTTTCAAGGGATTTGATGACAATTAGAAGAAAGCTAGAGCATTTCATTGGAGAAAGGTGATTGGTTTTTAGACCTGTTTGTTGCATCTGATGGTATCTTCTCCTCTGTCTCTCACACAATCCCCTCATTATGCGAGCCATAGCACCCTGCATATCTATAGAGTGGACATGCCAATGCTAAACAGAAAACTAACAGTGGATACTGTCTTGTAAAGCCTTTTGACAGGCGGTTTGTGGAAAATAAAAAGCCAGTCTTGCTCGTGCATGCAGGCGTCTGACTGTGTATGAGAGTGTGTGTTATTGTGTGTTTCTGAGACAACAATAGGAGGCTTGTCTGTGGCCTCTGCATGGCAGAGGACAATGTCAACTGGCAGGTGTGCATGGATCAAACTTTGCATAGGCAGCCTCCTTCACTGCCCTTTTTCTGTCTCTTTATGCTATACCTGTCCACCTCAATCTTCCCACCCCGCCCCCACCTCCACCTCGGGGGATTTTTTTGGGAGAACATGGCCGTCACCATTGCAAGCATTGTGTAAGTGTTCTTTTGTGAGGTCAGGATGGAACTCATTGTGTCTCTCTCTACACACATCTTGCACAGCTATTTACAGATTGGCTTTGCGAGCGCTCGAAGGGAGCAAAGACAGAGGGGGGAGGTACAGGTGGTCAATGGATCCTTAGTCCACAAAACAAGCCAAAATGTAAACAAGGAGAGCAGATTTTTGAAAGGCCACCTCTTAATTGTGCCACCAACAGAATGTCAACTGTAGCTGCACTGTTTGGTTTGGGAGAAAAATGAAGTGGGGAGAGACAGGATGGGACAAAGGCAGAGCGGTTTAAAGGAGATTGTGCTTACGCTGTATCTGGGCCCATTTGTCTGTCGGGATCGCTTCTCGGCCAGCAGGTCTTTGACTGTGTGCTTGACTCGAACGCCTTGGTACACTCTCTTAGAATATTCTAGACGGGGCAGAAAAACACTTTGAGAATCCACATTTGATACAAATCCAGATACAGTTTGACTTGTAGCTGCTAACACAACTTCATACAAATTTTCATCCATCCCCACAATTGTGTGTTCATTTGAATGTGTCACAGTTTTATTCATATAGGTGAATGACTCTTTGGGATTGGTGTGTAAATATCATGGAAATTGCCTTGGGTTTGGTCAATGCAAATGGACTGACAAAAAGAGACAATTTACTACAAGCACTGGCTGAAAAACTCAGGAAGGAAGACTGGAGGATTAACTAAAATATTACATAAAGTTAAATAAGATTAGAAATTCAAGATTCATGCATCATAGAAGCAGCTCACTTGCTGTTAAATTGGTCTTTACAAATCTCTAATGTGTGCTGGTGTGATTTGGGGACATTCCTGGGAAGCAGTAGCATAAACTCAATGAAAATGCAAACTTTATTATGCAAACGGAAATTGCATGCAAAAAACCTTATGTAAAAGATCCCAGCTTTTTGAATGGATATTTTAGATAAGCCCCAACTTTGCTCGACCAAGAAGAAAATATTAAATGTTCTGTATATATACGGTATATCTTGCACTTTGCACAAACTACACATCTTCCTATCAGGTATTATAGGCCATATTTAAATAGATCTTACAATATGAAGCTTATTCATTAGCATATGATAACCTACACATGTTTAATATGAAAGCATCTTTCAAATCATACACTGATTTATGTGAAGTGTATGGAGAAGAGATTTACTGACGTCTTACTTTGTTCTTGTTAATACATTCGTGTCTTACGGGAAATCAAAATTAGGTAAGGAAACTATTGATTTAATAAGCACACATCATCAAATAAGAGACAGAATACAAATTGCATTGTCCAGAAGAAATCCTAGTAAATTTCTCTCCAAAATAAAGGCCTCATGAAAATGAAAAATAAAATGTTTAACAGGTTTTGAAAAATCTATTTTGCAGAAAACGTCATATAAGACATTACACCTCGAACATTTATAAGCATAGGAATGACAGGAGGAGCAGCTGTCAGCCTGTATATGAATGAATGTGTCTTACCTGTGTCCATGATGCTGTTGCAGTCTGACCCCCCACACACACACACACACACAAACATACACACACACAGAGGCCTCTCTGTTCTCTCTCTGCTGTATTTGCCTACAGTAGCTGAATCCCAGTGTGTAGCACCATACTGTGTGGCGTGCCACGATGGGAGCTTTAACTATGTTGTCAGGAGGGCAGGGACACATGGGACATGCCACCTCACACTGCAGTCATGAGGAGGCAGCTTTTCAAAATGACCTTTATCTATTTGTTTAAATGCAAATGTTTGGTAGGGACGTTTTTTAGACTATTTGCATCTGCAGTCAAGATTAGGGGTTGGAAGCATTAGGGGCATGGAAGAGAGACTGGGAAGCAGCATGTCACTCCTCTCTGAGCCCCCACTCATCATCCAAATTCAAAAGGATATATTGTTTCCACATTGTGATTTGTAGCTGCAGGAGTTTTGGAGTATTGCTGCTGGTTTGTGGGATAGGTTCTGGTTTTGTTTCAGTTTGAGCATTTCTGGCATCTCTGGAATAAATAAAACCTTTACCAAGCAGAAAAGAAGTAACAGCTTAGAATGTACCAAAGCATCTTCTTTTTTTGCGTTTGCAGGTTGAGTAATGGCATCTCAGGTCAGGCAGTTGATAACAGACTTTGATGCCTCCTGCCATTAATTTTTTAAATGAGACAATTTTTGCATAAAAGGACATTATTGTGCAATTTTCTACTCAAATTGATGTGCTGACATTTGTATAAAAGACTTTGAGCAAACTAAAAACAAATGAGCCATCCCAACCTTGTGTTTAAAGGAGAGGGGAGAATTGCCGGAGGCATGCTTTGCTAAACAATTTCTGTCTGGCTTTATAACGAAACTCCCATCTGACTTGTTAATTGTTTCCTGTCTGAACCTCACAATGTTTTGCCTTTTGATTGTGACTCAGGTAGTTCGTTAAAATGTGAATAGTGTCAATGGAAATGTACACAAGCATACGGTGTGGTGATGACATAATAAAGATTGAACCTGGTTACATCTTGATACACTCCATTGCCTAACGACAGTGAAACCAGTGAGATAAACTAGCAAAACAGTGTGTGGCACAATTTATGCCTACTTGAATTTGCATGCAGTTTGGTGTAATATTTTCAAACAGAGATCCAAATACTTATTGCAAATGCTACTCTGATGATGAATGCTTAACATAGTCCCAGTTAGAAGCCTGCAAATGTCACATGCTGACTGTATGATCTGAATCACAATGACGGTCACCTAGACCACCTGGCGCAGAAATACTGTCACTATGTGAGTACATACAGAGACATACACATACACAGACTTGAGATGTTGCTGATTGGTATTTGCAGAACGTAGCTGGTATGCCAGTTTAGTGGTAGCCGGCACGTTCACTGGTAAATAAATAATAAATAATAATGTGCAAACATTAATAAAGCCAGCTTGTACTAGTCTTTTTTCAAATCTAATTGGAGAGACGAAGCATTGGAAAAGTAGTTTGTTCTACTTATAAAAGAGTCCGAATTTTATACACTGCGTAAAAAATGTTGGACCAGGTCTCAGAACTTCAGCAACTGTGAGAGACATAGAGCTGTTTGAATTTGAATTTATGACCATCCACACAGTGCCTCCATATGGTCATTTTAACTGAAGGCAAGATTAAATCTGCCAATTGCCAATTACAGTATGTTTAGGTTATTTCACTCCCTAGGCTAAGTAGATGCTTCACTTGTTGACACCCTTGATTTTCTGTATCAACCGAGTTATGGAAACATTGAGGAACCAATTCACACCCTTATTTCCATGGAATGGTGTGTCACAATGTTTCCAGTGCAATGTTTTCTCTGTGTGCTGCCATTGTTGCGTGATCTAACTCCACCAGTGGATGCTGAAGAAACTACAAGCAGTTTTACGGACTTCAGTTTTGTTTCTCTCTCTAAAGAGAGCATCACCAGCTTGGGGTGCTGCAGGATTAACCAGCGTTTCATCAGGCTAAATCAGTCCTTTAGCGTTATTAATGCCGTAAGAACTCATTAATCATTAAAAGTGATGATGGGAAATAATGTTAATATTGTCGATATTTCATATATTTTATTTTATACTATTGAGTGGAATTCAGGCAGGAAAGGATGAAGTTAAATAGACAGTTTGGATATTTTGAAGTGGGGTTGTATGAGGTACTCATAGTAGATGGGTACGATTGGGTAGTTGGTTTCTTTTATTGTGTGACTTTGGTAAATCCGAACTAATCCTTTAACACCAAAGTCACACAATAACACAAACAAACTAAACACGCAAGGCAGCAGCAACTCCCATGTTAAGCGAGGAAAAAAATGACTGTTTTTGTCCCAGGAGTCTGGTGGCTTTGAAGAGAGCATAGATGGATATGACAGCTTCAGTTTCCCGTCAGAAAGGGCTGTCTGACGGCAAGGTAAAGCAGGGGAAAGAAATTATAAAAGATCTGAACTATCCCTATAATTTACTTTTGGGATTGGCTGTTAAAACATGATCCTTATGCAAGATGCCCAATGTTTTTGATGCAATGTGATTTTCTTAGTTTATGGATGCAATGCATTTGTAATTTAGCCAATACAATCATAGACTGTTAATATGAATACAACCTACAGCATGACAGAAGTAATAATGCTTTTGTGCAAAAGACTTTCATAATGCCCTTGCAACATTATAAATCACATCTTGACAGCACCATATGAGGTTTGGTCAGTGAAGCAATATGATGGCCAGGCTAAATGACTTCCCAATATGTACACACAACACACACAATCTATCTATTCTGTATTCCTTCACATTTTAGCATGACTAAAAGTTTTTAATAAGTCTACATACAGCTAGCAGCTCTGTGAGGCTCTATAAGGCACAGAGGTGCTCTGAGCTAAATGCTAACATGGTTACAATGGCAATGATAACATGCTGATGTTTTGCATGTACCATGGTTAGTTACGCATGTTGGCTGGCTAACATTAGTTAATACTGTTAAACAGTAATTATGTCATTTGTTTTACAGTAGTATTTCTGCCAATCACTACCAGTAATTTAAAAAAACATTACATTCGCTATGGCTGTTTTGATAAAAATGTCAAGCTTAGCTGCTAATAGTGGCTATAAGGATGGTCATTGCTTCACCTGATTCTGCATACATACTGTACATTGTTCATCCAACAGCCAGGAAAAGGAGTCCATTCTCAAACTTGGCAGGTCTTTAGAGTTTGCCTTTGCAAGGCACGCACAGACACAATGCATGCTGGTACATGTAGGCAAAGTGGGACAGGCTCTGTGCAGAAGAGCCTATTTTTAATTAATGCAAAAGCTTTTTTTTTCAATTAAAAGTTATAATTTAAAGAATGTATCAAGCAGAAATGATGCCACACATTCTCTAGTTCCAGCTTCCCAGATGTAAGGATTTGCTGCGTTTTTGTGTCTGATATTGTAAATGTCTTATGTTTGGGGTTTAAAAAGTTGGTCAGGAAAATTTGGTTGGAATTTCATAATGGGAAGTTGATTTATTTCTTTGACATATTATTGACTAAACAATGAATCTAAAAAAAAATGATTAATGAAAATCTCTGCAGCCCTAGACATATAAAAGCACACAAAACTGAACTTGTCCTCCTCACTGGAGATGAAAACAAGCTGACTAAACCCCTTCCATATGGAAGCCGAGAACGGCCATGGATTTATTTATTTTTTTATTTTATTTTTGTATGCACTGTTATCTCGTGATAACAACTTATTAATTCGTTATCTCGATATAACAAAGTTTTTTTTTTATGGATTTCTTTTTTTTGCCTAAGACACCTTCCAATGGGGCTCCATAAGTGGATAGAAATCTGCCGTTTCTCCCTCCTCTTCTCTGCTTAAATACTCGGGGAAAATCCCACTAAGACACCCTTCCATTTAACCCGAGGAAGGAGCTCCATGAGCGGATAGAGGTCTGCCGTTTCTCCCTCCTCTTCTCCAGTCAAATACTTGGAAAAAATCCCACTAAAACAGCCTTCAATTTAACCCGCAGAAGAGAAGGGAGAAACGGCAGACCTCTATCCGCTCATGGAGCTCCTTCCTCGGGTTAAAAGGGTGTCGTGGTGGGATTTTTCCCGAGTATTTGACTCGAGAAAAATCTCGAGAAAACAAACTTTGTTATGTCGAGATAACAAATTAATAAGTCGTTATCACGAGATAACAGTGCATACATTTTTTTTTTTTTGTTCTCGGCTTCCGTACTTCCACTTCCTATACACAATAAAAAACTACTCAGGTGTCAAACATAAAATTGCTTTATTCATTTTAATGAATGGTTTACTGTAGCACACATATGCATTGTACAGCTGTATAATATTATAGGAAATAAACACAAATATATTACAGATTAGATTAGATATAAAATATTTGATCAGACTGAGAATTGGCATATTATTTTCAGTTACATTTTACAATGGGGAAAATTGAGGGGATTTTCACAGCTTTTTAGTGAGGCCTGGTTGACAAATTCAAGAGCTGACTTCCTTGTCAATAGCAGTACTGTACTTGTGTCATGTGTGCTGACTGCTGTGTGGTGTTTTTATCAGTTAATGACTGAGAGATAAGAGCACAACTCTCCTCTGCAACGGACAGAAGAGGCAGGAAAAGATCCACACAAGTGCAGACTTTGAATCTTCTGCTTGACTAAACCACCAGTGATGATTAGGTGTGTCCTCTAAAAGGACGTGAATACATATGCAAACATGTATTTTATATTGGTAATGCATTAAGATCTTTCTCTTTGACATTAAAGCTGCAGTTGGTCACTTTTATAAAAAATAAGTGTCCCTATATCCTCACCTCAAATGTTTTCATAAGCATATTTATTGTACTGTTTAGCTGTAAAACGAGAATAGAACTAGTTAGAATATTATGGAAGTTTTAGAAATTGAAATATCACAGATGACTAATTTAAGTGTAAAGTTAGAACTGGATCTACAGTACGTTATGTTATTGTACAGTCATTGGCATGTATGAGTGTTCACTAGAATAATGACTTGTGTGTTTCTAAGCTGACCTCTAGTGGAATCCTTTCGTCATAACAGCTGACACACTATGCAGTTTATCCACTAGAGGGCAGAGAGAGACAACTAAATATAGAAAAGAGTGACACAGCAGCAGTGACAGTCAGGTGAATGGATGGACTGGAAATAAAAACACAGGAACGATCAAATCAATAACAAAATGGTCAGATACATGGAATGGTAGACGTCCATGGATACATGAAGTAAACACACACATTAGATCAGACAAACAATAGAAAGAGTCTGACATGCAGACAGATAGGAGGAGCAGAAATAAAGTTTCTCTCATCTCTATGTCATCTGGGCTTGTTCGAACAGCTTTTGCTTATCATGCTACACTGCTGAGTCATGATTTCCCACAGGCTGGGTCTGATCACACATCTCCTCTGCTGCTTTTAGTCTCCACTGTCAACAAAGTACAGACTGTGCTCAGGTCAGGCTGACATATCAGGCCAAGCTTTTTATTGTAAACTAGATATCAACCAGCCACTACTGCTACTGTCACCATCATGATGTTCCAAATGCCTCTGCTACTAATAATCATACCATTTGCACAAGTACTGTGCTTAAGTATACTTCAGGTATTTGTACTGTACTATAAAATTGCAATAGTTAATTATTGTATGGCCACTTGGGGGCAGCAGAAACACAACATTGACATTATCACCTTTTGTGTTGATATGGTGGGCTACATTATACATCCAGCAGACAAGGAACAACATTAGCATTCATTTGGAGTTGTGTTTGTGGCCACCTGATGAATGTTAGTCTAATATTCACTCTCTTTTAGCTCTGTTTTTGTTTTCCACCACCTCCTGAGGGAAATATTTGGCTTTACCAGAAATTTGCGTGGAAATCCGTTGCCTTAAACCGTCTAAGTTTTTACACAGGGTGAAACTTAACAGGTCAAGTTGTATCAACACAGAGCAGTAAGTTGATGCAGTAGACAAATCAAGTTTACATTAGCAGTCATTACTAAAAATTATTAGTAAACTTATTTCATTTTTGTTCAAATATAATACATACAAAATATGCTATACTTATCAAAGCTATAGAAATATATCATCCTCATAAAATGTTCTTCTCTTTGTTACAAAATAATTTTAAGATCAATGTATTCTATACATTACTACCATTACAACAGAAAGTAGAACAATCCAATAACTATAACTTCCAACACACTCTGCATGAATGTGATTACCCATATCACTGCCCAGAACCCATCAGTCTCCACCTGGGTCTCGGTCATGGTGCAATGTAGATAAACATGAACATTAAATCAACCATTCTAAACTAAAACCCAGATAACATAAATGAACATAACAGAAAATTATTCTAACACACTTTAACTAGGACAAAAAACGTTCAGGACGTATGTTTTTTTCATTGAGCCTTCGCATCGCTTCAGCGCAGAACAGCTCCAATGACCCCGCCCCTCCCATACAGAAACTTAACATCCTTAGTTATCTCTGCTTAATATGATCTGTGCACTGCATACTTAAACTGATTATTACAAACAACTAATGTGATTTAATAATGAATGTCGTTTTTAACAAAACATGAAAGAATAAGTAGTGACCACTAAAAACTTTAATTACAACTAAATCTGGGTCTGCAGCGTAGCTTACTGTAACTGTCTGCTGTTTGGTGCTAAGCAGGTAGTGTAAAGTGCCTGCTGCGGCTGGGGAAAAACATTATGAGGCCGGTGAGTGTGAACTAAAACAGTTAAGTTGCAAGCAGGAAAACCAAAACAATGAGCTGAAAGGAGCTCAAATGCTTCGTAGGGCTGAGGACAACTGCAAAATAATTCTCTGTGGGTTTGTCACAATGACAGATACTTTTCACATACTGCACACATGATCAATTGTTAATAGAAAAAAATTGGTTATTGCTGCTTTAACTGACATTTTTAATGCAGAACTTGTACTTGTAACTGAGTATTTACACATTGTGGAATTGCTACTTCTACTTAAATTAACGTTCTGAGTACTTCTTCCTCCCCGGGAACATAACCATTGATAAAACAAATCCATATCACCTTCATAAATTCATATTATTCCAATCCTTGACCGTCTACAGTATATTCTTAAGACGCTTGTTAGAAAGAGATGCTCCAAGAATGTCCTCCCTTCTCCACTGCTACCTGTTACATAATGAGTTGATGTTGAGAAACAGCAGTCCTGCCTTCTGTCTCCAAAAGTATGACTCTTCCTTTCTGAAAAATAATATTTGTTGCTAGTATGCAATCAACCAGTTTGAATATGTGAATATGTCTAACGCTTTGACCACTTATGAAGGCAACAACCAAGATAAAACCTGACCTGATGGGTTCTGTCAGTTAACTTGTGTCTGGAGTCTGTGACTAAGAAATATCTGTCATTTACAGCTGGACCGTCACGTTTTATAACAAAGCCAGCAGAACCTTGTAAACTTTATAACTCATTTTGGATTTTCAGCCTCTTAAAAAAATCCCAAATTGTTATTTTCTCTGTCACCATCAGGAATAACATGTTTCTTATCACAGGACATGGTCTTGGACCGCTGAGTGGAATTTTCCAGAGGACAGAGTATTTTGTCTCGGACGGAGGAGGAAGCTGTATTGGAGAGGATTCTTCGTGGGATCCTGTGCGTAGCATGCACATATAGGGATGAGTCTCATAAAGCTAAATTCCAGCTTGTAAAGATTTGGTATGTCTCTGAGCCCCGGCCACTTGCTCTTTCTTGGAAATGATAGTGCTTCGTCACACTCGAGAGAAATACTTTAAATTTTTCAGAGAGTCTGGAAGATGTGTTTTGCTGAGTGGGGTAATATAAATGTTTATTCAAGCCCTCCCTGCACAGATATTCAAATCACTTTGGCACAAGGAGGACAACTCACATGAATCTGTCCCTCGCAGAAATACTCAATCTTAGTGCATGTTAGTATTTCCACTCTCAATCACTGGGGGAAACCATGAAGATCTACATCATATTCCATCTCTGCATTATTTATTTAAACTCATGGCTGCCAAAAGGGCCAGTTTCGCTAAATATGGATAAGAGAAAGAATGCATAAAAAAATGCATAGAAAGTGCAGACATGTTGAGCCACTGACCTCCACAGACACAACTCAGCGAGCCGTAATTAGCTGAAGTCACACTTCTCAATCAATAACACATTTTGTCACATTAAAGTAAAACGGAAATGTGCTCGTCACAAAACCAATGAATTTAAGCAAACAAAGACAGCCGGCGTACTCTTACATAAAAGTAGTGATATATTACAGTACCCAGCTCTTGGATAAGCACATGGAAACATATTAAATTGAAGGGAATCTAATCCTTTTCTTCAGCACTTTATAAACAATTTCTCCTTTTGAATGTGCAGGAGTGAGAGTGAGCAGGGCACATCACTTGGGCAGAGACCTCTGTGGATGAGGCAAGAGATGGAAATATGAGGTAAACCAGACTGCTGAAGATAAACACTGTTCTTATCAACATGGTATCAACCCATTGTAATACTGACAATACCGATAATCCTGCACACTACCATTACATTTAGTAAGATTATGATGGAGACATGAGTGATGAAAAGATATTTAATTTTGTGTTTCCAAAGCTCCAAAGCAATTTAACAGCAGTGACCAGAAGGCCAATGAGCCCAAATCTGCAGTGCTCCAAGTGCAGGTGCATTTGCCAAACAAAAAAAAAAGAAATTGCACGATACTTTCATACGTCAAGAGGAAGAGTCTAGAGCACACCATAAACAAACTGCATGTTATTCAATCTAATATGTTCCACAAAGTTAAAATCCTCTGGTGTTTTCCCAGACATGGGTAAAGCCTGGCTCTATTTGCTTCCCATTAAAAAGCTTAGGGAAGCAGCTGTGTAGGCTACTGCTCTTTAGTGGAAGTGGGAACACTAACCAGTCGTGCATTTGCCAAACCGACCAGTTAAACCACTTAGTCTTTATCACTGAAGACTTCGTTCCTGTAAAAACAAAACTTGGACTCTGTTTGAAATTGCATACTAACATACTGATCCCAGTATGATGTAAAAGTGAGTATGTAGTGTGTTCCAACTGCATAGTATGTGGAGTTTGTATGTGGAAATATGTCCAGATGTAGCAAAAACTTCTGAGTATGCAACGTCACCTTACTGGACATACTCTCAACCACTCCAAAATGCATTGCGGCTCCTTAGACTGTCCAATGGCGGACTGCGAGCAGATGGTTTAAATAATCAACAGTTGGATAAAATAATTACAAATCATGGTGAGTGACGTTAAGGTCCAATTTCACCAATATATGGGATTTTTGTTTTCTTCACTAGCTTCTATAGGCATCATCAGGCATGTGAAGTGCTGTGTGCACAAACTCTCACTAATAATGGTGAGCTGGTATTAATTTTGATTAACTTCATCCAGAACTCTGCAGTCAAGAAGTAACTGTTGCCAATATATTGCTTCACTCAGCAGCAGTGTTTTTGACAATACTATTTAAGTATTTATGTGAAAGGAGTCACACCTACTGTTGAACCAATTGGCGGTTTCCCATATCCACAGCTCTATGCAGCGTTTAGTCTCCTTTAGTTAATTATTTTGGTTCTGGTCTGCATATATACTGTATGGGTGAGTCTGAGCAATCACACCAGCATTTTATATGCTACGTTGCTGAGACCTTACTGCTGTCATCAAACCTCTATAAATAAACATAGGCAGCCATTTAAGCAAAAGCTCAGACAAGCCGGACAAGCTGTACACTAACTGCCCAACACCAAGAGATACACAGTAAGCAACTAGCTGATGAACTGGATGTATGTCTGTCTGCTTTTTTTCCTGACCCCTAGTGACAAAAAAGTGTGCATTTTCCAGATCAAAAAGCCACTCTTTAAGCCAGGATTAAAAACCACTCTGGGTTTAATTTATAAGCTATAAAGAAAAAATACTTATTTATGTTATTTTGTCCACCCACAATTCATTTCTCACTTGTGAGTTACAACACTTTGCTCATCTTATGAAAATTCCT
Organism: Gymnocephalus cernua; assembly: GCA_023631565.1. Taxonomy (NCBI): domain Eukaryota; kingdom Metazoa; phylum Chordata; class Actinopteri; order Perciformes; family Percidae; genus Gymnocephalus; species Gymnocephalus cernua. Next base: position 32,428,655 of record CM042430.1, read on the forward strand.
GTGGCCAGGCAAGATCATCAGATTGTTATACACTCAATTTGGCCTAATTAGGGGAATAAGAGCAGAAGCAAATGTTTACATTCACCCCATGACTCCTCCAGTCTGCATCACTCTGTACAGTACCAGCCGGGCCAAGCTCAAAGACAGAAGCTGCCCTCAGTTCACAGACAGGCCAATTTGCTGCTGGCCCCAGAGGTTGTCAGGTGGTGCGGCTAGACGTCAGCAGACGCTGCAGGTTCAGCAGAAAGACACACACAGAATTATTGTAACAACTGTAGGAATGTGTTTAAGGGCGAGAGGTTGTGTGTATTGTGATGGTTGTGTGTGCTTGTGTGCGTAAGAAAGAGGACAAGGGTGGGAGGGAACCACAGAGAGGGAGAATGTGCAGTAAGCTGTGGGCTGACACACCATAAATATTTTGCCTTTTCACTTGATGTGTGAATATGTGTCTCTTTCACCCAGTTTCTGCGGTGAGCTTCAGTTTTCTTGAATGGAACTACACAACCTTGGCGAAGGCCGTACTACTAGTCTAATAGGTTACTACTAATTTGAATAAAGCTGAATATTTGACAATTTATCCACTGTTACTTTTACTGTAAACAACAATTACAACTATTTATCCAGTACTTAATCATTTGAACTGTTTAGCCATTACTTTTAGCTACCTGTTAAAACTCCTGTGCTCGCTTGCTAACTAGTTTTCTCTTACATAACTGCAACATGTGGAGTTAAGGTGTAACAGTTGACTTAATGTTAATATGTGGATATATTGTTTTTTAATCATAATTTCAAAATTTTCAAATTGCAGCAGTTGGATAGAAACTTTCTATGTACCCCCTGGTAACTGCAGAAGTACCCCCTGGGGTACACGTTGGAGCTCGCGAGATCAGGATGGTCTCACGAGGCTAGGTACACGTACCCCTGGTTGGGAATCACTGTTTTAGTAGATCCTGAAAACAAAGCCAACCCTGATCTGTTAAACGGGGCTAATTTCCACACAGACTCAGAAACGAACTGAAGCATTACTGAAGAAGCCTTACAGTACCAATGAGATGATCACAAGGTTTTTTGTCAGACTGGAATACTGAGAAGCAAAATAGCTCTGTGTATTTATGACTATTTAAAGCCCTGTGCAGTTTTTTTTACAGCATCTTTCAAGTTAATCTGATGGCTTTAGGCTTTATTTGAAGAAAAAAAGCCCTGGTGAAATCCACCAAGTAGATGCAGCCTAGCAATCGACAGGTTCCAAAGTCTGAAATTTTCAAATTCTACATAATGGCTTTAAAGCTACACCAATCCATATTTTATATTACGTTAATAATGGAACAATTGACTATGTATAAAGTGAAAGATGTTGCTCATTGTGACAAAATTTACAGACAATTTTCCCCCAGTCTGAGGATACATCCACACCATTATGACATGAAAACTATCCCCGTCTTAGAACTAATCTGTGTGTCTGAGTCATCATTTCCAAAGGTCTCCATTTCTGTCAGTCAAGACTACAACACAACCCTTAGTTTTCAAACTAAAAAGGTGTCAGCAGTGTTTCCCAGCTTGTCTGTGTCAGGGGCTCTGAAACGCCGGACCCGTAGTAATAGTAGTAGTAGTAGTAGTAGTATATGCTTTTTAAAACCAAAACGTAGTAGTGTGAGTGTAGCCTGAGTTTTCCTCAGTTCTACAAATGTGTAATGAAGCAATTTTTGCTAACATGTTTGCCATAGCAAGTTTCTGAAGTGCTAATATGCCACTGTTTGTTACGCTGCCACAGAGTGGCTCAAACAAATATTACAGCTTTAAGATGAATAAACACTCAACTTGCTTGACTATTCCTGCTACTTCTGCATGCTTGTTCGAATATTGCATAATACATTACTTTTGAAAATGCCAGATGTTACAGAAGGAATGCAGCATACCACTATTCATGTTAGATGCTGTATTGCTTTCAACATTCGTTCAGAACCTCATATTTACTTTTATAAATTTACCATTTCCCGAATGTCTTTACTAATACTAATACTACTACACTATTTGGACTAATATGGGAAGATGTTTAGTCTGGATTTCATGTTAAGTGTTGGAACACCTGAGCCAATATTAAAGCTCATAGTCTGTCGTCAGCAGCTATGCGTAGATGAGGTTTTGTTCATTTGATGCTATGCAGAGCAGCTGGCCAGCAGAGAAATCAAATGCGGAAAGTAATGACATATGAAGTGAGACCTGCACGATTGAAAAAGAATATGTCCAAACCAAAGTGATGTACAACGTGTGGTCATTTGTGAAGCCTTTTGCCATGGGCACTCTGAGGTCTGATGTTGGAGGAGTTGAATTCCAGATGTTTCTTCAGGCCCTGACTTATGTAAGGAAAGGCGTCTGCACAGAGGGGGCAGGCGTTGGCTGTCTGCTCTCTTGATTGAAGAAGTTCAAATGTTGATTCAGTCTCAGTACACTAAGTATTTCTCTTTTCACTGTAGCAGGCATCATTAACCCTCTCCCTATTCATTTCTCTTGTGCGCAAGCTTGAGTTTTCAATATGTTGCACATCGTCTGTTTGCTTTACAAACTGACCTCATGAATGAAAACATACAGACCCATAATGACTGTATTTCATAACGTTTTGGCTGAAAGAAGCAGGCCTGACAACTTCAATTCATTTGGTGTGCAAAAGCACAGAAAGGTGGGCCTGTCAATTGACTTTTCTCTTAGCATGAGCTGACACGAAGGATTAAAAGAAAACAGAACCCAAAGTTTGCTTGAATCACTCCTGTATGTACAGTGTCATCCCTCAGGGCCCAGATATGTGTGTTTGGTTTACTCACCTGTGTGGACCTGCAAGTGCTCCTCAACAGGTGCTTCTGTGGTCAGGATTGGGGTTGGTACAGTGTGTGTATAGAGCTGTTTACTTAAATAACAGCAGTGTGTGTGTGTGTGGGTGTGTGTGTGTGTGTGTGTGTGTGTGTGTGTGTGTGTGTGTGTGTGTGTGTGTGTGTGTGTATGTGTGTGTGTGTGTGTGTGTGTGTGTGCGTGCGTGCGTTTGTGTGTGTGTGTGAGTGTGCTTGGCTGCTCAGCTCACGTAGATGACATCATCGGTCCACTGATTGAAATGCTACCAACATGCTGCTCAGAATAAAAGAGCTGCTATTTTGCTGACATTCTGCTGGAGTAGAAGCAAATTTAATTACGTAGAAATAGTGTAGCAAACACTGAAAAGTTTAAAATGACCTCAAAGTAAATCTTATAAAGTTACTAAATTTGAAAAGTGACATTGTTCCTTGTGATGTTTTCCATATATAGACAGGAGGACAGGGGGTCCTTTCTTCCACCTCAAAGGGCCAGTAGGCATCTTCTGACCAAATAATCAACAGGTACGTATATATACACTTCTAATGAAAAACTTATAGATGAAAAATAAACATTTTGCGAAAGTAATAGCCCAACTCTGAAAACAGTTTCACGAGGGCCATGAGAGTGAACCAAAACAATGAGCTGAAGGAGGTGAAAAACATTCTGTAACGCTGAGGGAACTAAAGACTTAAGGGATCATTCTCTGTGGGCTCGATTCTACCGACGGCACCTTTAACATTACACAGAGTTTTTGGATACATTACTGTTAGAAAAGTATTGTATACTGCAGCTTTAAGTAGACAGACAGATGAGTGACAAAGCAGAGTGATCTCGCCTTAACTCATGCTTGATTCATATAAGTGACGTCTTTACTTTGTCAACAATCCCTTCTTTTATCCTCTTATGTTTGTTTGGATCATTCAAGGATGTGAGAGTATTACCATGGCAACTACCCACTCACACTGTGTCAATCTGTCATTGCAACATAATTTCTGTGGAAAAGTAACTGATTAAATCTAGTGTGGTGTGTTTACAAAAGGGCAGAGTTGAGAACATATTGTGTTACTTACCCCTAATGGTATCTAGACATACACATAGTTAAAAATTAATCTTAGCTGCAATATGTCTTTTATTTATTTATTTATTTATTTTTTTTTAGAAAGAAAGCTATTCTGCAGACAGGCAGTTGACAATCAAAGGATAAGGCTGATGACTGGGTTGTTTTCTATATTATTCTCATTGACAACAAATCCAATAAAAATGAATGTATTACTCATTGTCAACTTCTCAATGCTGTAGTGGCATTCAGGCCCAAGCACATTTGCTCCTCGTGAGGATGTAAATGGCCATTACAATAACCCCAAAAAGTTACAGAAATAACAATAAAGTTTTATTTTGATCACAAAATTACAAAATAAACTACATTGTGTGTGTTAATGGTAATGAAGTAACATGTCACCCAGTGCAGCAGTGTGGCCGACTGTTTTGCACAACAATGGAGCTCAATGGCGCAGAAGAAGAAGTTATATCAGACAACACATTAGAATGATCAATCCTTTGCTAGTCTATATCAACGACGTTTCATTTAAGGGATTGTTCCGGTGCTGCTGGAGGTTCCGCCGAATGTCCCTCATTCCCTCAACTTCTGCTTTCTTTGTGTTGGCATTCTAAACTCTGATAGATTTTGATCATCATTGGCCTTATTCCTTCAGTAGAAAATTGTTCTCAATGACAAGTGTTAACTCAGACAAGGTTCCTGTTCCTGGGGTCTTATGGAGTTCTGATAAAGGCGACTAGACAGAAAATAAAGTAGAAGGAAATGACACATTTTCAGGGTGGAGTGCAGACACAAAAAGAGATGACACTTAACTCCTAAAATTCAGTGGACATCATTAGATTAATTATTTTACACAATTCAAATGCATATAATGGTTATTTTCCTAAACTAGCCTTTCCGTTACAGCAACGACAGTAAATGTCACCGTGCTCAGCTCTATCTAAAGTGAAAACACACTGACATAAAGCCTACAAATAAATCAACTTATCACACAATGCCTCAGTGAAACTTTACTTACACAAAGAGTCTATTAAACTTAATTGTTGCTCTCAAATTGTAAAAATTACAAACCTAAGATGACCTTTTAATTAGATAAGCCGTATAGCACAACCTATGCGCCTGTCATTTCTATTGTGACCTGGCTGTTTTTCAATACAAGGCCACTCCTGACATCAGCACTTTTGGAGAGGAACCTGCACACATTCCTGAGATGAGGAGGGATCCAGACCCAGACTCATTCAGTGCCCACCCCCTGATTGATAGATCAATTTGAGCAAACTTACAAGTCTTTTTTCTTTGACACAGTTATGCATTTTCTGCTACACAACTATGCAGGTTTATTGTTAGTTAGTTATGAGGTACATCTGCACAAACCCAGGTACACACTGGTGTCAGATGTCACACCAGTGTGGTCAATTAATGATATGCTATAAGGAAAACTTTCAAAATGTCTCATACTATGAAGAACATTTGTGCTGAGCGCACTTATAAGACAGCTTACTTGGCAAGAATAGGCCTTTTCTTACACAGAACACTCCTCCTTTAATTCTTTTCAAACATACTTTATTCCTGATATATTGTGGCTGCAGCTCAACCATTTTTTACTGTTCTCTTCCACCATTCTCCAACAAATCATTTGGAGGTGCTGCCTTTACAGCAGGGAAAACCACAGCGTTGTTTGCTAAAAAACACAAAATAGCTTACATTAAAATGCCTGCATCCCTCATGAGCATGTTCCACACTGCTTTCAGGAACATAAACTTTAATTGTGCTCATTACAGGACCTGTAAATCTGCTAGTAAATACTTTCAGAGAGCCCCTTCGACATACCTCCACTATCTGTGAGCTGGGAAACACAAGTTTGAAATGTTGGGCTACATCAGAAAGGTTAGGCTATCTGATAATCTGGGTATATCATTGTAACATTACAAAAGGGAATGAACATGAAGTAAGCATTAAATGACCTCTTGTTATGCCTATTTTGCTCAAAGTTTAGTGTGAAAACTAGTACAAGCTAAATGTTTACCTATCACAGGTTCAAACTCTGTCTTAAGATTTGAATTGTTTGCACCCAAGATGGTGAATGGGAGTTTAGGTTAAAGCTGAAGCACTGAAAGAGTTTCAAGTGACTTTTGAAATGTAAGAGAAGTTCCAATCTGTTTTAAGTTAAGTTTTGAGTTACAAAAACACTGAAAGCAGTTGTCATTTAAAGAGTATGTACCAGCACCAGAGATTGTGCACTGTAAATAGTGTCAGTTGTAAGGAGTGCCAATAGTTTTTGTGTGAAGGCTGAAAGCAATTGAAATTTCCAACAAAGTTGATGTGCCACTGGTGCCACAAGGGTTAGGGCTAGGTTAGTAAGTGTCAGTAAGTTAAATAGCTAAAGAAAGAGAGTGTGTGATTTCACTCTAGGTCTAAACATGAAACACAATACACATTTTTGGAGAAAAAAAGGTCTGACGAGAGCATGGAACTTTAGCCGTGATTACTGAAAAACCAAAAAAGGAACAGCTGAACTAACTTGACAAAGTACAAAAGCTGCTCAAGTTTGAATGCAGTTTTGAACTGATAATTAAAATGAGTGTGAATAGGTTAAAGAGGAGTTGTAAAGGCCCAAAGATAAACAAAATGTAACTTCCCATGTATTTCAATGGGACGAAATGCCTGAAGAATTGTGAATATGAATCAAAAGTCTGAATGCATTCACAGATGTCAGACATTATCTAAAGATTCTACAGACATAACATGTCATGTGAAAGTGTGCATCAGTACTGACAAAGGAATAATAATAATAAAAACGATATGAGTTTATTACCCTAATTGACCTCACATGGATTATTCAAGAAAGTTCCACTTGATCTTTAAAGCTGATAAATTAATCTGTAAAATCAACTGTAAAAATAATCACATTTACTTCAGGTTTTGTTACATACTGTGCATACTCATGTGTTGAGTATGCACAGCAACTCCTTATACATTCTTAGTCTGATATCATGGTGAAAAATATCACTCCATGTTCCCTGAAACTCATTTGCAAGTTCTGGCCTCCACAAATTGGCCACATGTGCTGGCTGACACCAGGACTACTGGAAAATGTCACAGGTGTCATTGGCGTTTTACTGTCACTGCTGTCAGGTCGGCTTTTCCATGACTTCCCAGAAATGCAATGGAGCCTTTGCCATGAAAGAATGGAAAAAAAAAAAACTGCTCCAGACCCTTTTCTGATGGTTGGTTGGTGGGTTGGAAATCATCGCATCGCTTAAAGAAATCCCTCATGTGCTCCAAATATTGGTCCTATTTGTCTGATATAAATTTCAACCTTGTGTGCAGACAATGGCTGCACACTAATGAGGGAAAAAGTGAAAGCATGCTTTTGACATTTCCAGCACGTGCCTAATTTCACAAATCTGTCAACTCAAGAACCTCCTTTCAACACATACGTGAACAGGTTGCATCACTCACAGCTTGTGCAAGTAAACACGTCACAGAATGTGAATGAAATGATGATGCTACAGAGAAAAAAACAGTCACATGCTTTGCCTGTGCTGGATAAACTATCCAGGCAGTACCTTTGAGATCTCTGGGAGGATTATTTGGGAAGATGAGACCATTGTTTGATGTCAGATTCATGTGTCAAACAGAGATAGTGTCCTTAGCAACAGTGGAAAACACTGGATCACAAATACAATTTTGAGAGCACCATAGCCAAGAACCCCATCCCAGTATTGTTACAAGAATAACACATTCTTGGAAATTACTTTGAATAGTTCAGTTGTGAGTCATTAATTTCATCCCTACTCCCCCCAAGCACTGGAAACCTCTCCTGATCAGAGAAAAATGCTAACAGATTCCACTCTAGTGAAATAGGCTATTATGGTTTTTATTGTCTTACTTTGGAAGCCTATTGTGATGCCATTTACAGTAACTTTAATAAAAGCGTAGGACATTTTTCAAAAAAGGGAAGGATCATGAAAAATCACAGACAGAAAACCTTTTTCCGATCAAAGGAAGTATACAGACCTTTATATGCAATATAGTGAGAATATACTGTATATATAATTCCTTGTTCTGTCCATATTCTTTTAACTACATGATATGACCTGTTAAAAGATAAATCAATTTAATTTCCACTTGGATCTTATAGGTTAAGCCATAATTTCTATCAGTTAAAATTATTGCATAAAATAAGTAATTGCTGACATCTGGGAATATGATAAGATCGTTAAAACTAAGCACTAGTGGCTGAGGTGGTTGAGTCTGTTGGCTACATATTTGTTGTAGGGTAGGTGTTTCACTCCCCAAACTCCTCCTGTGTACTGTATGTGCCAAAGTGTCCTTGAGCAAGACACCACAAAGTGCTGATAAATAAATCTTGGTTAAAACCCCTCACTGCAAAGGAAAACTGTGGGTGTGTACAACCACGGTACACTGTTATCCCGAATTAGTTGACTTTACTAGAAATGTTCTCTAGAATTCTTCATGGGGGAGACAGAAACTACGCACTATAACTTTAAACATGCAAAAAAACGTGACAAATATGAAACATTAGGCTACTTATTACTACTAAGAACAATTATTTTATTTACTTTATGACAGTATAACTTTAAGAACAATGTACTTGATATATACAGAGAGGGGAACAATACATAGACAACATTGGGGTTTTCTAAGAGTTATGCTGGACGGAGAACTCCACTCAGACAACAGAGATCCTAACTTTCCATCTGTGTGTAAGTCATCAAGATCCATCTCACTGCCCAGATGTTTTCAGTCCCCACCCGGGTCTCGGTCATGGTGCAACAGTAAATATAGATAAAGATGAACACTAAATCAACCATACAAAACTAACCCGTGTTTTCACAACCTTCTACCCGTGAAAGTGCCCTGAAACGGCAGTCAAACCCCTAACTTACTACCTGTGAACTCGTACCAGATCGTTGTACTCCCAGTTACAGTTTTTGACGTCACACACACATAAACAGCAATGGCGACACCTTTTGATGCTGTACAGATGCTGGTGATTAATGGTGAGAAATAGAAATAAATAGACATAAATTGGCAATGTAAAGTAATTCCGCACATTGTAATCAAAACAATACACATACGGGTTATATTACTAAAGTTTATGTTTATTAAATGAAGCCCAAAATATGTCACCGACTAGAAATCGCTAGTATCAGCTAACGCTAGCTAACGTCAACGTTAGGTAGCCGCTAGCTAGTTCTTACGTGCTAAAAATTGTGTCTGGAACGCAGCATTAACATCCTTAGTTCTGCTTAATAAGATCTGTGCACTGCATACTTTAGCTGATTATTACAAAGAAGTAATGTCATTTAGTAATCAATATGGTTTTTAACAAAACATGAAATAAGTAGTGACCACTAAAAAGTTTAATTACACCTAAATCTGGTTTCCAGTGTAAGCATGTCTGGTCAAAGTTGAATCAGGAAGTTGGTCTAAAAACCGTGATGACAGACACAACAGACACTTTGGGTAATAATTTAACCTGATTGGCCACTTCTTGAATTAACCAGCTCGGCTTTAGGAGGCACATCTCAAGTTTGATGTGTTACTGTACTGTAGCTGCAACCCTATTGAGTAAGGGTAATAAGGTAATAGTGTTCACATTATTAATAATAGAATAACAATAAGATATTTTTATTTTGACAATACACAAAAGTCTATGTCTTAGTAGAATGGTCCAGACAGGCCCCCCATTTTCCCCCCAATAATAACAGAACAAACTGAAACAGACAAGAAAAAAAGCTTTGAGAGCTAGACACCTTAGCAAGCCTGGCCAAGCAATCATTGAGTTCCTGGTATTGATCAGTAACCCTCCACAGACATAGCAGGGTCTACACAGCAGGAGTATCTGACTCTTTGCTAGTTAAACAGCATATTCTGGTGTGTTTGGGTGCATTGTTTGTGTGACAGTGAGGCTGCTGAAACAGGCTCTCTATTTACACCAAGTAGCCTGATCAGTGAGATGAAGCAGGAACTTAATGGTGTTTCCACATGAGCAGATGGCTTGAAAGGGCATGAAGTGAAACAATGCAACGTTTATACTTCTCTACAGCCTACAGTCTTTCTCCTCTTTAGCTTATGTAACTTTATGTTATTTGCTACCTACTCACACCCTTGGAAACTTGCTTCTCCTCACTGCTTTTTGACTTTTATTTTAGGTCCTGGTCAGGAGACGCAGCTCCTGGAATACTAACAACAATTATCAACGCCGTGCTCTAGTTACTGAATTTGTTACTCAAATGCTGAGCATCTCCAAAACTATGATGTTTTAAGAAGAAGTTGCCAGAAAGAGAAAATAAATGTGATTGCCTTTTTCTTTTACATAACCAGAACGTGACTAAATACATGAGATTGATGCTCACATGTGTAGACTCATGCAAACTATCTCTTATAGCAAAACATGTGATTCATACTCTCCAAAATACAGTGTTAAATTGCCTGTTTTAACTAACCACAACTGTTTTTTAGTTGTCAAAGTCAAATGAAAGTAGTTTTTAGACAGATAGATCTTTATTGTCATTGTGCTCAGATGAGAATGAAAATCAGTTTTCGACTCCAAATGTTTGCTCATGACATCACGTAAATTAGCATTTGTTTGCTAACGTGCAGAGAATGTGCCCCCAGGTGGTCAAATAAATTGCTGCTTAAATGTACAGAGAATGGTCTCTGGTGGCCACACATATCTCATCTGTCTCAAGCCAGGCTAAATTCAGCTTTTGGATCCTGCTTAGTGTCTACAGACCTGTTTAAAAAGACTGGGTGCTCTGTTAAAAGGTGTTATGGTCTATGCTGTTGAAAAAGTGCACATTTCATTTAGGGAACCAGGATGAATGTAGAATCAAGATCAGTTACGTCTATGCAGAAAACTTAATACCTCTACCACCCATTTGGAAAATAGGCAGCCTTACACTGCATTACACAAACTGTAAAGTGCATTAATGGAAATATGACCATTCAGAGTGTGCAGTGACTTCAGGCCGGTCATATATCACCATGTCAATTAGTTTCCCGGGGGCTTGCAAAAAGGATTTTCAATTAAAATCTCTTGTTATGTCAACTATCACCTAGTCTAGCATTGCCAGACCTATCTCCACAGCGCTGCGGAGGAAGGTCAGGCCCTTCCCACCACCATTCTGGATAGGAGAAAAATGTGCTCTGTTTTATTGACATTTCTTTAAACCAATCACAATCGTCTTGGGCAGCATTAAGCGCGGGACACAGCAACAATGCCTCTGCAAAATAGTCTCAGGAAGGAACTTATTTTGGTGGAACATACGCAGGTAGGGAGGCGGGCCCTGGAATTACACTCAAAAAAAACCCACAAATATAATTTTATTGTCGGTTCTAGCTGATGGTGCCGCAGGAAATTCCACCGGATGCATGTCTTTTCCACTTTCTTTGTGTTGGAATTTTAAACTCGGGTGGATTTCTGAGGACTATGGTTAGCATACCATTCAGTTCAGGAGCATTAGCACTAATGGAATACACTGCTGGGATACAGAGCAATAAAAGACTCATACATGTTAATTCTTTAATGTAAGTGATACTCCAGAGCAGGTTGTGATGGTTTTACTGGAAAGGCTTCCCTTATACAGTAGATACCATATACCATACTGGGAAAATGGGGTTCCTCTCTGCTTCCTGCTACTGCAATGCTGCCTCACACCACTGCTGCTGGCAAAACTTGCCTCCACTAGCCCAGCCTCCACCTTCCCGGTTTTGGGTGTTATCATAACTATGTCTGAAATCTGTTTTGATGTCTTGGATTGGGCCTACTCTTCTACACAGGGGGGTCTCAGCAGCATGCTCCCTGTGTCATCTTAGCAGTCTTAGTCATCCAGGGAGCATCATTAGAACAGAGCCTTCATCACCAAGAATAACTGTACTTCCATTTGTTGCAATATATGGTTAAATCTATGACGAGAGTGTTCCTGACTGAAGTTTTACTATCAGAATTTGATCCATTCAGTCCTATAACATTTGGAAAGTCTAGAAGACTTGCATGATTAAATCATTGTATCCCTTTTTAAGTTAGTGGACACTTAATCGGAAGTAGCTGGGCCAGCAGAGGTCTCTAGTGCGCCTCTTCTATTACTATTATATGTTTATGTTAAAAAATAAATATCGGCCACAATATCATTTTATTTTTTTTATTTTCACAAATATATGTAGATATCAGTAGATGCCTCAAACATTCACCAAAAATTAGTCAGCATCTACTTTAATTGCCTGGATACCAATCACACCACCACCATTAAGTCAAACTAATGAGTGAGTGATTTAGGTGATGAAATGTCTCAGCTAGTTTGTCAGCTTGTCATGTATCAGGATGAATGAGGTTAATCTCCATTCTGTAACAAATGATGCTGACATTCTCAAGTTTCTATTGTGAACTTCTATGGATAGACTTTAATTAAATGGGACTCGTACTCTAGGATCTTTTACTCTTACAAATATTAGGGCTGGGCAAGTTAACGTGTTATTATCGCGTTAACTCATTAATTAATTAACGCTGACAATTATTTAATTGCGCATTAACACAGTTTTTATTATTTCTTTTATTATTGTAAAAGTCTGTTGCTGACTGCTGCTGCGCTTACAGGAACCAGAAAAGAAAAACCAACAAACATGGAGAAGGGTACGGAACTTTTACATGCCATTTTCATTTTGAAGTTCTTCCAGACGGCGCAGTCGACAGAACCAGACAGAAAGTTAGTTGTAACTACTGAAAAGTTGAATTTTCTTATCCCCGGAGTACTTCCAGTCTGAAATATAACCTAAATGCAATACACACAGTTGATACCAACAAATCATTAATCGAAACAAATAGTGGTGCGAGGCTTCAGCAGACTACGTTAGATGCAGCGTGTGGGAGAAGTATAGATAAACAAAGGCAAGTGAAGCTAACAAATGCCATAGCGAAGTGGATAGCTACAGACTGCAGGCCGATTAGTGATGTGGAGGACGTCAATCTGAGAAACATTCTGAGAATCGCAACAAATGACGGCAGGAATGAGATTCCCTCAAGACGCACCATCACATGAAGAATACACAAGTTGTATGAAAAGGAGAGGACTGCAAAAGCGACAACTTTTATGATTGTAGCTCAGGATTTTGTGGGCAGTTTTTTTATATATGTATATAACAAACAGGATAACATTAATGCCCTGGCAGTGGCAATGAGCTTTAATTTTGTATTTGCTCTGATTACATTGTTTAAGTTGAGGTTTACACTAAATATTTTATTTAACTGCTACTGTATAAACAAAATGCTGATGTTAAGTGTTTGCAGAACAAATGTTATGGCCTTCATATGGCAGAACATTTAAAATTGAGCTATACACTACTTTTGAATTCATTATTGGATTTTGCCTATGACAATGCGATTAATCGTGATTAATCAGGGAAATCATGTGATTACTCGTGATTAAAACTTTTTTGCCCAGCCCTGACAAATATCTAGTGAAAGGTAGGCTAGAGTAGGTACTCTATACACATAAAACCTAATAAAGCTTTTGCCAAAGTTGACTTATGCCTGTAGAATCATTTTGCCCATCCTTATGAGGAGAGGATCTGGCGTATGCCTGGTGACACTTTTGCAAATGAACACCCAGAGTTGTCCAAGCAGAGCGTCACTTCCAGTTCAGTGTTACTGAGTTGACTATGTGCAGGCTTCTGGAACAATAACTGACACATAGTGACATTATGCTGCAGTATGCAGCCAATCCAAGTTTTGCAGTGCTCTAATGTTCAGTCCCTCCAGAAAAACGCGATTATGCGATCGCAGAATTCAATGCATAATCAGCCAATGTCCGCATATTCATGCGGGGGCCGCATTTTTTTAAAAACGCCGCACTTTCGCCGCATAAATTGCCGATTTCCGCGCAAAATATGCGGGGCTTGCATGATTTCATAATCCCCGCATTTTCGTTGCAAAAAAGTCACATATATCTAGGGTTGGGTACCGAAACTCGGTGCCAATGGCCCCCGGATCCGACGTAAACGGTAGTAATTAACGAGACCAAATAAGAACGAAGATTTCGGTGCCTTATTTCGGTGCCTGACTTTACACTACAATCGACAGCAGGTAACGTTAGCCTACCGTTAGCTAGCAGCGTGATTAAACACGGTTAAAATGCTGACAGGTAACGTTAAACAGTGTAAAGTGTGACTGTATATCAACAGTCTGCTCTGCAGCGCAGCAGCTGCCGACGTCGGAAACGCACAGATGGTGCATTCACGGACACTGGTAATTGTTTGGTTTTGGTTGGTTATTGTAAAATACCCTTTTCCCATCTGGTTGCTGTTTTTGTCGTCCAACAGCAATTTACTGGTGAAATAAGTTATTGTTTATTATAAGTTATAGTTATTACATTACTATTAAATCATTTCATTTTGACCATATGGCCTTAGTAATAAACAACGTGTCCTTAATGTCACCGACTGTTGTTGAGTAGGCCTATCCTTCTTGTTTCTTCTTTTTAAAAAACTTTCTTAAAAAGTATCGGTTCAGGCACCGTTTTAAAAATACCGATTTAGCACCAGTATCAGAAAAAAAACCAAACAATACCCAACCCTACATATATCTCAGCAGAAAGTTCAAAAATGTTGCGTTTACTTCACACAAGAGCAGCCATTTTCCCCTGTTGCCATGGGAATGTTATGAAGTGACGTAATTTCACCTACTGAGAACACGGTGTTGGGGGAATCATTTTTTTTCTCTTTTTCATCAAACCGCAGTTTTTGCAAGTTTCCGCAATTTCATCGCATAAAACTGCATAAATATCCCGCATATTCCATCGCATTTTTTAAGAAAACGTGCCGCATAATCAAGGATTTTTGCCCGCAACAATCACGAAAAAACTCCGCGTTTTTCTGGAGGGACTGAATGTTGATGCTTTTCACTGTGTGAACCTCCTCTATGTAGAGCGTGAAGTGAATAAGCAGGCAGGCAGACAATGGGCCCGTAACCTGGTGATGAAAGACCATATAAGGCAGCAGTTTAAAGGAATGCACTGCAGTGAAATTCTGCCAGTTAGCAAGGAGAGCCCCTACAAGTCACCCAAACACTCACACATGCTATACACACATACCAAATGCCTCCTTAATAAATCAAGCTTAGGTAAGTACCTAGGAGTGCTATTAGACAGCCTCATAAAGCATGTCTTACTCCACAATGCAAGAACATCAATGTAATGTTCCAAAGAATATCTGACATTTAAGACGCCTAAATTGCCAAACATCTGCAGAACAAAGACAAGATGCAGCAGCAGTGAAGTACAGTGTATCATCTGAAGCTGAAATCACATCCAACACCGCAGCCATGCTGTCACTGTACTTTAAGAGTCACCAGGCTTGGCATTTATTACGCCATTAATGTCTGTTTTCAAGTTTCTTGGCAAAGTTTGGTATGACACTAGACAATATTTCTATCAGTCTAATTGACAAAATGGAGCTGGAATGGAAAAGAACACCCCATCCAACCTAAGACGTCATACATTTCCCTCATTTGTCCAAATCAATTTTGTCAGGTAGAGAGAACTGTAGGGCATCATCTCAACAAACAGGAAGTGTCAAAGCAAGTAAAAAGCAGCAAATCTGTGTCCTGTACAGGAAAAATGGACTCTGGATGATTGGATAATTAACCACCTTGCTCATAAATAGGCAGGCTATTATTATTTTTCTGATATCAGAAGGTGCTGACCACCTCTAAGTAACTAAATGAAGCTTAGCGTAAATTCAACCAGGAAGACTACTGCACAAACCCTCTTCTGGTCCGTACCAGACAAGACATCCGGGTGACAATCAAATTATATTTATGTTTTTTTTTTGAGTAAAGAGATCCGAGCATCTAATTCTGCTCACGGCTTCTCTATCCCTCCATCATGATGAACTCACGATGGGTCTAATCGCCAAAGACTTTGTTTTTCATCTGTGCACATATTAATAAATTACTGTTCACTCTAAATGAGTCTCTCCTGATTGAACTAACTTGATGAATGCTATGTTAGAACCATGCAGTTTTCCCCAGCTCTACGGAGCTCATTGTTTTAAGTTTTCATCCACAGCAGGCAGCTGTTTTCAGTGAAAAAGCTCTATAAACCCTCTGTCCACACTACCTGCCCAGCACCAAACAGCAGATGGACAAAGTTAGCATCTAACAAGTAAACATAATGGAGCATTTAGCAGCTAAAGATATTTTCCCCAGCAGTTGGTGGAGACCAAAACAACTGAAAAGAAAGTGAATATTGGACTTACATTTTCCAGGTAGCCAGAAACACAACTTCAAATGAATGCTAAGGTCTGCTGGAGGTGCAATTAATCCAGTGCATGTTAACACATTCACCATTTCAGCTATAAGAGATAATATGTCAATGTTGAGGGTACAACTAGTTCCACTGCCAACAAGTGTCCAAAAAAATAACTGTTTAATGTTGCCTCATGCAACTTTGAAGAGCTACTGGTAACACTGGAGTTAAGATAAAATGTATTTATATCAGTTACCACACACAATGTATAACTGTCACTGAAAACAAATGTAATTTTACAGAAAGTAAACTGAAACGGAACAGCTTCAAATTGATTCTTTTAAAACAGCTGTCTGTGCCTGCAGACAGTAGCCACTGAATCACACAGCAGGACCTCTACTTTGAAGGCTTTAGCTTCTGTATGTGAGACAGCCAGGTCTCATTTCACGGAAATCATTTGAGTCTCAGGGCAGGACACCATCTTCTCAGGACTTAAATAGGAGGTCAAGATTGCAACCATGCTGTACAGTGACCAAGACATGCATTAAAGGCTGTGTTGTGTAACTGGATGGATGCTTGCTGATATTGTTGAAAAATGTGCCCCTAGCTTAAGGATAGACAGTTGGCCAGATAACGTTTGGAAACAGAATCTGAAATAGACTTTGCTGCTACTGCTTACTATTACACAGTAACTAAAAGCTTTTACATTGACTGTGGCAAATGCAAGCCATCTTGTCTTTCCTTGATTAAAGAAAGTTTTTTGTTACACTGTATGCTTCTGTTTCGAATAAACATTGGAGAAACTGGGTAGTGTGCGTGAGGAGTAATGACAGCTCACAGGGAAAGACTGCTGCCAACAGAGACGCAAATTACAAGCAGAAAAAGTCCATCTAAAAAGTAACGCACCAGGAATGCTGAAATGAAATGACACTGAAAAAAACCAAATTACATTCAGTGACATTCAGTGTCATGCTCACAATGACATCATGATGCTGATATTTAGCTAGTATAATATTTACTATGTTCACCATCTTAGGTTAGCGTGTTAGCATGCCAACATTTGCTAACTAGCACTTAACACAAAGTACAACTGCAGCTGATGAGGATGCTATTGGTTTTGACAGAATACAGTTGTCCCCTTATGATGGCGCTAGCAGAAAAATTAAGGGAAAGGAAAAGGTTAATTGATCCCCAGGGGGACATGATGAACGCCTGTACCAAATTTCATGACAACCCATCGATAGTTTTAAGACATTTCACTCAGTCACAAATGTCAACTTGATGATGGCACTAGAGGAAATGTCAGGGGATCACCTCAGTCATGATGCATATGTGGTAATCATTAATATCTGTACAATATGTTGGACTTATGTTTTGTAGACATCAAGACACTAGTTGAAACATCAGAGGATCACTAAAGTCAATGCAATTCACCCTCTGGGAACCATGAATATCGTTACCAAATGTCACAGCGATCCATCCTACAGCTCTCAAGACATTTCACTAAGAGCAAAACATGTCAATCCTCTGGTGACGCTAGAGGAAAAGTCAGGGGACCACCAAAATCAGTAGGATTCATCCTCTGGGAAACATGATAGTGTGTATCCCAGAGTTATTATTTCATTCTGGACCAAACTGGTTAACTGACCAACCAAACTAACGTTGCCATCCATATAGCCACATCATTAGCATGGCTAAGAAAAGTGAACATTAATTGCCTGGCTGTGAAAAGACGCAAACTCAAGACTCACATTTAATTTCTGCCTTGCTACATAGGATACTGTAAATGGCACACTGCCTTTTGCCAATTACCATAAGGTCCCGAGGTGTGGAATTATTAAATATGAACATAATTCCTTGGCCTACTCGGCTACAAAAAAGGAATTACAAAACTGGCACACTGGTTGATTGATGGGAGGTGTAGTATAAAAACATCACAGTAATGACCTAATTGCAGACACATTGGTCAAAAAACTGAGAATTTATTTAAAATGGCAAAAGGAAATGTCTGGAACATCTTGATCAGACACATCGCACAGACAAAGAGCAATATGTTCTGCAGGGAAAGCATGAAGTTAGTTTCAATTAGGCACATGATCCACAGAGAATATATTGTTTGACGTTTCTGTCAATGTCATTCTGACATTTGAAAAACAAAGTAATATACTTTGATGCGAGGTCCTGTCTAGTGAAAATTAAACTACACAAGCTTTGGTTTGGCTGGTGTAATGTTAATGTGGGCTAGGGAACAATTTGAACAATCAGATAGCTCTCCTTACAGTGATCTCATGGGCCTCCAGTGCTCTCCAGTGCTTTTAACACCAAACAGCCTCATGTTGGAAGACGAGATCAGGACCATGTAGGTGAACACTCCACTTGTATCCTGAATAACGGATTACCTGACCAGCAGGCCACAGTTTGTAAGACTGAGGAACAGTGATGAGCACTACAGGGGCCCAGGGGACTGTCCCCTCCCCCTTCCTGTTTACTCTGAACATTAGCAAACCAAGGATCTGATTGTGGACTTCCGCCGGATTAAACCTCCGCTGACCCCTGTATCCATCCATGGGGAGGGTGTCGACACTTATAAATACCTTGGAGTGCACCTAAACATAGCTGTGAACACAGAGGCCATCTACAAGAAGGGCCAGAGCCCACTCTATCTTTTATGCTGTTGTGTGCTGGGGACTGAGCAAGAGACGCTGACAAGCTCAACATGCTAGTTAGATAGGCTCATTGGCCCTCATTTATCAACCTATCGTAGAAACCAGCGCAGATATGAGCGCAGATATCATCTTACGACAGGCTTCACATGTGATTCATGAAACGTTCGTATCACACCTATCACAGCGTAAGAATGGTCGTACATTGATAAATGCAGCGGCTGGAAACGATCGTAATTTAAATGTCACGCCCCAATATATTCCCGGTTTTGAGGCCTCGCCCCTACAATTTTCGACATAGTGAGACGTAATCCGGCTAAGAAGCGGCACTTTTCAGAGGTAGAGACTGATCCCTGATATCTCAGGTTCACTTGCACTAACGTGTGTATTTGGCAGCCTGAAAACTGGTATTAAAGGCTGGAGAAAGAATGTGGAATGAAAAGAGATGTGGTCAACAGTTGCCGTAGTAAATCGGACTCCAGCTGAAGTTCATTTAATATCCTTGACACATGTATGATATAGTCCTAATAGCAATATACAGGCTTATGTTGCAATCTCTTAGGCCTACATGGTGTAGCCTACCTATATTTAAATAAACACACAGTAGCGGAGTTTATGCAGTGTCTTTTATTTTACTCGTGTTTTTTTCATGAGTCAGAGCCAGGTAACCGTGAGCCTCCCCCTCCCCTGTGCTGGACCACCACCCCGAGCCTGTCTCCTGACAAACAAAAAACAAGCCGAAATAACTCGGTCAACTGCAGAAATAAATCGTTCACTTGTGATCATTGACCTTTAAAAGAGAAATGAAAACCTGAAGAATAAATAAAAACGTGCATCGTCATGTTTCCTGTATTGAATATCATTGCCAAACATAACACTATACCTTTTAAAAGCGTTGAATAACATCCTGTTAATCAATCTGATGGAGCGCTCCACCGTGGCCCGTGCGCGTACATGTGCACCTCTATATAGAGGTCTTCTAAAAGAGCCAGATCTGTCATTGCTGATAAGTGATCAACTGATGACTTCTCCTTCTCCTGTTAAACTGATTATATGCTGCACCGCAAGGCCACACTGACTCGAAAACTTGCGTACACGAGTTCAGACCAGACGTGAGATTTGATCGCAGCCTACGCTCACGTTCAAATTGATAAATGCCGAGCTTTGCGTAGGAATCGGCGTACGCCCGTCCTACGCCTGTTTTAGGTCGTACGCACGTTTCATAAATGAGGGCCATTGACAGGATGAGGAGTTTAGATGGACTCTCTGGAAGCGGTGATGGAGAAGAGTTGGTTAGCATCCTGAACAATGTCTCCCACCCCCTCCATGACATGCTGGTTGAGAAGATGAGCATCTTCAGCCATGCACCATTCCTGCCAGTGGCCATAAAACTGTATCACTCATCCTTGCTTTAACTTTTTCACTTCTAAAGTATAATTACATACATTTTGCACACTTTCCTGCAATTTGCACATTCACTTAAAAGGCATATCACTTTTTTTTGTAAATACTTGTTTGATGTTTGCACTATTCTTTGCATCTGTGTACTCCTGCTGTGACATGTGAATTTCCCCCTAGGGATAGATAATCCAGCGGCATCATGATTAGGATGTTAAAAACAGAAGTATGTGCTTATCAGTCCTTAAAAGCCATAAATGCAAGGTGGAGCCACAGGGCAAAGTATGAGCTGTTGGTTAATTTCTACAGGCCCTCTGGACAGCCCTCATGTTTACCTCCTCTTCCTTCCTCCATCCACGCACTGCAGGACATCACGTGATTTGAAGGAATTTACACTGGAATGAAGGCTGGATCTTCCATGTCTGGCTAAAATGAGCCTCTTCCAACACTAGAGAGCAGATTCAATTCTGAGCCATAGTGGAAAGAATCAAACTGCAAAAGAATGTCTGAGAAGCTCATTAGAAATGAATATAATTGACATAATACAGGAAATGGATGAATTGATTTTCTTATTGCTTCTATTAGCAGGTATTTGGTAAAGTGGAGCTACTGGTGGACAGACATGAGCTGAGCTGTGGAAAAGGGACAAATCAGCGAGGTCAATACTTTTCAGACGCCTGTCATCGCTGTTCCTGAATCTTGGAAAATAACAGAACAAATGTATTCACTTTTTGCATAACTGCAAGACATCAGCCACAGGAATGGCCAGTAACATTACCCAGGTCCTGGGGTCACTTCTTCAAATACAGAGTTTGAATGTCTAACTATTATTTTCTGTGGATACAAAAGCCTAATGAATCTGGCAAGTATGTGATTTGTGGAATATTCCATTGAATCCAACCCCTCCATTGATTGGGAATGTATGACGTGTATTAGTCATGCAGTGTGTTTTATTTTTCCTGGCAGCAAGGCTCGCTGCAGCATTATCACTCACCTCAC
The DNA here is from genome assembly GCA_023631565.1 of Gymnocephalus cernua. NCBI lineage: Eukaryota > Metazoa > Chordata > Actinopteri > Perciformes > Percidae > Gymnocephalus > Gymnocephalus cernua. The sequence continues at coordinate 32,449,888 of CM042430.1, forward strand.
AAGCTGCTGTATCCAGTTTTTCTTAAATCCCCTCCGGCCATGCACGTCCAACAGATAAGCCAAAAATGTAAACAAGTCATAGCATTTATGACTTGTTTACATTTTTTTTTCTGCAAACACATTTTTGGCTCTGCAGTAAAAGTTTACAAGGAACAAAGTAAGAGCTCAGCGTTACGCAATGGGGTTTTAATGGAGGCAATGCATGCAGGGCGAAGGGGGAGTGAATGATGGGTTTCATCAACCATTAACTCCTATTCATCCACCTGTCTTTTTCCAACAGATAAACTGTAGCTTTGTTTTAGCCTATAATTAATGAGCAGCTTGCAGCTGTTGAAAACTCTGCAGAATTCTTCTATTCACTATATGGACACGGAGAAGACAACACGGGCTCTAGGAATATTCTATTTTTCTAAAACAATAATAATTTCTGTTCCCTAAATTGTAAGCAATTGAAAACACAAGTTGGGGTAGAGAATTTTCTCTGATGGGTCGACAGTCTACCAGAGGCCAAATTCAACACAAATCTGGCTCTGTAAAATGGAGTAGATCAGCTTGATCTTACCCATTATCAACCCCAAAACACAGTGTCGTCCACCAATGTATTGTTCTTCTTAACCAAAAGATTCCAGTAATATAAAGAAAGTTGATTATGTCCTGCTGTAAACTGATATTAAAAGTTTTAAGTAAATATGTAGCATCTCTTTTTCTACTCTTTACCACTGAGTTATAAATATCGATCCCATGCAGCCAGTTCTTGATTGCTTTTTTCTGCTCTAAACAGATTCTAAATGGTATAAATCTTTGTCAGGAAAATCCTCAGGGAGTGATGCCTTCTATGTTTATGGAGACAATAACTGTGGTTTTTGTTGTTATAAATGAAAAAAACACACAGTAGTTAGCTCTGGCAGCAGCATCAAATCAGACAAAGAAAGAACTCACATTTCATCAACAAATGTGCAGATGAAGAAGAAGCAGATGAATGGCTCGAAGGCTGTTCACTGTGACAGCACACAATTAGCGGTAAAACATATTTGGTGCTGTTGATGCTTTTGAGAGACCGCGGTGCCATCCAACATTTGCATTCTTGGGTGCTGTGGACTGCTGAGATTGTTATGCCTTATTGTGCAAAGTTCTAAAGTTGAAAAGAATTTTTAGATTGACAGGTAATGCGATGTTGTAACAATTGTGCATCTCTGAATCACAGGCAGCAAAACTCCTCTCAGGGACAGTGGAGAAAACACGGATAACAATTTGTGTGTGGAGGTTCATCCATGACCTTTTGTAACAGTATGTAACAAAGTCATCTAAGCTTAGATATCCACAACGGTCCGCTTCTGGGATTGCTCTGGTGCCGCCTCTCTGCAGGGTAAATCCAGACAGCTAGCTAGACTATCTGTCCAATCTGAGTTTTCTGTTGCATGACTAAAACAACTTTTGAGCATACACGTCTCACTCCAGGATGAGAAATAATGATGAGGAGCAAACAAGATATGAGTCCTTTCTACACTCTGTACTCTGTGAGTGACTTCATGTTGGGCCGGTGACTGCATGGAGTGTAGAACTTCAAAACATTGAATGCTCATAAGCATAACAATGGTGTTTGACCACTTCAACTCCTTATAGGAGCCAGTAAACTTCTCCGGAACAACTGTGAGATTTCTGGTTGATCCAAACTCCTGCAGAAAATGGTCAAATGTAGGGATTCTAGTGTGTCCTGGTGGCTTAGGGGTCAAAGAAGCCGACCACGACTAAGTTTAGAAGATACCCACTTCAGTTGTGTAACTATCTGTAACTAAAGCTCCATATTAGCGTTAGAAAGCATGTTTGCACTGAACTAACATGAGTAATTTGAAAAAGCAAAGTATGAACCAACATGATAAGGCCCTGTCTTGAGGATGCCCCCCATGTCAAAATCGAGTTTTAAGACTTTCAATTACACCATTACTGTCTTGAATAAAGTTGCCAAATATGGCTCTCGGTATACCAGCATAGAAAAAGTGTAAAGAGAAAGTCCTATTAGTGACATTTAAAAGGGGCCCAGCAGCTCTTTTAAATAAAGTACTAAGTTACTTTGCTAAGTGGAGGCTAGTGGAATAATTTAATCGCAGCAACTCAGAAAATGTTAGTTTATTTTCTCGTTTGCTTCTTGTGAACAGTTAAAAACACAGCCTTTGCTTTGTGATGCTGCAGAGTGTTAGTAAAGTCACGTATTACCAAAAAAGAATGTGTGCTCAAACAAACAACTTCAGACAAGTTATAGACTTATTCAGACATAGTTTTTTTTTAATTTATTTACATTTTATACTTTTACAAAAACAACTCTTTAATAACAGGACTGCAAAGCCAGAACACTAGCAAAGATTCAAAACAACCATAAACTCTAAAATACAGAGTGGTCTTGTCAGTTTTTAACAGCCAACTGTGGAATATGATCCAGTTAAAACACTCAACACCACAAATGTCATTTCTCCCTATACAATGTGCACGTTGCATTACTATCTGGGATGTTTTTGTACAATTTCTCCAAACTACAGTTTAAATACAGTATCAAAGACACAAAATACAACATCTGTCTCAAAGCAGGTTGTAATCAAGAAGCCTACAGTATAAAGAATATGCAACATAGTATGAGTGTATATACTGTATATTTATATATATACACACACTGCAGACAGTCACAAACTGAAGACTACCAAGGCCCCCCATACTACCAAACTAAGCTGTTCTATTCACATTTAACAAGAATATCCAAAGATGCCATGAAACAGCAACCATAATACAAAAATCACCAAAAATATGTCATTATGAAAAGCTACCATGTTTTTTTCTTATATTTTCCTACTTTTAAATAAACCATAAGGACTGGAAAACATACACAACATCAAGTGTACATTGAGAAGGCATGTCCTGTATATAATCATATTTTAAAACATTGCACTTAAAAGGGATAACGTACAGAAAACAAGAGGGCATGCTGAACAACAGATCAAAGAAGGATGAAGAGTCATCGACAAATAAGGCCTTGACAGAACGCATCGGCAACTGAAGACATGCTCTCCACTTCACAGAACGATATGAACGTGCAACATTAGAAACAAACAGAAAGGAGCTGAATAGAACCATTTGTTTGATATTGAAGCTTTGTTCCTTGTTTCACAGATCAAATGGGGTCCTTGCCTATTTGATTCACCTTCAGTCACATTTGAATTAAACTAAATTATACATTCTTTTTGTTATATATACACATATAATTCACCATTCCAAAGACAAAATGAAATCTTTTAAAACCACACCTGTCTATTTATTGCACACTATTGGTTCACAAAAATATTTTGGGCACTTTTGCGTTTCAACAAACAGCAGCATTTCATTATAAAAGTTGTTTGAATAGACACCGAACGCAACAGATGAAAAGCATGACATACAAATGGAGAATAGAAAACATTTTTAAAATGTTGATATTGTGCAACTAGAGTTAATAGGTCCATTTACTAAGGCTAGCCTCTCAAATGCACAACATCATACAGTGTAAGGGGCGAAACAGCAGGACCCCTTTGCTAAATAGCATGGACCATTTCGAATGATTATCTCTCTTTTATTATGTGCAATTACTGATTGCCATGGCAAATCCCCAATGAGATAGAGAACATTTGGTCCTGTAGGAAAAAGCATGATTTGTACCCAGATAAAAAGGGCAAATGGCACAACTTTGAAAAAGTGACCGATCGGATGGCGCAGGGTGACGCACGCTCTTATTAAGACAGCTCTCAGTGAATTTCAATGATAAGGACAGGGTAATACTGATGTCCTCATCACAGCAATATTCATCTTTACATTTACAATCAACCCTGTATATATGAGGTCTAACATCCTGCTGTGATAATTCTTAATGTCGGCTGTTTGTATTACTTTCAGGGGGCGACAGAAAATAAACAATAAACAACGTACACAGTCAGTAGCATTCAACTCATGGATTATTACCATGGGCATCATTATCTTCTCAAAATACAGGCACAAGTAGACAAGTACAACCATGTTGGCACAACACAGATACCAAGAATTGGAAGTTTGACCCAAAATCTGCATTAAAAAAAAGTTAATGAAATTAGTAACGTCAACTGCCAAACTGTGCTATCAATTTAAGGACAAGCTCTTGCAATATATTTATCATTTACAATGATTTAACTCACAGTATTCACATTCACTTATTAGCTATTATGCTCTTATTGCTTTTAAAGCAATATGATCACATGCCACCCAACAACCTGGTAATCTGTTCTGACTGTAAACGGGCCATCACAGATAGCAATCTTAATCCGTTTGCATCACTTCCTGCTTCCCTGGCTGCAGACGTAGTTATTATGTTATTTTAGTCAGGGAATTTTTCACAATGTAGTTTTTCCCTTTGTGATAACTTAGTTAAAGAAAAAAAACTGAATGCTGGTGGTTAAAACATAATATTCTTGGTTTATCCCTCACAAAGTCAAACAAGGATATAACTTTAAAAAGGACAATCATGTCGTACCTAAGTGAAACATCACAGTCATGCAATATCCTAGAATATTAGCAGTGTATCTGTTGGTAAATCAGGATGACCAAAAATGAAAAGCCATGTGAGATAGATATTCTGAGCACAAAAATATGTTGAAACAAAAATGCAATTTCACAAGCAGACCTAAGTTCAACTGGGATGAAATGCTACATTATCATATCTTAGGAGTCCAATTGGGAATGTAACACTGCAGTTGTGAGAAAATCTTGTAACTCCAAATTTGAAATTTGTGTTTTACATAATTTTTTGTCTTATTCGGTCATTTATTTGGTTTATTTTGAAACAAAAGATGCACCAGTGCTGATCCAAGTTTTACTAAACTATTAGCATTTAGCTTTTTGGAGATGCAAGATTTGATTTTACAACAGTGTTAAAAAAATAACTTGTAATGTGTCAGAAAAAATATATACTGCACAAATGTCTTAAGGGAATACTCAGTCAATATAATTTCAAGTTTTAAACATTTAAAAATGAAATGTACTTTGTTTATATAGATAAAAAAAAGAAATGCACATACACACACCTGACATATCATATTTCACAACACCCAACATACACAGCATCCAAATAGTAAAACTACAGTACAAGCTATTGCAATATAGATAATATTGACATTAAACAGTTTGCCTATAGCGACGGCACTGAAGGAATAACACAGTCTCTGCCCATACAAACTAGCATTATCACTACACATGAAATACAATGTTTTTTTTTCTTTAGCTCAGTTTGCAAAGACTTGATTTGTCACTGTCGGCAAAGTCAAGACCTCTTTTTCCTCTACATGTTGCTTTGCTCAAATGGGAACTCTCAGGCACTTTCCAAAAGTAGGGCAAGGCTTGGATTTAACAGACCTCAAACTGGCTAAGACAGAAATGACTTTAGCTGGAGCTGCACTCACGTCATATGGGAAAAAGAAACCTTCCTAAAAACGACTCTTAAAAAAATACTGTTCACTTGCTTCACTTGAAAAATACTAGGGATGCACCGATCCAACTTTTTCAGTCCTGATTCCGATACCAGTGGTAAATTAATAAGCTGTATGCCTCACAGTGCGGAAGAGATTGGGATCATTCTTTTATATGTAAGGCAACATCAGGCTCGACTTCAACATTTATTTCCTAACTTTGTATAGCAAAGTCTAATACATAAATACATAGATATACAATTACTGAATTGTTATGTATTATTAAAATAACAAATTATATTATAACATTATTTATAATTATAATAATTATATTATTAAAATAATAAATCATGTACCAGCAACTTGGTAAGAAAAACTTCAAAATTAACAGGATTTACAATTCAAGTGTTAACCTTATTTTATATGCAGCAACAAATTATTTAAAACTTAAACCGGAATTAAGATTCCATATAATGTACATCGTAGATTTGAATTGAATAGATCGGCCCCATCGTCACCGATACCTGATCCAGCTATTTGAGTCAGTATCGGCCCCAAATCAGAATGGGATCGGTGCATCGCTAAAAAATACTACTTTGAAACTCAGGTTTGGAGGTGGACTGAACTCAGATTTTATGAAATCTCATGTCACAAACAAGAACATTGCTTCAGTCAAGTTTGGGGAAAATCATTTATAAGACATTTATAAGAAAATTCTAACTTACTTTGCTGGATTTGGCTTGTTGTAAAACATGAATTCAAATAAGTGCATCTGTGTTGCGTTTGGAAGTCTTGAGAAAACTTCAATCACGGCGTCTTGATGGCTTCACATGATGAAGTTTCAACATGTGCACATGTCCAAGTTATCCCTTTTAGCCGCAAAGGCATTTCAACAGATATTCCCATATGACATGACTGCAAAATAAGACATGGTAGGAAAGTAGAAGGCTTGAATCACTCTATGGTAATGGAAGCCAGCTCCTTGCCCTGGGCATGCTGCTGCTGCTCTTCTTCAAACACCTCTGGGGAACTGCCGTCTACACTGTTGTCCAACTTGGTGTCCTCTGTCATGGCGGCCGTCTCATCGGCGTCCATCTTGAGGGAGGCTGGGGCTTCCAGGGGGTCCAGGGGCTCGGGTGAAAGGAAGCCGGAGGAATTCTCGCAATTCTGTGTAGAGGAGGAGACCTGGGAGATGACGGGCATCTGGACTGAGGAGGAGGACGATGCTGCAGTGGTGGTGGTGGAGGTGCTGCCCGGGTACACAGGGTGATGTTCGGACTCCTCCAGCTCATACTGGACTCCCAGCGCCTCCTCCTCCTCCTGTACCTGGCTCAGGTAGTCGGGCACGAGGAAATCACTGCAGAGACAAAGACAATCAGAGGAGTTCAATGTCCTTCCATTTACTATCTTGACACCATTTTTTTTAATTAAACTGTACATGGTGACAATTTAAAATATGTTATATTAGCTAATTTTTCACAAAGATACATGCATGTTCAATGTCTTTTCAGGAATAATTGCCTCCACCAGTAAGTAATGATTGTTAACATCAAGTCTGACAACCGTTTAACCAGGCAGAGGTTAAAGTGAAACATCTTAAGCCATCAACCTGCTGCCTTGATGCTCTGCCAACAAACTTGAAAAATGTTTTTTTTTACTGCTTGTCAGCAGATTTGCTGAAAATAGTTAACAGTTCGCTTCTATCTGGCATCTTCCCTAAGGTACTGAAAATTACATAATTAGGCCTCTTCTAAAAAGACAATTTGTAAGCAAAATAATGGGAAAAAGTAGTCTACCAGCAACACAGCAGCTTTTTAGCCTCAAAAGGTTTGGGATTAAAATCCAGACTGGAAGTTATCATCATATGACATCAGATTATTACTGTCAATTCTAGTGCTTCTCAGTGCTGTGTTGGACACAGTTGATCACACATTGCTACTAGACAAACAAAAACACTGGGCTGGCCTGTCCAGCAGAGTCCTAGATTGGTTCAAGTACTATCCACAAGACAAGGGATACTTTGTTTACATTGGCAGCTATATATCTGAGCGATATAGTTCCTCAAAGCTCTGCTTTTTAACCTCTAAATGCTCTCTTTGGGCAGAATTATAAAAAAACAATTACATTGCTTATAATTATGCGGATGATACTCCGCTTTATGTAAAACTTTCACCAACTGACTTTGCTCCAGCAGACTTTCTGCATCAATGCATTGACCAAATAAATGGCTGGATAAACCAGAATCTTCTTCGATTGGTGCTAAAGAAGAAATAATAAAAGTGGAAGCTCATCTTTACATCATTTATTTTGAGTCCAACAACCAAGATTGAAATCTTAGTTCTTTTTTAATTCAGATCTCAATTTTTATTGAAATAATAATTACGTGCATGTTCTTTCCAACCTTCTGTACATATTATTTGCATCTGACGCATACTTGTGGGTACGGTTTATTTGTCAATCAACAGAATTAACTAAGGCACCAACTTTTTGTGATGGTTTAAGTGTAATTAGATATAGGGTGGATATTTCCTTAATATGTTGCCATAATATTTTGTGCACCAGAGGATGTGTCTATACAAATGCTTCAAATTAAGCCCAATTAGAAAAATGTATATGGATATACAAACCTTTAAAGTCAACACCGAGATGAGTGTTGCTTCAACTCTTTGATGAATTTTGATCTATACACTAATGTATTCCCACTCTAGCTTGGGTATATGTGACTATACCCTACACAATTCCATTTGAATTCCTATGACAGGGGCTCTTTAAAAATGGAGTGCAAAGTGTGACCATGGTTGTAAACTAGATTTATCAGAATCCCCAGTCCTGCAGCTTAACATCATGTACCACTACTATGTAGCACAGTGGAAATTAGAGCTCAGTATCCAGAATAAATAGCTAAGGTCGGGTGTAACTGTCATATGTAGCACAGACGACAGCTGAATCTCACAAACTGGTCTGCAAATCAGCAACTTGAAAAAAAAATACAACGTAGTTAACATATCTTTTTATGTGAAGACTGTGGATGGGAGTTAAGAGTCTGACTGGATTGCCAGAGAATTTTCCACACTGTTATGATCTCAGGCATAGACCATCTACTATAAAACCGTTGAGGAGTCAATGGCCCGTTTGAGTCCTGCCGACCTGTGAGGGCTTGAGTTGATTAAGAAGTGGAAAAGTCTGGGAAATAAAAACACTCGTCCACTTTATAAAGACACTGTGTTCTGACTTTCACAAGGCTTTGCGGGCTGAGCTGCTGATAAAAACAAACAACCCGCTCTATTTGGTTAAGGAAACTCCATTCAAATAGAAACAAAATTCTGTTTTGTTTTGCAGCTATTGTCAGGTCCAACGTTTGAGCACGTTTTAAAAGGTGCAACTGTTTCTCTCAGTCCAATACAGTCGAATACTTCAGGTACACTTGATCTGAGCATTCAAATCAATTGCAATCATCTCAAAAACAATTCTACACAACCAAACTCATAAAAGGAAAAACGATCAAATGAACCTCAGGTATTAGAATCTAAACTAAAGTAATTTTTTTGATCCAGGTGAGATCTGAGTAAATGATGGGGGTCAGCACCCCCGGACTCCTCACCTGCTCTGGAAGTAGTTTGCTAGTTCAGATGCCTCATGGTTCAGACTCCTCAGGTGTACAATTAAATTGCCAGAGTTGGTGAACATGGCCCCGCACGTTTTGCACTCGTAAATCCGCGGCTTGCGGATTATGTGTCGGGAGACCCTCATGTGGTGCTTATATTCACCGAAGGACGTGAATGTGGCGCTACAAATCTGGCACCGGAAACAGCGTTTACCTTCGTGCTTCAGCCGATGCATCTTTAGGGAGTAGGCCCGTGTGAACTTTTTCCCACAGCGGTCACACTGGAAAGGCTTAATGCCTGGGGGGAAAATAAATAAACAAAGTTCATCTGATTTGCACATTAGCGTCACGTGTGTTGGGTGAGGTAAGTTAGAAGAGGGGGTTAATGACTACATCTTACCACAAATTTAGCCCCAACTGTTTTCCAAATCGCTGTTTCCCAGAATGCCCGGAACAAAAACCCTCATTCATTCATCACTAATCTGTTAACAAGTTGTAGGAAAGTACAGCAAACCACTATCATTTATCCTTTTATTTAGATTTCCATTAGCATCTGCACTTCTGATAATAACAACAACTCTCTATGTAGACTTTGGTGGATTACAGGTCAGTTTTAAACCCAGTTCCGAAATGTAAATGTACAGATATTTGTTAAGCTCCAAGTCTAAAGAATCTCTTATCAAATCAATTAGCAATTTTCCACTTGCTAAGACAAAGAATAAAACATGTAGATGGTCATTTAGCTAAATGAAAAATGTGATCCATCTGGTCAAATTTGAGTTTTAGTTCTTTGAATATCAATCTTTGAATTGTAGCTCCTAGAAATTGTTTCTTCCACAAACTACCTACCAAAATAGATTCAATGAGGGATTTAAAATGATTCACCTGAAGCCTTTTTACACACTAAATGTTGAAAGACCAAACACATATTTAGAAATGTTGTGGCATGCTTTACTTTGTTTACATTTAAATCTGAACTCTCACCATATTTTTTTATACAGAGTGAAGATGCTAAAATGTTCTATTGTCTTTTGTAAAACAAACTGCTCAGTAACTTTGACTCCTTTTATTATGAATGACATGTACTATTTCAATGGTACTCCACCAGTAGTACTTTCACTGCCATTTAAAAGGAATGCATTAAAGCATGCATTTCCATACTTACACATACTTTCCCCACATTTTGTTGTGATGTAGGTTTACTCAATTGTTAGTTAATCGATCTACCAATCCATCTTGCCGTTCTCCCTGACCGTTCTTGTCTGGTTACAGCCAAGTCTAAGAAAAATTGTGGTTCCACAATCCATACCAGAGCAATCAAACCCCCAGAGTTACTGGGAATCAAAAGTACTTAAGCAATATTTTATTCCGCAACCGTAGGCCTATGGTCCTACACTATCTTGAAAAGTCTGCTATGAGTTGCGTAGACTTCTTGATTTTTTCTTTGGCATATGACAGTTTTTGGGCTGTGCTGAACATTCAAGAAGGCGCGTGCCGGAGATTGTTACCGCACGGCAAAGACTGTAGTTTTAGACTTTTGTTTCTAACTTAAACTAAAATAAAACATAATGTCAAATTCCAAAGTTTCCCAAGATATAAATTTTCCACATTTCACATACCGGAGTGTATGAGCATATGCTGCTTCAGGTTTTGAATGCGTGTGAATCTGACTCCGCAGGTTGGACATTGGAAGGGCCTGTCGGGGCCATTGGTGCCAGGCCTGGCCGAGGGGCTGATATAGAGGTGGTATGGATACTGAATACCTTCTAACCTGAAACACAAAGAGGGGAAACATCAAAGTGATATTCATATAGGGACAGCTTCATTATTCAATGAAAGTGAAAGTATATCTCGAATACTGAAAAACATCTACTATGACACTGCAAAGAAGTAACTTCCAGAGTAATCTGCTTGCCTCCTTGCATATAAAAAATAGCTTGTGAGTTTTGAGGGGAAAAGGGTCCACGCATTATGTCGTTTAAAAAATTGTGTTTGGAACATTTATTTACCGAGTTGCTAGTGATGACAGTGATATGCGTCAGACTGCTGGACGTTTAAAGATTTCCAGTTAGACGCTACGTTAGCTTTCACATAAAATGTATCACTCATGTTTGTGGCTTGAGGCTACAATATGCAACCAGCATTCTTTATATTATAGTACATAATGGCTTGGACATTTCAACATGACATCTAAATGTTTCATCTAAACAGGTGTGGCTCAGACCTCCAGTTATGAGGTTTATGTCTATATATTCTTTACAGCTTATGACTTGCCTTGCTGCAAGTTGAAACAAATCACGATACCTTTCGTCATCTTCTGCGTGTCCTCCATTGTTAGAGGTGCTCTGCATTGACGGTAAGCCCTCAGACACTCCCTCATCCATCGACCCTAGAAAGAGTTAGAAATAAAGGTTACTCATATGGTAGCTGTCTACTGAAAATCTGAGCATGTTGGATGAGGTTAGACTGTAGGTCTTTGAGGGCTAATCCCGTATTTAAGGACTGATGCTGCTAGATTCCAATTAACTGTGCTATTCAACAGTTTAGGAAAAAATTGTGAGTGTTTCCATTTTCTTTTTAATTATGGCAGGGCAAACAAGCTTTTTAAACATTTGGGCCACCAGACAAAACTTTCCACAGGAAAAAAAGAAGAAAAAAAAAAGTGGGTAAGCAGCTCTGAGGGCTGAGTGAGGCAGGTTTGATGGAAGTTTTACAAAGCGTCAGTGTTAACTGGGTCAGGACGCAGCCTCTATTATAGCAATGATAGATACAATATCACTAGTCTATATCCATGACGTTCCACTTCTAGACTACACAATCTGAGTTTTCTGTTGCACGACTAAAACAACTTTGAACGTAAACATGTTCCACCAAAACAAGTTCCTTCCCGAGGCTATTTTGCAGCGGTACCGTGGCTCCGTCTGGCGTTTAGCGCCGCCGATGACGATTGTGATTGGTTTAAAGAAATGCAAATAAACCAGAGCATGTTTTTCTCCCATCCCGGAATGCTGTGTGGACTAGCCAGACCCTCCTCCGCAGCTCTGTGAAGGAAGGTCTGGCAAAGCGAGACTACAATATCACTAACACGCAGATATGTGATTTAACGGCAAATTTAAGCCAATATATATATATCTCATTTCTAGGCCGTGAATTTATTGGCTGAATTGACAACTGTCTTGAGCAGACTTCATCAGCTAGGGCTAGCTAATGCTAAAACTCCACAAGCTGGAAAAAAAAAAAAAACTCTGTAGCTGATTTTCTTTTAATGTTTCCAATTTTTAAACGAGAAACCTGTAGAGTCTTACATATGCACTTGACTGCTACAGACATGGTGTCAAGCTAAAAGACTGAGGCTAAAACAGCATGTCCCAAGCAATGAGTCAGCATCCTTACTAGTCGATGATCCATGCTGAACACGTGGAAATAAAGCAACAGCATTATTATTGCTTTGCAGGGTATAACAAGTTAGCCCTACTATTATTCATGAAAATGTTGTTAATGTTAATCAATATTATTAACATAACTCTTGGATGGTTTGGATGCTTACTATTGAACAACATACTTGGACAACCAACACAGTGTTTACACATAATCTTTAATGTTCACATTTTTAACATGAGGAATAACCAGAAGGTTTGGCAAACATAACGCTGTCCAATGCAAGCAAGGTGGAGTTGACGAAGCGTAAACTTCTCCAGCGCAGGACAAAACTGCTATCATTACTCTAAACTCTGATATAGTGGATATTAATCATTAACAGGTATTTTTGGGCTCAGAATATCCATCTCACATGGCTTTTCATTTTTGGTCATCCTGATTCACCAACAGGTACACTGCTAATATTCTGCTAATATTCTAGGATATTGCATGACTGTTGAAGTGATGTGTCACTTAGGTACGACATGATTGTCTTTTTTAAAGTTAACAGTTATTGTGAAATATAAAGTCAACTGTGCTCTGTGGAGGGGGGGGGGGGGGGGGGGGGGGGTTAAGAACACAACAGGAAGTCACACAATTGGGCCGGGAAATTGCCGGATCGCTTTCTTTGGTGTGAATGCCCTGTAAAGACTGACAGACCTGCTGTGCCTTGTTAATGCTGCTAAGCTATGATTGGAAAATCTCTCTGTTCAGGGGGGGAGGTTTAGTGGTCAATTCTAAATGCTGTGGATCATTAAAGTAAGGAGAATAGCCCCACCTATAGAGGAGGACTGTGGACTGATGAGGAGCTCCTCCTGGACCTGTTCACTCCCTGGCACCGTCTGCTGGTCACTCAGCGAGCTCTGGGAGGCACTGACCGGCTGCGAGGATGCCTCTTGGACCTCCTCGTCACTGAGACGCTCCACCTTCACCCTCACATCTTCCTCCTCTGCCGGCACTGGCGACGACACCGCCTTGGAGCTTTCACACGTTAGGAAGTCACTGAGCCGCCGGCTGACTATCACCTCGGAGGTCCCTGGGGTGCCCTGCTCTAAACAACGAGGGCTCTCTGGGAGCTTTGATTTGTCTGAGTGGAACCTCCGGTCGATACCGAACGGGAAAGTCCATGGGAAGGCCAGGGAGGAGTCCACAGGCTGGGCTGTGCTGTCTGAGAATGAAGGGGACGGGTTGGGGATCTGCGGGGAGGTGGTGACCATCTGTGTAGTGCATTTGAGCGGACTCTCTGGCGATGCCATTGTTACAAAGCTTTTGCGTTTCCGTCGTGATTCACGGCATATAGGAACGTTTCTCTCCATCACGCTGCAGTCAGACGAAACAGGTGACACACTGCCATCCAACGGCGTCAGGGCACAGTTTGATGAGGCGCTCTCTGGTGCTGATTCATGTGGCTTATCTGCTGCAATGTTGTTATTGTTGCCGTTGTTACTCGGGTTCCACAGAATACTAGACTTCATAAACTCCGAACATGTGCTAGCAACAGCAAACATCTGCATGTAACTTGCAGCTGCTAGCACGTCTATTATATTTTCTGTGCTAATAGAAAGGGTAGACGTGTAGGCATATTCCAACAGAGGAGCGAAGCCACTAACGGTCACGTGATGAAGGTCCAACACAAACTTGTCCTCCTCCTCTAGCCGGCCCACCAGTTTGGAGCGGAAGAATTCACTGCAGCAGGCCAGGACCACTTTGTGGGCCAGGAAGAGCTTGTCTTGGACCCGAATGGTGACATCACACAAGTGACCCTCATTGCGTAAAGCGTTAAGCTTCTCCAGCATCTCCTGGCTGTGGGAGGTCGAGCTGTGGGTGAAGGTTTTGACCCCCATGATGGTCAGTTTATGACTGGGTACAGGAAATGCGTCCTGCAGAGAGATGGAGGGAAAAAAAACGCAGTTTACAAAAGCTAAACCATAAGAACTGCATCTTAGGAGTCAAAGATTAATTTTGGGTAGGAAAAGAAAACACTACATTTTGTTACGCTTTGTTATTCTTTTGTGTCAAGTACTTTACGTCAGTATTGTTTGTATATAGCACTGTCAATGTTTCTAATGATTACCTATACTAAACAAAATCCAACCTTAGCAATTAAAGAAAGAGGTGTGAAATAACAGATGTCCCAGTGGACTTTCACAAAACTACTCTATTAGAAAGCAATAAATACAAAGACAAAATGAGATGTGAAATACCACTCTGCAAAACACCAATCCCACAGTAAAGACAGGATCAAAAAAGGCAAGCTCATTGTGGAAGACAGTGGACGTAGGTAGAGAAATATACTAAGGTACTCTCTGGGGAAGGCAAGGTAAGGGGGGGGGGGGGGGTGAAAGCAGGGTAGGAGCACTGAGGACAAGATGCCAAGTTATGTAACAACAATCAAAGCAGATGCGCAGCGATGCGAGCCAGACCCATGTGGAGGCCAGTGCACTACAGGATGCTCAGCAGCTGTCTGCGAGACATGTGGATTCTCTGAGGCATGAGATTTTCCATCAAACAAAAGCTCAAGTGAAGGGGCTCTCGCAGGGAGAGTGCGCTCCCCTCTACACACACAGACCACAGGAAAATACTCGTGGGCTATGTTGGCCCAGTAAAGGCAAAGTGAATTATAGACCTGGGCTGTGGAGGTGCAACAGGAGAGTGCCTAGCCTGTACCAGAAAACAGGGTGAAGAGAAAAGAGCCTAAATTCCACCATGGGGTTTCCTAAAGGCTAAAATGTCTCCTGTAGGAGAATTATTTTGCTACATGATTACCATTAAGTTCTTCCTGACAAAAAAGGAATTTAGAGTACATTAACTGGAGAGCGCAACGATGCATACGACCTTTTTAAAAAATGTATACTTGCATTGTCTGCACGTCTTTAAGAGAGGATACATAACATTATTCTACAAAAATGTGGAAAACTTAGCTGTAAAAAAGTAAAGACAAATACATTTTGCTTTATCTTTTTCCCCAATATAAGTGCCCAAACCTTGGTCTAATATCTAATTAAAGAGAATCTTAAAAGGCCATGTGGTGTGGCTCATATATATATATATATATATATATATATATATATATATATTAGGGCTGTCAGTTTAACGCGTTATTAACGGCGTTAACGCAAACCCATTTTAATGCCGATAATTTTTTTAACGCACGAGTAACGCATAGAGAGAGCAACGGGATCTATTAGTCCACTTCTTTAACTGTCTATGGCCACGCCATGTCCCGCCCTACGAAGCAGCTGATTGGTTTGGTTTAGGCATTTCACCGCCAGTGGTGAGGATAGTGGATTGGTCAGGGGATAGGACCTGAACAAATGGAGTTACGTTACCTTCGACGCCTGGCCAATAGTAGTGATTGAAGGGCGGGTCTTGTAATTTCGCAGACCGCAAACAAACCAGACACAAGCCTCGGCCGGTTTTAGCTTGCTAGCCGCGTAGCTTGTAGGCTCGTGACGGCGATTATCTTCAGAGCGAGCGAGTAGTGACTCTACAGTCAGTGAGAGAAACAAAGTGTCTCCTCTGTTCATTCTGACCACGGTGGGAAACCTGGAGCAGGAAAACCCTCTCCTTGATTTTACGGTGGTTATGAAAGAGAACGAGAACCAGGAAATGAGTCACGGGAAACCAGTTGCTATGACGACTGGCTATGCCGCTGACGACGCTATGAGCCCATAGACAGTAGGAAGAGCCACGCTCGCCTCAGGCATGAGGCAGTACTACCTGTAGTACTATCTGCAGGACTATCTACAGTACTATCTGCAATGGAAAATCGAGGTAACAGCGTTACATTGTGTGACAGATTATTAGTTCCAAGTGTGAATGTTAGTGTGAAACTGAACATAACGTATATGACAATGTTGTTTTCAATTAAAAAAAAACATTGTCACAAAGCAAGCCAATCTACTTTTCCATGTTGATAAGAGAATTAAAATGAGAAAATATAATGGGACAAAAACAAATCAAGGGACATTTAGAATAGATAAAAATGTGCGATTAATCGCGAGTTAACTATGACATTAATGCGATTAAATATTTTAGTTGCTTGACAGCACTAGTATCTTTTGGTATGCATTTCAGAAAAAAATGGTTAGGATTCAGGTGTAATTGCAAATAGTGATTAATCATGATTAATCCACTGAAAATTGTGATTAATTTGATTAAAAATTTTAATCATTTGACAGCCCTAATATATATATATATGTGTGTTGAATTCATCAAGAAAAATAAGAACCTTATTTTATTAGCTTCTGAAATGCGGGGATCTGTTGATTGTTTTTGTTTCACTTCATTGTACACTTGTTTTTGTTCTGTCAGACAAAATAAGCTAATTTGAAGACTTCACTCGGTCACTTGTTATGAGTTATAAATATTGTATACACTTATCAAGTGATTGATCGACGATTACGTAACTAAGAGTCAGCGACAACAGTTACAAACTACTCCAATCCATCACAAACATATTCATGATGGCGATAGGGCAGAGGAGGCGTTGCCTTCAACCTGCTACTTTTACTCTGTTTACATCACGTAAGTAAGTGTTTACAAGCGTTGGACTGAAACAGATTGCTGAGGGCTGATGATCAATGTGCACACAAAAAGCAGAAAGGCTCTATGTAGACGAGGCATGGGGGATAATTGTCTCGTGAAAAAGATGCTGAACAAACATGTTTGCAACAACAATCACAGTTTAGCAAACACTAGCTAACAGTGTCAAGAAGCGAATACGTCAGATCACCCATGAGATGAAAAGTGCATCCGATTTCAACTGTCAAAATAAAAGACAAATACCCACACGGCAATGCCTTTTAGCATGGTATGTTATTTTAATACCAAATAAAATATTATAAAAGAGTCGTGCTCAAACATTGTAGTGCAAATGTCTAACCACTTGTGTGGTATCCGAAATTAAATGTTGTAGGCCTATCTATTAATTGTTGTTGTTGTTGTTGTTGACCGGTAGTGTTCTGTAAAAGTAGTTTTGTTCGTGTATAATATTACAATATTATCTATATTTTACCTTTCCAATTTATTGATACATATGCACAACTATTACCACACACAAAACAAACTAATATAAGCAAGTAGAAAAATAATTCATACAATTTACCCCATTTATTTTGAAGCCAAATTAGCCACGTTTCCGGTTTGAACGTGGATAACCCTGGAAAGCAGCTGCTGCACATTAGCTAGCTAACTACGAAGCTAGCGCTAGCCGACACAACACAGTACTATTAGTTGATTCCTTTGCCCGTATCAATACTTAGACAACAAGGTAGCCGTATTAAAGTACACACAGCGGGGTTACGGTTATCAGACAGACTGTACGAAGGGAATTTACCTTCTCTGATGAGGCCTGTTATATCGGCTGGGCCTCGGGATGCAAACAGCTCAGCTGACAAAAAGCAGCGATAGTCGGAGACAGCGGTGCGCCCTGCCGCTTCCCTCCGATTACTCACATTCCCTGCGCTTCCCAGGCAGTTGTCAGCCTGCCAGCCGCCAAAACTCACAGTTGAATAAACGCTCACATTAATTCACATCACACCAGAATGAAGTTAAAAGTTCTTTGAGGTGCTGTTTTCATTCCTTTGTGCTCCCAGCTGTCCTGCGCTGTATTTATATCCCCACAATGCAACGCGCATCTCTCACGGTTCTGTACAGTCCAACAGGAAGTCTCACATTTAGCAACATGTACAACACAACTTACACATTTTCACTTTTTATATTAATTCACATGCGGCATATATGGCCTTCTGTAGACCTGTTAACCTAATCATAACATGTGCAAATGTGTTTTGTGGTTTAAACAGATATATCATATCAGGCTACTTCATTTTTGTATGTATTCTGAATTTTGAAAAATATTATTTACACCTCAATTATTTGGCACACTAGAACATGCAATGCGTTCATATTGCCTTAAAGCCTTCCCCCTAACTAACCAGTACTGCATATTCTGTTGTCTTGTATCTTGTGTAATATGACTATTTGCTGTTGCTGTAGAAATAGTCAAGAATTTTTTTTTCTTTTTCTCTTATTTCGTCTTATATTCATTTATATATTTAATTAGTTATATTGTACTTTAACATTTACCATTATGATATATTTGTAGTGTCAGACATCAAATGCCTTTCTTCATCTTGATAAAACTTGATAGACTGTGAAAACAGAGTCAAATATAATATAAAAAAGTTGAATATGTTGAATATTATAAATATTTTAGAATGTTGCGAGTAACCCAAATTGTAGGCTATATGATGTATACCGTTCCGTATATATTATATTATGGGCCTATTGGTTTGGTGATCCATTATGGCTTTCACATCTACTAAGCTCAGCAGTTGTGAATGGAATAAGACATTCATTAAGAATAGGATAAAATAAGTTCCTCCCTAACCTCTGCTGCTGAGTATGTTTTTACATGGCTGTCTTCATTTCAGATGTCTGAACAGAGAAATTATTCCAATGTGGGAGTATTTTACTGAACATCTTAAGGGGTTTCAGTTTTTAAACCATGCAATAAAATCTGCCTCGCCCTGCTTTTAAAAGCTGCTGACCCATCAAAAGAATTCCATTAGTCTGGCCTTCAGTGGTGGGTTTTAGTGGCCCACAATGGTCTAAAAGAGTGCTCTGAAAAACATGGAAAACTGAACATTTGTTTGGAATTTATTGGTCATTTTAGTATGGCTCCTCCTGATATTTGCACAATTGTTGATATGTACCTACCAGTCTGGAAACAAGGATCCTCAAGTAATAAAGCTTTTGTGCACAATAGAGACAAGGAAAAGGCTAGCACAAAGTGTCCTTTTGGCTGTAAAAGAGAATCATGTATTGACATAAATGTGTTTATTTGACCATTTTTATAGACAAAAATCTCAAAGACAGCAGCATCTGCCATGTTAATTACATGTCCAAGGTAAAAAATTTACAAAAAAATAAATAGCTTAAAAAGGAAGCCGTAATAATAAAATAGTATGGTCCTTCACTGAAGGGATATAGGTCCAATGTGCCATCTCTTTTGTTTTATAACAGTGTAAATTAACAACAGGAATGAAGAAATTAAATATACATACAAGAGTCTGAAAACAACTGTGAACGTTTGCATATGATGCATTAACAAATAAAAGTCTGGAAACAAATAAAATTAATGGTATTTTTCATATACACGATAGATAGTATGCTTATCACTTAACTTAGTAATAACACCTCTGAAGAAATATTTGTGGCATTTCAGATTGTTTGTACCACTGTTCCTCTCAACTGCATTATAATGCACCTGGGAAAAGGCTAAAATTACACTACAGGGCAGAGGGAAATTCTCTGTCATGGGTTTCTCTGGTCATGAATGACCACTCATTATCTATGCTAATTCATTTTACATGCCGCGTAAACTCAAACTCAATTTCTATAAAGTCTATAAGTCTAGATCTGCATTGAAACAATCTGTTCTAATGTAGGCTATAACTAGTACATTAAAGTCCTAAATCATTTAACACAAAACATGTTGGTATGTGTGTAGAAAAGAGAAGCAATCAAAACAAATTCCCAGAGGCTTAAATTCCAATGCATTGATCCTACCTCAATAATAGGTAAATGGCATGATCAAAGCTTTATAGATGTTTAAGTTCCATGAAGGACAACTGGAGGTATATTTACACTGTGCTGGTGTTCGACAGCAGGTTTCATGCCATTGTTTGCTGCTAGAACATTGTCCAGCCTCATTCTTTAAATGATAGGTAACTTAGAACATACTGCAGATTATACCAGACTTCATCCAAAACGTTTTTGGAGTTTGGAGTTTCTGGAGAATACACACACACACACACACACACACACACACACACACACACACACACACACACACACACACACACACACACACACACACACACACACACACACACACAGCACCTTCATCTAGCATCTATACATAGCATCACATGTACATCCTGAGGTAGATTTCCTTTGTTTAAAATCTCAATAGTGGTTGTTAAATGTCAACAAAAGATAACTAATGCCCCTAATGCCCCTGATGTGACTTGATGCGACCAGTTGGTAACACTAACAGATTATGAGGCAATGGGGCCCTGGGCACAGACATGTAAAAGCAAGAACTCCAGACTGAAAGAGAGACAAAATGAATACAAACAATACGACGCACTTGAACCACATTTTACAGCTGGACCACAACTCTCAGAATCTCAAAAACACAAAAACGACATAGAGATGTTGTTTGTAGTTGTCTTGCATCTTTTTGTAGTTGTTTTGTGTCTTTGTAGTCATGTGCTTCTCTTGGTGTTTGCTTTGTGCCGCTTTGTGGGTGGTGTGTGTCTCTTTGTGGGTGATGTGTCTCTTTGTGGGTGGTGTGTGTCTCTTTGTGGGTGATATGTCTCTTTGTGGGTGGTGTGTGTCTCTTTGTGGGTGATGTGTGTCTCTTTGTGGGTGGTGTGTGTCTTTTTGTGGTTGTTTTCCATCTCTCTGTGGTTGTTTTGTGTCTCTTTGTGGTCGTTTTGTGTCTCTTGGCATTCGCTTTGTGTTTCTTTGTGGTTGTTATGTGTCTCTCTATGGTTGGTTTGTGTCTCTTTGTGGTCGTTTTGTGTCTCTGTCCCCTGACTCCTTTGGCCCCTGGGCCTGTGCCCGGTGTGCCTAATCAGTTATCCATCCATGGTAGATACAGTAAGTGTAGTCAGACCAGAAAGGGAAAGTTCACTCTACTCCTGTTCTTCATAAGCACTCTTGTTTGAGACATTCTCCAGAGACTGGCTCTGGGATTTTGTTCAGATCGCACTTCTCTGGCTCAACAGTCTTCCCAGTGTAGTCTATGCAGAAGACGCTGCGATGGCGCTCCCCCTGGCCACAAGTTCGTGAGCAGACAGACCAAGGTCCCATCTGCCACATGGGGCACGGCAGATCCCCGCAAGGCCTTATGTCTACGGGCTTCAGGTCTCTGTCACACTGGCTGGAGAGGAAGCCCGCGCTGTCTCGGCATTCAACATTTCTCCTGGACCATCCGGAGCCACAGCTCTTGGAGCACTCAGACCACTCCCCTAGCACCCAGTCAGGTACGCCAAATGGATGGATCATATGCAGAGACAGGGATGGGCCTTTCCTCTCTTTGGATTTGTTGAAGGTCACATCTCTAGGGATGAAAAATGTATATTTGACCTTGGGAGGGTTGGCGTCTCCCGCAGTGGCAAGGAGTTGGATGGTGATGGCCTCCTTCAGCTGCCTGAAGCTCTGGATCCTCTCCAGCGTGGTGGAGGAGCCGCTGTACTTTAGCACAGCACCCAGCACAGGAATGTCCTGCTCCACCGTGGATACAGAGAAGTTACCGTTGAGGATGTAACCGCCACTCTCTCTCTTTATAGCCAGGTAGTTCCCGTCATGTTTGATCCCTCTGTGGCTCCGCTGTTTGATGTCAATGTTAGTAGCACCAACAGGAATTGTGACAATGTCGCTGTATCCATAGCTGTTAGAGAAAACAAAGAACTGGATTCAGATAATGAACTTTGTTTTCTTACTTTAAAGAAATAGTTCAACAATTTGGGTAATAAGCTTACAGTCTTTGCTTTCTTACCTCTCAAATACTCAGAAATATGCCTAACCAACACATGTAAAGCTCACTACTTAATGCAATAGTTTGACATTTTGGGAAACACGCTTATACACATAGCCAGGCTTTCCTCATTTACAGTCTTTGTGCTATCAAAGCTCACCGACTGCTGGCTGTAGGCTTATATCTAACGAGGGTGATCCTAATGAAGCTCACAAGCTGAAACTGATGGGTCTAACAAATAAGTAGTCCTGTATACTACAAGTGTTACTGAAGTTATACCTCTTCTGAATTTTCCCCTTCTCCATGCATCCTGGAAGTAGATTAAGTTGTACCAGAGATCCCTACTGGGCCTTTATTGAATGGACAGCTATGAAAGTGGTATGAATTTAGTCATCTAACTGAGGTCAAGAAAGCTATTATTATTATCTTAGGGACTTTTTGGAGCACTTACGTTGCTTTGTTGTAGGAGCCTGTAATCTTTCTACAGGTGAGCCCACTTCCTCCACACACTCCACATTTATCCACCCTCTTGTTGGATCCAATCACCTGGTCACAGCCTGCCTTCACACACTGGCCTTGGACACACACCGATGTGGTGTCAGGGCCACAGGTCGTCCCGTCAATCACCTGCAGCGACGCAACAAGTAGGTGTTATAGATTTTTTTAACGATTGCTTACCTAGGATGTAGCTCATATTCTATATTAAGATGCAGATAGAATTGCTTTTGACAAATAATCTCAATTTAAGGTTAACTGTGAGAAGAGATAGCAAGTGGACTTAGAGTTAATGTTAACATTATTTCAGAAAACTGCCAGAGTATGTGCTTAAGGGTACAATTGTGTTCTTTATCCAAATATAATACAAACTTCTATTTCAGACTGATTGTTTTTAAAAATGTTCATTTTCATTGGAAAGCATCAGATCAATATTGGGACATGTTAGCTGAACTGTAAATGTGAACATGTTGGCAAAATGGCTGTGCAGATACTGTACCTTGGATTCAAACACCTTAAATTCACTGCTGCCCCTGGCCCTGCAGAACAGCTTACATCTGTCTCTGGGAGAAACACCAGCGTACTTTGGGATCCACTGTTTTATATTCCCATTGTAGTCCAGGTAGTTGGGGCTGTTGTACTTCTCACACTGCTCCTCTCTAAAACTCTTTCCTAAGGTAAAAGACGGAGTAAAACTTAGCGTCGTTACACTGAGGTCAACTCTTGAAAATCTAGTCATCCCTACCAAAATATATGTATGTAAAAATAGTCATACAGTGAAATATGCTCAAAACGTCAATATTCATATTTCTATATTAGTAGAAATTTGGATACACGTTTTGATGGATTACCTGCAGTGCACTGTATATCAAGAGAGCTGAAACGATTAGTCGACTAATTGATTTATCAGTTGAGAGAAAATTAATCAACAGCTATTTTGATAACCAATTTATCATCTTGTTAATTAAAAAATTACCTGCCACCTATGATTTTATTGAAATAATGAGCAGTTTATTATATATGTATCATGCAATTCAATTTCAATTCAGAAGGTATATTTTGTCACATGCTCATACAGTACAGTATTTGCAGTAAAATGCAGGGAGGCATACTCTTGAGGCTGTGCTAAAAAAGCTAGTGTGCAATAAAGAGAATAATAGAATCAGAGTGAGAGGAATAAATATGAAAGATAAAAATTCAAAGATGATTCAAGTGGACTGTATGGACTGAACTGGGAGAGAAAGCGTTTATGTGTTATTTCTCACCATCGTTGTTGTCACAGGGCTGCGTGTTGCAGGACTGGTACTGAACCCGCTGTCCTTCACAGTACTTCCCTCCGTTCTGAGGCACAGGGTCAGTGCACTCCCTATAGGAGAACTCCACCCCTCCTCCACATGTTCTGGAGCACTGCTGCCACGGCCCCCACAAGCTCCAGCCGCCGTCCACAACCACCTGTGGTAAAACACAGCAAGAAAAGAGGGGGGAAAAGAGCAGTCAGAGTAGTTGGTTGGAGCTCAGTGCCAAAGGCAATCTCAGCTGTGTAGCCTAAACCACAGTCTGGGCTTCTGGGTTTGAGGCTGCACAGTGTGTTGGCGTGCCGGGACTCCAGGCTAAATCTGTGTTGAAGTTCAGCACGCGCCTGCTGTCTGCCTCTACCCACATTCCTGCCACATGTGTCACTCACCACTAGTGGAACCTGCCATGCTGCAGCTTTGTAAGGCACAATTGAAAGTGTGTGTGTGTGCATATGTGTGTGTGTTTGCTAGCGTGAGTGTCCTTTCCAGAAGTTTTATGAGTTTGGACCAGCTGACATCGCAACTGCCAGCACGTCTGGATTCATAAACAGATGTGTGATCATAACACAAGGAGAAGATATCTAGACAAGCAAGCTAAAATGAAATATTGAGATGTATAAATGTTCTTCAAGGAAATATAAACAGGCATCATGACGCAAATGGATTCACCAAATTCCAACAATACTGTAATCCAATACTAATACTAATACTAATCCATACTTTTACAAATGTATTCCTACTTAAGGGCAAGGTAAAGTTTATTATCCCAAAAAATCGGGTGGTCAAGGTGCAGGTACACAAAACAATCCTACAAAAAGATGTAAATACATATTAAGAATATGCAATTCCCCCCTTCCATCCCCCCATAACACACCCACGTATGCACACACACACACACACACACACACACACACACACACACACACACACACACACACACACACACACACACACACACACACACACACACACGCACAGAGCACTTTCAAGTATCCTCACTCTAACATACGCTGACACACACACACTAATATAGACAAATAAATACAACAATGTGTAGTGGACTACTTAACCCCTGAAAAAGCCTAACATACTTAAAACTTCTTACAACTGCGATACTGAAAAAGTGCCATATTTCAACTACCTAAGACACTGTATTTACTCTCTAGAGTTTTGTATTGATTACTTCCCTTAACAGGCTAACCTGGAAGTTTTTCCTCACACAGCATATTTCCAAAGGAAATTTTGTATTGAGTTGTTGATAAAAAAGAAGGTATGCAATCAAACAACTTATTGTAAGTGTATCACACAATCGTCAGCTGGGTTTGCCCACTTGAATTTTAGATGTTCAAATTTCCATTTTTTTTCTGAGCACTAAATTCAAGATGTGTAACAGGAGTTTTTTTGCAGAACCGTGAAACTCCAGGCATGCTTTCTGCGTATATCAAAAACCCAATGTGAAACCAAAAAACAATGGACATCGGCTAAGGGAGGTTGTCTTAGATTTGCTGACATACGTGTTTTATGACTACAAACTTGATTACTCTTTTTCTGAGTAATTGAGAAGTGCACTTTAAAGGAAGTGACTCATTGAAACCTACAGGCAGTTCAAAACATAGCATAACAGCACAAGAAGAGAAAAGTTACAAAGTCAGCAAACTGACTCACTGATGTCTTTTACACAGCTAAGATTGCTAACATTAGCCACCATAAGCTACTTGTCATACCAGCTGTAGCAGCAAACCCCTAAGTGTATTGAATTGAACAAGGCTGTGTTTTATTGTTAATTAATTCAACTTTTCATTTGTAAGAATAAAGAAGCAGTCTTACCAGCGGCTGCATCACATCCTGAGTTGACATGCACGCTCCGTGGAGGCATGTTCCGTTGAGGCTACAGGGGGTGCCGTCAGCCCAGGGCAAGCTGCCATTCTTGGTGGAGCACTGCTGCGTCCCATCCTCCTGACACCACAGCTGGCTACAAATATCACTATCCGAGGAGTTGGGGCATTGGACAAACTCCTCTCCAAACATCTGCTGGCACTGCTGGTCCAGGCTGTACTTGGTGCCCGGCAGCTCTCTTTGTAACGGTATGGTACTCTCTGGGACATCCAGCAGGCAGTCCCCTGTGGTTACAACAAAAAAGCAACACTGTATGAGAATGATTATTTTGTGGTTTATGGAGATTATGGACTTTGTGGCACAGTGACAATTGTAAATGTGTTGCTCTTTGTGTGTGGCATGACAACAGTGGGAAAATATTCAGGGCAAGTTGTGTCCTGACTATATATAAATTAATACTGAAGTGCACTTTTATAGGCAGCCTGGTGTTCTGAATCAGGACATTTGACAGCTATTCCAAATCAGAATTTATTCATTGCCCTCTAATGATTCCTTATTACATTCAATACGCTTTTTGTCTAGAGCTGCTGTCAATGACGTCCTCAGTTCGGAATGAACATTTTCAGCCACACAAGTTTTTTTTCAAACTGATAAAGAACATATTTTGCTGACACCAGCTGTTGCTTTTGGCTGAGGAGGTGAAGAACAGGAAGAAGTTCATTGTATGACTCAGTGGAAAAGAAGGTTCACTGATAGGTCTAGCAAGAATACAAACAATACATGATGCACAACGTGAGATGGGGAGAGGCAGGCGAGACAAGAGAAAGAAACAGAAAGGGAGAGAGTGAAGAGAAGAGGATGTGGAGAGAGAAGATGTGGAAATCTAGTGCAAGATAAACTATCCCTACAACCCATAATTTGAGGTGAGCAACATGTTTAAGCAGGAAAGCCATAGTTAGAGCCTGAGAGAAAAATTGTGTTTTATTCATCTTTGAATCAGCGCTAATAACAGAGCCACAGTGTTTTGGCAGACGTCCATGTTGGCATAAGGTCTCTACAGGGCCTCTTACTTTTTGATTTACTCAAACCCCATTTCCACCTGGTATTAAAATCCGATCTGAGTGATCCAATCACAAGTACACATCTCTAAGTATAGGTGGGAATGCAGCCAGGACGCAACCACATTCGAAGGTGGTCTAGGCCACATATGACCACATTCTTTTAGCAATGTGTACGCGTATGTGTCCTGGGCCACATTCAGGACTGCCTACTCAACTGTGAGCGGAATTACCTACTCATTCAAAGTATTTATGATGTCCCAGAAACCACTGAGAGTGAATCTTGTGTTCTGTGTACTGTCGGTCATGTCTCATGAACAGGATATTATGTACAAACTGTATTTGTTTGCATATGAAGCAGGGAAGTGAGATCCAGGTGGGAAAACACGTACTAAGAGCTGTCCGCCTGTGATCGGATCACTAAGATTGGATTTTTATACCAGGTGGAAATGTGGCCTCAGTGTGTAATTTTTGACACACTGGTGCGACAACCTAAAGTATTCCTTACCATGTCCATTGTCAAAGAAC
Organism: Gymnocephalus cernua; assembly: GCA_023631565.1. NCBI lineage: Eukaryota > Metazoa > Chordata > Actinopteri > Perciformes > Percidae > Gymnocephalus > Gymnocephalus cernua. The sequence continues at coordinate 32,477,130 of CM042430.1, forward strand.
TCTGTGATGTAGAGAGCACTGCAGGGAGACCAAGGCGCTGTCTTGTTGAGGCTGACAAACAGAGGAGCCATCAGGAAATGTCCTCCCAGATCTCCAAACAGCCTCTCACAGGTCTTGGAGTCATCGTGAGGCATACTCAACACATGACCTGCAATGGGAAAGAATGCAATGATGACAATGTCAAATATAGGTTCACAGATGCACAGACAAGTGGTTATGAATGAGTAAAAAAGAGTTGAACTTGCCTATTACATTACATTTCAAAAAAATTGTTCACATTCTTTCATAAATCCTATGCCTACACCAGCCCACCCATATGACAACAAATGTGAGCTAACCGAGCTCATGTGCAGCTGTGAAGGCAGCTTGCAGGCCGTTATCCTCGATAACTGAGCAGCTTCTCTTGGGATCGCACATCGTCCCGACATCGGCCACACCCAACGTGTCGCAGCTCTTCTGTCCACAGATGTCCTGCAACACAACCAAACACAGAAAACACTGAAATTGGCACACCAAGGTCAGGATGAAAATTATTATTATTGAAGTATACAAAAGCAGACGTTCAAAAACCTAATTCTAAATCTAAAATTATGAGCAATTGTGTTCACCCAAACTATATCTTATTAAGGTTAACAAGCCTCGAGCCTAGCTCAATGATTGTACATTAATGGGATAAAGCCTGACATCCGTCCTTCGCCTTCTGCTATCATCACTATCTATTTTGCAAGGGCACCATTGTTGCATCCAGGGCAGTGAGGCTGGTATGTGCCATTTGGATGGCAGCGAGATACTACTGACATACTTACTACTTGGAATCCCTGTATAACACTAATACAAAGTCACACACACAGCGGCACATGATAATTACCAGCGGCATACAGTATGTCAATAAGAATCAGTATGTACTGGTGGAGAGTGGTATCTGCCAGTGGAACATGAGTGATATAAGTGCCATAAGCCAGGTAAACCACAGCGGCAAACCAAAATCAACAGTGACTCACCAAACAGAATCGACATATGCCACTAAAACAAGAGCTGTGTACCATGAGCCACTTTTTGATCTTGTCACTGCTGCCAAACAGCTTCAGTGTGATGGAACACTTAAACTCTCTACTGAAACCAAAATGCATACTTGTATTGCATCCAATTCAACTATTTCATTCAAATCAGTTCAGGTTAAGGTCTTGTCATGAACAATAAGTGTAGTATTGTGCAATATTGGCTCGATCCATTGTTCTAAACCTACATAAGGTCTATTTCCCTTCAAAAGTAGTGAACATTTGCTGAGAACCGGCAGGCAGAGTGGACTATCAAAGAGTTAAAGAGATTATCCTGTCAAATAGAAAATATATTAAGCATATGGGCAGCCCTGACTGACTGTTATATTAATCACATAGGATGGCGAGCCTTCACTGTCTATTTGTGTAAGTTGTTTTTCTGCCACTTTTTAAGAAACAAATCCAAAACATGCTGCTCAGTATTTCCAGTCATAAAACAAAGCAAATAAATATCCTCAGCATGCAGCTGTCGAGAGCTGTGATCTGGGAAAATTAACAATGTGGTGTATCAGAAATCTTTCCCTGCTCGAGAAGACGCCTGGCTGTGTAGGACGGAGACGGAAGCATTCATGGCCTCGCCTCAGACCCAAAATACCACAAGGCAGAACCCTCTGTGATTCAAAACACATCTGGACTTGGAGCTGCCGTTTGAACCCAGCTCAGCGTGTGTTTGTACACCTTGTTCCACAACAGCATCTGTCACTCATGTATGCAGACACACAGACAAAGTAAGATGTATGGGTCAAAGCAGAAGCTATTGTATGGCATTTGCAGATACTGCAGATAGTTCAGACAGACGGATAAACACACACATACAGTGTAAGACCACAAAAATGTTTCCACAACAGTTTCACAACAGACAGTAGTGGCAGCAGCCTTCGGACTGGGACTGACCCAGACCCAGCCACGCACTCAAGCTGACCATTTAAAGTGTTTTAATCATGTCAGGGCTGATTTGTGGCCACACTAAAGTTAGCTCATCCACGCGGAGCCTTCCGTCCTCTACATTTCAAAGCATATCTCCGCCTGAAATGGAAAAACAAACAAAACTGGGTTTGTGTGAATGATGGTTTCCACAATCGAAAGCAGCTTTAACAAATCCAGCACAAAACACATGTTCTATTCATCATTTCCCTGATCCAGGGTCAGATTTACATGCTAACGTCATTCAGTTGGCAGATAAATGCCAAGCCTGTCATCAAATCAAGCTGCAACCAGGGCACTTAGCTGTAGAAATTTAATAATAGAGAAGTTACTCGCCTAATGTATTGTCTGCTAACACCTTGTCAACATGCACATACCAGATGGAAGAAGTCAGCCAAGTACAGCAGAACAAGCCAATCACAACTCAAACCCTAAGGACTTTTGAACTTATTTCCTGTCGAAGCATCCATAAAGCACAGTTTGCTCTCTGTTGACATTCCCCCTGCTTTGAAAAGATTACAACTATTCCATCTTTTCAGCATCCTTAATTTACCCAAAGGGCTAGAAAGGCTTTCCTTTACCTCACCTTGTTTCATTTTTTTTCACTGATCTCACACATGTGCTTCCTGGTTGCTAAAAGAGCAAGATATGACAATAACTGTCCCAAGCAAAGGTCTCTTTTTCAGCTGGATCCCCAATATAAAGGTAACTGGCCATAAAAGTCACCTGTTACTGTAAGAAACTTTGCTTTCAAGTAAATGTGTGGCTGAGACTGCTGCTCAGAAACCACGTGTTGTACTGCAGCTGGCCTGGGACTGACTTCCACCAAGGCTTAATTTGTGAGTCATCATTGCTGGGTTATTTTCTTCTGAATGGAGAACAAAATATACTAGACTATCATGTGTAAGTGTACACTGTAAAGCACTCACAACATTGTTTGAGTTGTTTCACGTACCAAACAGTCTATACCATGCTCTGAATAAAGGCTCCACTATCATAATCATAAACTGATACCAGCTATCTTGTGCTAATACTGAATAGTTTTAAATCTGTATTAATCACATGTGGTTGATATATTGGGGGCCTTAAAAAGTTGTTATGGCCAATTTGTGAGCTCTTTTTGCCCGCCTGAAGAATGTACATCCAATACGTATTCTCCTTTTAATTTTGTTTTAGTCTCCACCAACTCCCAGGGGAACTATCTGGCTATTTAGCTGCTAATGCTCCTATGTTCACCAGTTAGTATTTAACTGTCTTCCTGCTGTTTGGTGCTGAGCAGGTAGAGTACAGTCAGTTTATCAAAGTTTTTTTTGCTGAAAACTGCTGCTGATAATGAAGTTGATAGAGCGGTGAGAATGAACCAAAACAATAACATTGCAGGCCATTAGTTATATAAAAATATTATTAGTGCATCTTTAAATTGTAGTTTTATGACAAAATATTGTAAACATTCAGTATTTACTGTAGCCACTGCTGTTTTAAATTTAAATAAACGTTCCAGCAAATTTGACTTAACTTAAGATCCATTTTTCAGCTTTTTCAACCGCATCTCACAGTCTGTCTCAGTGGATGAAGTCTGATCAGTTGTCATACAGATGCAAATGGCGTTCTTGAACTTTCCCCGACCATCCACTGACTCCTGGCTGATGACTTTTGACCCTTCTCCGTCGATGCTGTGACTAGTTTTGGTGTTCTCTTGGGTCTTTGTTGTTTCACCAATGTAGTCTCTGTGACAACTGAGCAAACTCCATCTGCTGAAGAAGACTAGGAATCGGACATGAAAGCTCTGGAAAGCTGGTAAGTGGACCTTGAGTTGATATTTTTTTTGTCAAACTACTGCCTCCAAGGTGAACAATTAACTTTTATGCTCAAATTCTGGAAAATGTATCTCATCAGATATTTAAAACATTATATGTAGATGATGGTATGTTTCTGCAGAGACCTCAACGATTCTGCAGCTGTGTAAAGAAGCTAAACCAGCTATGTACTTGGCCCTCACCTCTCTGGTGAAGAGCATGGCAGTGTCAAAGTGCTCTGGATGCCTCTGGCTTGGTGGGTTGAAGAGCTGCTGCCAGGAGCAGAAGTTCCTCAGAGCCACACCTCCGTTGCTGGAGACCTCCGGGCCAACCTCATCATCCTCCACCACCAACAACTTCACCACCACCATGTTTACTGAGTTCTTTATGCTGGGGTGCTTGTAAAGCTGGGCAGCCATCGACATCAGGGTCAGAATGTAGTGCTGTGGAGGAGAGACAGGACACAACATTTAATTCATGTTTAAGATACAGTGGAGGATGGATACAAGATAGCATGATTAAAACCAAATGGGTGAAGGTCATGCAGCCCAGGTTTTGCCTGATATAATGCTTGTGTCTCTGCCTGCACAAGCTAGAGCATAACAATATTAGATATTTGTAGACATTTGAGACTTACAAAACCTGATAACACTTCATCTGCCAATATTCGTTTTTCTTTTTTTAGTCCTTGGACAATCTATCTGCTTCAAGCTGAAATCAGCTGATATGCTTCATTTAGCAGTCCACCTTAAGCACACACCAGACTGTAATTGGTCGAGGCGCACACAGAGACCTCTTCAAAATCACAAACTGATCACTGTCACTACATGTACTATATGTATACGATATATAGATAAACAAAAATAAAGGTAACCAAGTTTGATATAAACACACTTTACTGTAGTGTGACACTACCTGTATTTCTCCTGCTCATAATATACAGTTTTGATGCACATCGCCAGGATTGCACATGAGCTTGGAAATTGCAAACATTTGTCAGACACACTCACAAGTATTTGCATCTTAAGCTTGCAACAAGGTTCAGGAAAACAGAAGCCTTATTTTACGCCATACTGTCTTCTTCTTCTAAGTGAAGAATTCAGTGAAAATTTCCCATTTGAGAGCGCAGCCTCCAAATAGTTTGTGTCCACTATTCATGATTGTGTCATGGGAGGTAGTGATGGGCAGGGGTTTCCACAGTGCTGTCATAGGGTTGTGTTTTAGTGGAGAGCTGGTAAATCACAACGAATGTGGGGGACTGTGCCATGATGTGTATAGCAAAGTCTTCCATTAGCCTTGCTGAGCTCACTTTTTCTAGGGTGGGATGATACTCCCACATAAAAAGTTTTCCACATGTGCTACATGAGCCCTGTTGATTCTTGGGACCTCTAAATCACTAAAAACGCCCCTGCTGATAGAAGACCAGGGTAATGAAATTTGAATCTGATTTGTAACGAAAAAGCCAACACAAGCCTGACTTATCAGTCTAACCTTTGTTCACTTGACCCTGGTGCCTAGAAGCCTTTCCATACTCCCTTAACTTACTTACTGTGGGATGAGGCAGAGGGTCTGGCAGCTGAGGAACTTGTTAAGTACAAACAGAATAGAATTTGGCTGCTCCAGATTGTGGCAGGATCATGGATTGTCATATTTTGACTGTCTTACTTTCAGGAGTTTTTTGTCATGTAGTATCACCATCCAACGATTTTTTTTTTCCAATTTACATAATGGATGTCTTGTATGATGTACAGCAGGAGAGGGTTCTTTAAATGAATGCATAAAGTAAGAGTAAAGACAGAACAGAATAGATATTGTAAGCCTTGTGAATCTTCCCTGGGTGATGCTAAGGCTCTGCTGCCAAATCGTGACCAAGTCTTTAGGAATGTGCTTCAGCATTGCTTACAATTCTGTTGCCTGACCTCTTTCTCGGCCTGTGGAAAACAGGGAGCCCACCGATTTCCTCCCCAAGCCTCATCATTGCCAAAACATGTTTTATGAAGAACAAACCCCCGCCACTATATGTCTAGACTATGAATTCTTACAAGCAGGATGGGGAAATAAAGGAAAAAGATGACGTATTCGACGTTTTGTTTATGGGACAATCTGCGGATTAAACGTAAGGTTTGTTTAGGTTCCTATCAACAGTGTGTGCAGGAAATAATGAGTTCATCGTGTCTGACCTTTATTTCATCTCCATAGAAGTGGGTCATGGTTGAGTCTGCTACCACCAGGGTCTCTATGAACCGAGGCGCGGAAACAAAGCGTCTCCGGCGAGGTTCCCTCTGTGCGTCACTGTCGCCGTGCGTAAAACTTTCCCCATTGTGCTTCTCCGCTCGACTCTCAGCCGCCGTGCGTTCAAACAGGGGGGGAACACCGTTATTTTTGCTGAATGTCCTCCTCTTGATGACATGCAACTGCTCGGCAGAGTCTGGCCCCAGGCCGCCGCTAAGTTTGGGCTCAATTAAATACTCTTTCCCCTCCGTTATGAAGGAGCCAAAGATGCCCGAGCACAAACTGACAGCCACAACCGAGCTTTGATCGTGATCTACATTCCCCGAGTAAAAGCAGCTCCTAAGCTGTCCCTCATTCTCCTCTGTCTGGTTCATACATTTCTGGAGATCAGCGACAAGTCGGGCACCTGAAGAGCTGCGTAAAGCGCCGACATCTCTGGCTTTGATGCGCTGTATGGTGAAGGAAGGCGCGATAAAGCTGGTATCTGGAATAAGGTTTAGAGTCAAGTCCTTGCCAAATGCACTGAGGATAAATCTCGGCTGATCCTCGCTTCTTTTCCAAAAGCGACCACTGATTCTTCCATTTATCCGAACAGGTACAATATCCTCAGATTCAAATGGAGTGGAAAGTGCTGCGTTCATTACGCACAGGAGTAAAACGATCAAACACACAGTGGAACACATCTTCTGCAATGGAAACTGCGCTCAAGAGTAGTAACAATAAAGATTTTATTACAATGTATGTCCTTTATCTCTGGTAATGGCGCGTCTTCTCTAATCGAATAGTTATTTCCTTAAATCAGAGATCTGTTCAAATGAAAGTGATTTTCCAGCGCTGTAAAGGCAGTCTTGATCAAAGTTATGCCTGGTATTTAATTTTAGTTTGTCTGAATTGTCGTTTCTGATACCCTAACCAAGCTAAGTCTTGTTGTACAACTCGCCAGCACCGCTGCAGTTTGGACATATCGGGGGTATTTATACTTTCTGCTCTTCCCTGGACATGAGGGGGTTTATTTTTGATATCCTCCGTTGCTGGAAATTCTCCTCCCACCCGCACTTTATGAGATACTCGCGGATAAAACGGATCCAATGAGAATAGGCCGACACTCCCCCCTTCTGAAATAGCTTGACAACCGTGCTCCTATTATTAACCCAGCGTGCTATATGGCAGCGGCAGGACATATATACTACGCATAGCTGGAAGTCCGCTACTCGAGTTATTTCGGAGCAGTGTGTGAGTGGCAGGCCCCCCACAGAGCCCAGAGCCCTGCACAAAGAACACTGCTGGACAGAGAACGGCTGTGTGTGCTTGGAACAGACCGCCACCTTGAACACTGAGAAATGTTTAATAACATTAGTAAAGCTATAGGAAGAAGAAGGTTACCATTTAATTATGCGGTTTTGCACCATACATATTCTGCAGATAAACTTTCTTAATAATTCTGAATATTAAGATCAAGCAAACAGAGATTCAATGAAAAATGAGCTATGACTCAAATAAACCTGTTTACCCAGTATGTCCAATTTTAAAATTATTTATTGCAGACTTGAAACCTTTTTATGTATTCATGGTTATTTATTTCCAGCACTATGACGGCTGCTAATTGGAGCATTTTATTCATGATGCTATAGAGGGCTTTTCTAAAAGTCTTTTGCTGTATTCCAAAACTAAACACATGTTTCGCCAGGCAACATGTAAATCACTTCATTAAGACTGTGTGCCAGGAGATGCCAACTCTTTAAGAAAAGTAATCATGGAGGTGCAGTTTACACATTTGCCGTCAGGTGGCGCCAGAGTACAACACATTTGTTCAGGCGCTTAGACGCACTGAGGCTCCAGTTGACTTCAAGTGCAAACAGGTGTCGTTCTTTGCCTGCATTTCGCTTTGCATGTGTCTTTAAACTTTTTCTTATGCATGATGATATGCAGAAAACTAATTGTGTTCATGTGAACGTAGTCCTAATTCCTCTCATGTATGTTGGTGTTTTCTGTATTCATTTAACTCATTTAATGTGTTTAAAAAACATATGCAGAAGGGAAGGGAATTGACAATGGGGATTGTCGTAGACATTGTGGATAATTATGTTACATCATCATGTTTGCAGTTAGAGAAGGTTATGGTGCTGGCGCATTAGTTTGAAATGAATGTCAAAAACCTCTAAATGAAACTAGTGTGCGTGTGTGTGTGTGCGTGTGTGTGTGTGTGTGTGTTTGCTCCCTGTCTGTCCGCCTTGCAGTGAGTCTGGGAGGGGGGATGATGCTCCAGCTCCTGTCACACATGCTCTACAGCAACAATAATATTTGAAGAGATACAAGTGGCTGCGGTCTGCACCACAAACCAAGACGCATGACCAATGAGCTCTCTCTTGCGCACGTACCCAGATTTCAGTTAACAGTGATCATTGGTGTATATGCACGACTTTAAAGCTCAGCAGCTCAGATAAGTTGGTGGCCAGAGTGGAAACAGTGCAAGATGGGCAAACAAGCTGGAAGGCAGTGCGGGTGCTTAGTTTTCTGAGGACCGTGCCATTGCGCACAACTTCTTTATTGCATCAAACGCAAACCGAAGCCGAATTACTGAGTAGAATTTCCTGAGCAGGAGAAAATATGGCTATGCTTAGTTCTTTGATTATTTTCACAAAGTTTCTACTTTATTTGAAACTAACATATTGCATGGAGGTAGATTTCTGCATACCAGTTCGTGTGGATCATCAAAAGCATGAAAAGCATCTGCACCGGCGCGCGGAGCAGACGACTGAAAGACTAATAGTTTTTAGACTAAGTGCATTCAAACAGGAACTTTACCTCCACCTTACGCCGGATTCCAGTTTTTTTGAACCGGGCAGCTTGACGCCTGAAAGCGGCTCCACAGCATCCAACGCATCTGCAACCACTGACTTACGGGAATGCTTCTACTCTGGGGATGTCAACGCCGAACCAGACTCCTACGCCGCGCTCAGTCTGTGCAAAGGTCTCCATGGGAGTTTTTCCTATAATGGCATGGAGTACTTCATCAGCCAGACCAGAACTGAAGACGCAGCAGCCACGTCTGGATATGGAAACTCTTTCGACAGGACGCATGTCATCCGCCGCCGGAGACGCGCTACGCACTCAGGCGGCAACTTCACCAGCAGGTGTGGAGTTGCACCTGACACCAACTTCAACATTTCCCTGGAGAAATACAAGCACATCAGTGAACTGGCGATTGATGGCTTTACTGAAACTGTGTTGAAAACCTTGGGGAGGTCCAAGAGGTTTGCCTCCATCCCCAGGTTTGTGGAGGTGCTGGTGGTGGCAGATGAATCTATGGCTAAATTTCACGGGGATGACCTAAAGCATTACCTCCTGACCCTGATGTCAGTAGCAGCCAGGCTTTACAAGCACCCCAGCATTCTCAACTCCATAAACATAGTGGTGGTGGGTTTCATGGTCATAAATGAAGCTGACAAGGGACCCAAGGTTTCCAGTAATGCAGCCCTGACTCTGCGCAACTTCTGCTCCTGGCAGAAGAAGTTGAACAAACACAGCGACAAGCACCCAGAATACTGGGACACTGCCATACTGTTCACCAAACAGGTAAGCAGGGGAGGAGTGAGCTGCACCAAACCCAGCTGTAATGCATCACATTGGTGGTGGAAAGAATAGAAATGCTGCACTCAAACACAACTTCTGCATGGGTGAATTATGAGACAAAAATGGGCCCCTGGAGACAGACATACAAAAGACTGTAAGAGACACTCTTTCAATCTTTTTTGCAGGTGAACCAAAACTCACATACTCGCAGAGACACAGTGAAGTTAATTTTATTAACTTTACAAGAATAAATATTAACTGTCACTTCACACAGGTCTGTGTCCTGTGTGCCCATTCAGTTATCCATCTACTAACTTGTGTGTTGGTGCAGCCTGTCAACTGCACAGCCCTGCTAGTCCCATTTCTTCTAGTTCAATGAGTCACTGGAAAAGAGCAACTGAGCCAAATCTTTCCATGGAAGCCCTCACCTCTGTCGGGTGAGAATAAGAACTGGGTCACTATCTGCCTATAAAGGCACCTTCATGACGATCAGACCATTTTTTAAGAATCCAATTAGAATCCAGAATCCAGAATTCCTCCTTCATTCATTCAAGATGATGTAAATTGACACTATCTAAAGCATTCAGCTGGTCACAGCTGTCAGATAATCCCATCTGGCCACCAGAGCTGCCACCATTACCTAGTAAATCTTTCTCCACAGTCACTAACGTCTCTCTGTCTCTCCCGCTCTGGTGCCTGGTTATTGGTTCCTGCTTTCCATTAATTTCAGTTTGGCTCTGGCTGGCCATCTGAAACATGTCCTCTCTCCTTCACTCCATAGCAACGTACAAAAACACGTCAAGGACATAAACGACTTAAAAGTCACCCCAACACTGGGGAAAAATCCCTTATTTACCGAGGGCAATTATATGTAGGAAAGTCCAGGTCCGGTGCTGTTGTCCTTGTATGGCACAATGAGTGCAGCTGCTGAGATGGAAAAAGTATTGTAATAGGTTACGGAGAGCAAGTGGTGTGGAATACACATGGCTGGCAGAGGGTGCTTCTGGCATCGCTGGGCCTCACTGTGCAACCTGGGTTAACAAGTTCGTCCACCACAAAAGCACAGGGAAGTAATTTTCATATCATATAATAACATAATTTCTGCCCAGAAATATTGAATCAAAAGAGACAAAATAAGTTTTATTCACAAAAGACTGTCCAGTAAGCCTTAGGACAGAGGCACCTATCTTCCTGATAACCAATGAGTCACAGCCACTTTCATTCATAATTAACTGTTCCAGTGGGAAAAGGTGTATTACTTTTCCTGTACTGTTAAATAACAAGCGACTGCAGTTGCGCTAGCAGCTTGTGCAGATGTGCATGTACAAACACTTACTGTAGGCACAGTGGTGCTTTGAGCTAAATGCCTGCATTCTAACATGCTCAAAATGATGATGCTTGCTGATCTCAAGCAGGTATAATGTTAACCACAGGGTGCCTGGGTAGCTCACCCGGTAGCCATATACAGATGCTCAGACCTCTACGCAGTGGCCGCGGGTTGCTTCCGACCTGCAGCCCTTTGCTCCATGTCATTCCCCCGTTTTCTCTCCCCCTTTCATGTCTAGGCTGTCCTATCCAATAAAGGCCTAAATGCAAAAAAAAAAAAAACGTTTACCATGTTTATTTTAGCATGCTAGCATTAGCTAATTAGTAATAACCACAGTTGAGGCTGATGGGACTATCATGAGTCCTGCAGTATTTGTCCTGAGTCCTGCAGTTGAGAAGAACCAGATTGTTCGCGAATGTAACATCACTATAGCCAGATCAAGCCATATATAGCCAATTAGCAGAAATGGAGGTACAACATAGAGAAAAGAAGAGATAGTGAGAGATTAAGTGGTACACTGGTAAAGAGAAGACTATCGTGGAGTTGTCATGGTTTTACTCACCTTGGGCTGTGTGCTGCAGGTGGAACTCATCTTGTCTTCCCAAACTCTCTTCTTACCTCTTTAACTAAACACCAAGAGGAAATGTGTGGTGGGCTATCTCCCCTGACCCTCTGCTTCAACACATTTAAAAGTCAGAACAGAGAAACAATAAACAAACCCATGTGCTTTGTATTAGTGCTCTTCATGGTCTGTTCATTCTGTAGCTCAAGGCACAGCCACAAAAACATGTTTGGAACATGGCTCGAGTTCAATGTGATTTTCCAAGAGTTTTATGAGAATTAAATGAAAGGTGTGTTACAATTAACACTCTGTGTCACCAGGATCTTTGCGGGGCCACAACCTGTGATACACTGGGTATGGCTGACGTTGGAACCATGTGCGACCCGAAGAGGAGCTGCTCCGTCATTGAAGATGATGGCTTGCCCTCCGCTTTCACAGCTGCACACGAACTTGGTAAGAAAGTTGTTTGTATTTGCTGTGAGAAAAATTCATCATCAGGAATTGCACACTCACATTATGCATTTTAGATGTATGCTAATGCACATTTGACCTCAGAGTGAGATATGCTCAAGGCAAGAGTTGCATATAACCTAAGCCTAAAATGTCAAAGGAATTTTGCAATCAGGTTTAAGATGTGCATAATCAGTGTAGAAACTGGCCTCGCCAGAGGGCTTTGCAACTTTCATGATGATCTATATGGCTGTGGTTCTCAGTCCTAGTCCCAGAGCACTGCTGGGTTTCAATCATAGCAGTGATTTAATTGCATTTACCTGATGTTCTGTTTGTAAATCAGTCCCTCATTAGATTGGCACAATCGAAACCAGCAGGTCTTTGGGCCAAGGTTGAGATCTATGCATGTTCGACATTACAGCTGCACAGCATAACTTTTCACACTGGTAGCTGCAATTTGAAAGTGAGAGATAACAGAACAATCTGAAGTTCAGTCACCCTAGAATTATTTCACATAACATTATACTAACAAATGTACTGTACACTTATGTTTAACATTCCAGCTTGTCTGGGATGCTTTTGTGAAAAGGAGAATGTAAGCATGAAAAAGGATGAATGAAGCAAAGGAAATAACAATGGCAATCCCAGTTTTCTCTAGACAGAGCCCTCACTCATTGCTCTTTAGGAGACTCTTTGCATTTCAGGCAAAAATATCAAATCAACTATAAGTGTGTGGTATGAGAGTTAGTTGTGTTTGAGCATTCACTCATACACTCACATATATGATCTTCGATATTAAACATGGATTGTGCTAGTTGCCGTGGAAATGGCATTGGAATAGTATAAACTTTTGAGAAATACTCATTTGCTTTTTTTCCGAAAATGAGATGAGAAGATTGAGCAAGACAAGAGTCAGGGCATGGTTTGCCTAGCTTAGCATAAGGACTGTAAGAAAGGGATACACTAATTTGCACGTTTTTGCTAAACCTGTGCAAAAAGCAAAACATCACATGCTGTAAATATTTCCTGGCATTCAACAGCTACATATTGTAACTGTGTGCAGCTTCCCAACGCTAAAGTAGCCTACTGGTCAGATGGATAAACTGTTTTTTTTGTGAAGAAAAATTGCCATTTTACTTACTGACTATACTTTCATGTACAGGTTAAAAAGCAACATATATTTTGAAAAAATTAATAGACATACTGTATGTTTACACTTTGGAGCCAGACTAGCTGTATACAGTCGTTTTCAGTGTTTGTACAAGCTAGGCTAACCACATCCTTGCTCCAGCTGCCTATTTAACCCACATATGTGAGGTTAATATGAATCTAAGAATGCTGACCCATTCTTTTATTTCCAATTCGCATCAAGGATTTTAGCATTGCTAAATAGCTAGCTAAAATGAACCAATATTGCTTGGCATAATGTTAGCTGTTTCATGGTAAGTGTGTGCTGTTGTTTCCCAGCTAGGCCACAGAGAAGGTATTTTGTGAACCAGAATGCCTGAATTCTGACTTTATATTGAAGTTTTGATTTATCACTTCCTGTGGATGGGGAATTGTCCAGTGTAGTTTTGACAAATAGGGTTAATCTACCACGATGCAATCTCTTTATATTAATCTGTGATTTAGCCTGATATTATGTATGTAATAATCTCCCTTTTGCAGCTTTAAATTACCTGTCAAATGTGAACATAAAAAAGGAGCACTGCTAATCCTGCTTTTTCGATGACATTTAATGGGTGATATCTGAACTGCTTGTACTTTAGTTCGACACACTCCTAAAACTGTCTAGTTAAGGCAAATCCTATGAATAATACAAATGACATGTTTTCACATTTTCAATAATCAGTGGTTGAGAATGTAAAAGAAGCAAGACTCATGCCTGAAACCAGATGCACAAGTAACTCATGAGGCCCCAAGAGAGGCATTGGTTTACACTGTCCTCATTACACAATTTCCCCTCAAAATGGTCCTGTTTCATGATTGAATACGCTGAAACACATCTATGTTTTGTTTTTTTGGAATGTACTGCATGTCCATATTTAGGGAATGAAATGATTTCCTTGGGAAGTAAATTCCCCTGTCAGGCCTGGTTTAGAACATGGACGTACATGTAAGCCACACTGTATATTCCCATGCTTAACTGCATTCCTGTCTGCTATGACATCAGCTTTCAAATCAGTCCAAGTTTAGTTTGCTTTGCCTTATACATACATGTGTGCTGTGATGTCTGGAAAAAGGTTCCTCTTTTTTGGTAATATTTTCGTCACCACAGATACAGAATATGCCCAGTAACTCTTACTAACTGCTTATTGTGTTTTAAAACATTTGAACTACTTATCTCTAACAAAGGCATAACCTTGTGTCTCTCTTCCCACCCTACCCTCATCCCTCAGGCCACGTCTTCAACATGCCCCACGACAATGTGAAGGCGTGTGAGGAGGTATTTGGGAAACTAAAGGACAACCACATGATGTCTCCCACACTGATTCAGATCGACAGGAGCAGGCCCTGGTCTGTGTGCAGCGCAGCCATCATTACCGAGTTCCTGGACAGAGGTCATGGTTAGTAAGCACTTCCTGTATATGTCTCTGGACTACGATGGACCACTAATTTTGTCCAGGCTTCATGCTTTCAGCTGGTTGTAATCTAATTGCACCCACAATAACAGACCTTGGCTCTAGTTTGTCATGGTTACATTTGTAATTTCAATATTAGTTTCAACTTTCAACAAAAGAAATATTCATTTTATTTGGATAAAATACTGTATCTATTTGGATAAAATTGTTTTTTTTTTCTTTGTTAAGCGAGTGTTTGTTCTTGAGTGTTTTTTTGTGCATGCCTAATCCTCGCAAAATGGGGTCTTGGAATAGAAAAGTAGTTATATATATCGATGGTCAACACACTTCAACACTTTTAAACACTCTTGGAATTCAATGGAAAGAGGATAAAACAAACCTAACACTATGTCCAAGTTGACTTGAATAAAACAATGTGTAATGTGAAAGTGAATAATCACCAGACTCTGCAGTTCCCCTCAGCTCTGCACAGCGTTTTAGCTTCTGTCAGTTCATTGTTTCGGTTTTCTGGCCCACAACTTTAAGCTTTGGTTCAGTCACTGTTGTAGCCACAGCAGACAGCTGTTTTTGCAACAAAAAAAAAAGAAGAAGCTCTGATACACTTACTGTACCAAACAGGAAAGCGACAAATTTAGTGATTAGTTGGCAAACGTAGAGAATTTAGCAGATGTCCTTCCTGGGAGTTGATTAAAACAGAAGTTTGATGGAACTAAATAAAAGAATGCAAAACCTTTGGTTGGTGGACACCTGTAGTTTGCATGTCATGTCATAAAACACAAGTTAATGGTGAAATAATAGAATAATCCACCCCATGGCACATTAAAACAAATGCTAAATTACCTTACATGTGATCAGAATTCTGGATCCTTGGCTAGAAATCCTGTTTTAACAACAAGCTTAAAGTGATGCAGCACCCAGCTGAGTCCTCATAGCTTTAAGCAAGGCGTTGGGAAGTTAAGTGCTTGAGGATGACAAACTAACAGAGTTCCTTATGTTATACAGTATGCTAATCAGAGCTCAAAAAAGGTAGAACAAAGCTCTTTATGTAATATCTGAGGACATTTTGTTATATTTTGATATTGTCACATCCATATATAAAGTATCTACTACAGTGGTGGATGAGAGCATATAAAAGTAGGCTAAATGTCAGATTTTGAAGCCAGAACGATGATTGTTTTGTAGAACTAGCACATACTAGATCCTCACTAGCCTCAATAGACTACAATGTATCCACAAGAAATGCAGAAAATGTGAAACACTTCATGGCAGAATTACACTTGAGACTAGAGTGCAATAAACATTACCCAGTGAAGAAACTGTGTATCCGAGGAAGTATCTTTCCTTGGGATTTTATTTTTTATATGCCGATGATGACATACATTATCCACTTTTAGTATCCACATTCAATATATCATTCGTAAGTTCAAATATATCGTTTGGCTTTTTCTCCTCAGTAGCTCCCTTATGCCAAGTCTTTTTCTGTCTGTGTTGTAAACTCCCGTAAGTGCCTGTGAGTGGATTCTGTGTAATAGACAGAATTAGCACACCAGTGTATTACTTCCCCGCAACCAGCCCACTTACTGTAACAAGCAAATGCGCCTTTACCAAGTTCAGCACTCCAAAGCTAACACTACTGACTTTTTTTCATGAGCTAATCTTAACATTATTTGGTACCTGCACTGTCTCATACAGACAGCTTGCTTTCTGCTTTTGTACAGACTGAAGACACAGTTATTGAACATAACTGTACCAACAGTTTTAAGCTCTTTCATGAACATTATTTGAATGCTTTAATCCATAGTTTTATAGCGCTTTGTACAGCCTTTAGTCATTGCTTTACATTAGCTTACCAGAGCACTCTTGCAATGCATAACAGTTTTAAACAGCATCATTCTTTCTCAGGGACATTTGATACGAGAAAGATAATAGATACAGTACATATTCCTCGTACTTAAAGATGACCACAGTTTGTTTTATTCTCATAGTTGACTGATATATTGTTTTTAGTTTCATAGACTGATGAATCACAGTTTCTATTAATTCTGACTTCACTAACAAGGAGTCTAGGTAAGTGTAGAAATATTTGGTTAACCACAAATTTAGCAAATAAAAAGTACTATTTTCACCACATCAGTCAAATTATCACAAAATGCCATGGTAAAGATTTAATTGTTTTAATTAGATTTTTGTCCCTAAAGCTTCGCTGGTTGATTTATTGGCCATATGGTTGCAGTGCAACAAGCTATAAAAAAAACATTGACATATTAACACCTCAATAGGTTGATATAGCGAATGTGTTAGTAAACAGTTGCCTAGACAGAGTAACGGCAGCATTCATGTTCCTGTCCACCATAAACATACGTCTGATATTCACTTTTCCTTTAGCTGCTCTGTTTTGGTCTCCATAAACTCCTTGTTGCTAACTTTGTCTGCTGTTTGGTGCTGGTGGGTAGTGTTAAATGGCTTCATTAGCTTAGGAAATTAGCTTTGCAAATTAGGTTGATGAGAGCGCCTTTTGGCTTTTTCCCTTTCCTTTATTGTGTTATATATCTTTTTTGTGCGCGTTATAGGTTTACAAAGTGAAAAAGCCCAAAGTCCACCCCAAAGGGACGTACCATCTCCAACAGAAAAAAAAGTTCACAAACTGCTCCAAACAGCTCTGTTGTAGTCCAGCCTTTACTTCCGTGATTAACGTGCGTCACTTTGTAACGCGTTATAATGCTCGCCTAGCTGCTAGCGTGGCACGCCCTCATACTCTGCTTCTGACTAGCTTGTAGTGCTGACCTAGGTACTGCACATGCACAACTCCCAACAAAGATGGGATAGAAGTGTGATGCCTCACTCTGTAGCTAAAACAGAGAGCTCAACACACAGGGTGATAAAAAAAGGAGCTGCAGCAATGTGCAGTACAACAAAAATATGGTGTTTTTTGAAAATTAAATCATGTAAACCTATTCTGATATAACCTCTAAATACAATTATGAACCTGAAAATGAGCATAATATGAGCATTTTAAAACCAAAACAATGAGCTGATAGATGAACTCCGTTGAGCTGAGGGAAACTGCAGAGTTGATGAGGAATCTCTGTGGGCTTGTCAAGCAACATCTTAGATATTACACATAGTAATTTCCCCCATTGTAAATACAAACATATCGATTAGTGGAGCTTTACATTTTCTTTGTTTAAAGTGAATGTTTGTGAGTGAATGCAGCTGTGGTCTGATTGTTTGCAATGTTGTTTGTTTGTTTCTGTAGGAGACTGTCTGTTGGACCAACCTCAAAGGCAGCTGTCTCTCTCAGACAACCTGCCTGGTTCCAGCTACAGCCTGCACCGCCAGTGTGAGCTTGCTTTCAGCCCCGGATCCAAGCCCTGCCCGTACATGCAGCCCTGCTCCAAGCTGTGGTGCACCGGGAAGGCCCGGGGCCAGTTGGTCTGCCAAACCCGACACTTCCCCTGGGCGGACGGCACCAGCTGTGGCAACGGCAAGGTCTGCAACCGAGGAGCCTGCACTGATAAGAACAACACCATGCACATCAAGGTGAGAGAGTGCGGAAAGAAAACCCTGTCCTGCTTGGTCTTTTTTATTACATGTTGATGTACCATTGTATTTGTTTTTCTTTTGTCCCAGGTGGATGGCCGGTGGGGGAAGTGGGGAGCATTTGGAGACTGTTCCCGAAGTTGTGATGGAGGAGTTCAGCTGGCAAAGAGGGAGTGTGACAACCCTGTTCCTGAGAATGGAGGCAAATACTGCTATGGCCTTCGCATCAAATATCGCTCCTGTAACTTCAACCCTTGTCCTGAAACAGGTACACTAGTCTCAGTATTTTTACACAGGAAGACACACGTTTTGTAACCAGCCCATGAAGTTACCATTAGCTTAATTAGCTCGCTAGCTACAGCTGATACAATCTAGATAGAAATTAGAAGTTGCTGTTGTCTACCTCTGTCAACGACCAGTTCAAGGACCCATTGTTGACTAAGAATTTCAAGTAGCAAATCTGCCACCATTATCATCATAAAATGCACAGAAGTGAAATCCATTAGGGACTTAGTTAAAGTCAATTCCAAAACTGCAATCACATTCTATAAGGTCAAGAGTATTGCAGTAGTTGTCAACTAATCTGAGGTTCTTTTTACATCTCCAGGTAAGAGTTTCCGTGAGGAGCAGTGTGAGGCGTTTAATGGCTTAAACCTGAACACCAACAGACTAGGTTCCTCTGTGGTTTGGGTTCCTAAATTTTCGGGCATCTCTCCCAAAGACAAATGCAAGCTTATCTGCCGCGCCAATGGGACTGGGTACTTCTATGTCCTCGCTCCAAAGGTATGTAGCTTTTAGGATTTTGGTATATTCACATAACCGCTCCTCCTGATTGTAGCCACACCATCCAATTGTATCTTCTTGTATCTAATCACGAAAAAATGGAATTAGTACAAGACAATATCCAATCCAATCCAACTTTATTTGTTAAGTTCTTTAAAACAACAAGGTTGACCAAAGTGCTGTACAAAAGAATATATAAAAACATCATACATAAAAGACATAAAACATTATGACATGAATAAAAAAGAGTAAAATAAAATGAAATAATAAATAAAAAATAATAAAAGCTGCGCAATAAAAGCAATCCAAATAAGTAATTAAATGAATACAATATATTTACAATACAATATATTTACTAGAAAGCCCTGTGTTAATAAAGTAGAGAAACTACAACAAGCCAAAATACATATTGATTGCTTTCGCTGGAGGCTGATTTGAGCCTAATAATTGCTAGCTGTTGTTTTAGCCTGTAGACGGTACATGCTATGAATAAAAAACAAAGTCCTGCCGCACTCAGATCTGTCTAAAAAGCTAAGATGTGACTTTGGGGAATTCTGTCAATATTCTGAGCTAAATGGGTATCAACTCTTGTAATTGCTAATGTAATCTGAACTCTGTGTCATTGAACACCTCATCATGCGTCAAAACCTCATGGGAGGTGTAGTTTAAACATTTAGATAAAAATGTTTAGCAGCTCTCTGTTCACAAAGGTTTGGCGTGTAACTGCTCGGTATGATTCAGCCCTTATTCGAAATGCAAGAAGTAACGGCTAGTTCTATCCACAGCAAAGCGGTGAGAGGTGATGTGTTGGTGGCAGTAGAGAGAGTGGCTGCTGCTGCTGCTGCTGCAGCAGGATGAATGGAGCATTGAGGAAGGGAAACATGCAGGGACAGTATCACTTCACAGCTGTGGCTTGTCAGCAACTATGTATGCAACCAGAAAAGAAAAAAGCTTGTAACAGCAATACAGGCCAACATCTCGTTTACACTAAAGGACACAGTACACTCCCTCTGGTGCTACTTTGCGACTTTCTATTTATGTAGCTATTGGGTTCATTATGTTTGTTTAGAAAGAAGAATAAAGTATGTAATTATGGAAGACCATATATGTGGCAACACTTTCTGTCTTGCTCTTTCTTTCCCTCTGTAGTTCCTGCTTACAAATTATCCACCTTAAGATCAGCTTGATGTAATGTCTCAAACCCTGCAGGTTGTGGATGGGACACCCTGCTCTCCTGACACCTCAGCTGTATGTGTTCAAGGAAAATGCATCAAGGCAGGCTGCGATGGCAAGCTGGACTCTAACAAGAAGTTTGACAAGTGTGGTGTGTGTGGTGGCGATAACCAGGGCTGCAAGAAGGTCTCAGGAATGTTCACCAAACCTGTGTAAGTAGCATATCAGCACATTCTGCATCACTACATAGTATTACATCTAAACTGCCGGGACACGTCAGAATGTCAACGTTGATGTCAAGAGGTTTGCAGTGGAAATGTCTTTAGTGAAGTTACTGAAAAGGAGAAGATAATTGAGCCTTTTCAATTTCTACTGGCATCAGAAACATTTAGGAGAAAACACAAGCAGCCCATGGTGACCAATCACAGTTCTCCCAACGTGGTATCTTTGTAGCCACTGCACCAAAAGAGCCTAAGCACATAACCACCGTAGCTTCTTAATGCAGAACTATCAATGGAGCTTTAGGAATAGCTTAGAGGTAGGCTTTTGACAGGATGTCCTATAAGTGTGCAGTGGTTCCCAATATATTCATAGAAATAAATCATCTGGATATTGTGGAGTTATTCTAAACACGAAAGAGAAATGGTTTAAGGAAATTTTAGGCAGACTGTATCTGGGTCTGGAAACTGGATGATATAACAATCCAAGACATAGCCTAGCGTAGTTTAAAAACTGGAAACAGAGGGAAACAGCTAGCCTCGCAAATTAATGAGGTCTTTAAGCTCTTTCAAAATGTCTTTTGTATCAAAAATAAGTCTTTGTACTAAGTTAGGCTAACCATGTCCTGGCCCAATCTCTCTAGTACAAGCATAGAAATCGAATTGATGTTTTCATTGACTCTGGGTAAAAAGGCAAACAACTATTTCCCAAAATAGGATAGTGTTCCTTTAGGTGGAGACATTCATGTAGAATATCTTTCAGCCTTGACACGTGATTGTTTGCCACCACACCATCTTTGATTTGGCAGGAAATCATTTACTTTACTAGACAAAGTGATACTGTTTAAAGATGAAGTGATAAACAATAAGATCAGAACTAGCACAAAGGAGCATCTGCAAGGCAACCGATCACCTTGACCATGGTCTCATATTAATGTTAATTATACAAAGGTAAAGGGACTCGACAAGATGGCACTGATGTATAGTGACACGCTGTGATCTACTCACTCTCTGGAATCCTTTACATTGATGATGTTTATGAATACATGATGCACAAGTTACATTACATCCATTGTCTTGAAAGAATAACCATTGGCAATTCAGCATTATTAATGCTCTACATCTCCACGCTTTCTTTTCAGTCATGGCTACAACTTTGTGGTGATGCTACCTGTTGGAGCTTCCAACATTGACGTCCGTCAGCGTGGCTACCGAGGAATGCTCAACGATGAAAACTACTTAGCAGTGAAGAATCGGCACGGCAACTACCTGCTGAACGGCAACTACGTGGTGTCAGCCGTGGAGCGCGACTTGCTAGTGAAGGGCAGCTTATTGCGCTACAGCGGCACCTCCACATCCGTGGAGATTCTTCAGGCCACCAGACCCCTGCAGGAACCTCTGACTGTGGAGGTGCTCTCGGTAGGGAAGATGACTCCTCCCAGGGTGCGCTACTCCTTCTACATCTCCAAGGAGAGCAAGGAGCAGAAGACTCTGAGGAAAGAGGAGAGAAGCCACACCGCGCATAATAGTGTCTTGGCAGACAGTAATAGGGTAGAAGCTAAGACGCAGATGATGGGTAAGAGACCGGTCAACCATTGGGTGACAGGAAGTTGGGATTCGTGCACAGTGACTTGTGGGAATGGTCTGCAGAAGAGGCTGGTGCAGTGCCAGAGCATGGATGGGCATCCTGCAGTGGACTGTGACAGTGCTGACAGGCCTGTAGCAGTGAGAGCATGTGGTGATCCATGTCCCATGTGGGATGTAGGGGCCTGGTCTCACTGCTCCAAGTCTTGTGGAAGGGGCTTTAAAAGGCGGCCAGTGCGCTGCATGACCGAGAATGGTCTAAATCTACCCAGAGACCACTGCTCTGGAAGGAGGAAGCCTCAGGAACTGGACCTCTGCAATCTGAAGCCATGTTAAAGCAGAAGAGACACAACCAAAGGACTTATTTTTGTCAGTCAAAGTGACGATTTGCCCAAATCAGCATGATAATGATCCCAAGGCTGTGTTGGGTGGAAATACTCTCAAATGCAGCCTGACTGTGTCTGAAGGATCGTCTGCTACACTGAAGAAAGCCAATGGAGACAGAGAGGGTCTTCCTCTATTGTATGAAAAGACAGATATCACTTTAGATAAGAGAAAAGAATGAAAGCTGTCTTCTTGTAAACTGTCAAACCATCTGCCTCAGTTTTGACTTGTGGTTAGTCTACCTCTACCAGGAAAGATGACACAATGCCTGAGCATATACAGAGTAACAGAGGAGAAAGATGCAGAGACACACACATCTGCACACAAACATAATTTCTTGGTAAAGTTACTTGCGTGGGATGAAATTGCAAAAGCAGAGAGAAGTCCAGACAGACAGACAAAGCATATGGTGAGGTATAACCTCAGCACTCACATTGTGCGTTATCACAAGCCAGTATCTTACCTGTGAATTGACATTGTTCTCTTTTCACTGAAGAACTATTCAAAATGTGAATAACAGTACTGTAACATTCATGCACCATTCAAGACCTGATTGGTCCATGCAGTTTCTGCATCTTTTTTGTAATTTGTCTTGATTCAGTGCTTTGTCTGTTGTCTGATGTAGAATAATCAAAGCCAGCACCCAATCACACTGCCAGTCAGGGTCAGCTCATAGCTTTACAAGATTTATATCCTTACAAAATGAAAAGCAGACAATATATTACGCACCTGATACAATCTTTATGAATTCGATATCAAAGAACTCCTGAATTTTACTTGTGACCAAAAAAGTACAAATATTTTTTTATAAGAGGAAAATAAGTTTAGAGCTAAGATGTTAGCATATTATATCCAGTGAATGTAGGCTGTTTGTATGGTGCAATCATAATGCGTCTGTGTCCAATGCTCCTGTTTGTTTTGTTGCCAAAGAATTGTAACCTTTCAAAAAGCCTTAGTACTTTGAAACACGTCTCTGATGGGACTTTTTTTGTCTGCTACAACATCTACAACATATACACATATATATAGCAGTTTTTTCCAGTTAGGAACAATACATCAGCAAACAACAGAATACATAGCAGTAGTAGAAAATACAAAAAGACTTAAACATACAATCAATTAAATAAAACGTTCCCAATTACAGACATTGGCTATGCAAAAGGCATAAAGAAAGAAAACGTATTAGTGGTTTAAGACAAAGAAACAAGACATAATAATCTAGGCATTAATATTGTTCAATGAATACACTGTTTTCAGGTAATGCGTTTGCCCTTCTCAAAGCTCCATGAATACAATGCATGTTGGTTTGTGGCATCTCCTCAACTTTCACAGTCTTTTGTCGTGCTGGTGCATAGCTGCTTCATCACCTCTTGCCCTTAATGACATATTGCAACATGCCAGCCTATCATTATACTGTCCCAATCACCAAAATGTACAGTATATGGTTTGATCATTTGCTCAGGTGTTACACTTATTCTCTTTAGTGAACTGTTTCAGAAAAAGGATGTTCTTCTCTATGAAACACATCCATGGTGAAATCAAAGGAACAATCCTCCCTAAAACACAATCAAACACCTATTGTTGTATATCGTGGCATTCCAGTTTGTTGTTTTGAAGGGACTGATTTCATTCCATTGTATAAATGTTGCTGCATTTTCAACACAGCTGAAAATATGCATGCTCGCAGCAGTCTTAAAAATACTTGGTAAAAGTCCAGTTTTGCTGTCATGCCCTAAGATTTGAAGGGCGTCTGGACCATTTGACATGTTTACAATGTTCATTAATAAAAAAGACAGAAATGTACTAAAAGAAAAGAATTCCATCATCTATGCTATTATAACTTGCAACACTTCCAATTTCAACATTCTTCATAAAACAACACGTGGAATGCATCAAACATTGCAGAATAATAGATTTGTATTTGTATTTGAAGGTTGTCCTTTAAAATGGTAGACAAAATGGCAACATGTCCCTCAACAAAAAAATGTATTACACTCTTAATTTCCAGTTGGATTTGGTTCAGAGGACCTATGTACCATTCAAAACATGGCATTGTGCAGTTAGTTTTTCTTTCTTTCATATCATGGTAATGTTATATTTTTATCAGTTGTCTTTTGTATTGTATACTATGTATACATTCATCTAGCTGTATAAAATAAAGAATGTATATACATATATATATATAAGACTATAAGCCAATGCAGAATCATGATTGATGATCTGTCTGAAGCTTTAGGTTTTAAAGTATTATTCAGATATTTTACGTTAAGACAACAAGGAAATATTACTTCCCTACTGTAAGTCCATCCCATATAGTTGGATGACAGGCTGGATGGATATCTGTTGTCTCTGGAACGTCTCCCTTTCCTCCAGCAGTATCTGTTACAGCAGATTTCTGCTGTGCCATGCAGTCTTCCATCACATGAGATGAGACAGTCTTGATACCTCAGCTCTTCTCCAACTGAAGCATGGCCGCAGATGAAAACATATTCATTCATCCTCTTTGGTATTCTGTTGATTCAAGCTCCGTTGTCCTGGCTGTTCTGTAATAACACACCCAGCTTGGCCAGACCCTGCCCAGTAAGCTTAATGCATTGTTGGACAGACGTCTCTCCGACTTGGGCACCATCACCCCGAAGATTGAACCCATATGAGGGTTTAAAGGTCCTTACTAAAATCAAGTTTTTTTTGGATATACGATTTGGATGGTTTGCACTGTAGATATAATCACATAGATTCATATTGTTAAAAAAGGGTGTGTAAAACTAGCTGTAACTGCTCACAATTGGAACTGCATTTTAAAGCAGACATATTATGCTCATTTTCAGGTTCATATTTGTATTTTGAGGTTATACCAGAATAGGTTTACATGGTTTAATTTTCAAAAAACACCATATCTTTGTTGTACTGCACATTGCTGCAGCTCCTCTTTTCAGCTCTGTTCAGGTCTCTGTTTTAGCTAGAGAGTGAGACATCTCTTTTTTTTACCGTCTTTGTTGGCAGTCGCACATGTGCAGTAGCTAGGTAAGGATCATATCACCCAGCTAGCTGTTTAAACAACTTTGGTCAGCAGTGGTTTAGCACAAAATTCTGGGCCCTGTAGAAAGACATTTTCTATGGGCCCCTCCCCTCATCCACAGCTATTCATTCTAGCATCTTTTTGGGCCCTCCTCACATGAGGGCCCTGGGTACTCAGTCCCCTTTTTTCCCCCCAGTCCGACACCCCTGTTGGTCAGTTACAAGGCAGGATTAGCTGAGAGACTTCTTCTAAACGAGGGCGCACTTCCAATTTAGCGTGGAATACCTGCAGAACAGGGACATGTAAGTAGTTCTTTTGTAGATTATGGTGAATTTGTGTGTGTTTTAGGTAGCATGCTAGTGCTAGCATGCTAGCGGTTAGCCACCTTGTCTCGGCTACTGAAGTAGAAAGTAGTGCAGATTTTGAACAGCTCACCAAGGCAGGATACATTCAGAAACCCGTATCTCACTCGAAACAACATGGATGTTTTTTTTTCCAAATTTATTTTTCCAAATTTGTATGCGTGTGGAAGCACCAGAGACACAAAATAACAACCCAAATCCCAGAAAAAGTGATTTCTCACTTTAAAATAGTCAGCGGGCCAAATATAATTTTAATTTTGACTTTCTTTGACCTGAACCAGGATTTGAGTCTCTTTCTTGACAACCTCTCTTTGCTGTACTTCAGAATGGCTGGCAGTGAAACTCCATCCTTTTAGTATAACACACACTTAGTCTATATCCACGACATTCCACTTCCAATCTGAGTTTTCTCTTGCAGGACTAAAACAACTTTTGAACGTACATGTTCCAAACAAAAAAATATGACCAGCCTTATGCTTCCATAAGGCTACACTGTAGTCATTCCACTTCCGATCTGAGTTTTCTCTTGCAGGACTAAAATAACTTTTGAACGTACATGTTCCAAACAAAAAAATATGACCAGCCTTATGCTTCCATGATGATGCTCTATGTTGCCTTAAAGGAATACTTACCCCCGTATTGATAATTTCTGTGTCAGTTAGTCACTGCGTGAATTCTTGCAGAAAACAAAGTTTTTCTTGCATGCCTCCATGGTGAACAAAGAATCCAAAAACAGAGAAAAATGTTGATGCATTGAAGTAAAGATTAACAACAGCAAAACTATATCAAAACGTTCATTTTCAAACTCTCACACAACTCATGCTGCATAATCCAAGTCTCATTTATCAAGTCGTATACTTCCCAAACACATTTTACACATTTTCACTAAAAACTTAACATTTTCACATAAACAGTCTCACACACGAACGAGTAGCATGCCTGTGCAAGCTTCTCAGATGACAAGCGAAACGAGTAGCGTGCCTGTGCAAACGTGACACTGTTGTTTGCTGTTCCCAGAAGTGTTTTAAAATAGTAAGGTTTTTGCCAAAATGCTATAGTTTTGGAAGTACTTGGCTGGGTAAACCAGACTTGGATTATACTGCATGAGTTGTGTGAAAGCTTGTAAACTGATGTTTTGATGTTGTTGTTAAACGGGGTCACTTACAACTTCAATTCATCAAGACTTTTCTCCATTTTTGGATTCTCCATTTAGTGTGGAGGCATGCTATAAAAATGTTTTCTTCACGAAAAAGGGACACAATTGGTGAGTAATTGATATAAAATGTATCATTTTGGGGGTGAAGTATTCCTTTAAGTTCACCGAATATATTTATCATGTGAGTTTGTAGAAGATTGAAGTGGACACTGAGGATTGTGAGACTGAGGCCTGGGACTCTTCATGTTCAGCCTAGTGTCCAGCCCTGTAAATGTTCAACTAAACCAAATATCCACATGCTCTGAATTCCACGAGATTTCACCTGAAAATGCTTAAACCACTGAGCCAGTAGACCAGATGTGTTTTGCTTTTATAGATGATATGTGATAGAGAAAGTTTAGTCTGTCTGTCTGTCAGTGCAGCCTGTGAGGGCAGTTTGCTAAAAACACAAACACCATTTCCTAGTCATCTAAGACTTTCTTTTGAAGTTGGACTGGGATAATTATACAAAACACACTTTTCAGCCTGAATCACAAGAAACAGAAAAGAGAAACCACTCTACTAATTGACATGTTCTACATTTGCTTTAATTAAATGGTGGTGTCAGTATGTCTGCTTCTTTTGTAAATTCAAACACTCCTAAAACTTCTTCTTTTTATTTGGTGTCTCTGTGATGTCTTCTGCTCTAAAGCAGTGCAGACAGAATGGGTTGGTAAATATGAGCATGAATGTGTGCAATAAAGTCACATCATATTACTCCTGGCTGTCCAGTACACACACTGATTTTTCTGCAAATTTTGCAATCTCAAATAAACTTTAAAGAAAGTTCCAAGAGTTTTGACAAAGCTTTGCAAAGTAATGTGTTTATAATAACGGGTGTGGCAGGGTGGAATAGGCTCATGGAGCCATGATTCATGGTGACCAAGTAGGTTGAAGTGCTAGACTTACAGTGTCATCTGGACTACATAGACATGACTTATTGTATGACACTATATCAATATAAATGTTTGATTTGAATGTGTCTGGAAATTAGATCAACTCGCTTGAGTCAGTCATTACAATTCTGTTCCACTGGCCTACACAGTTTCTCCACCCATTTCATCTCCTTACACCATCTTTAAAAAATTAAAGAAGCATAGACCTGCAGTGTCTTCCTGTGTTTATCACTTTTGGAGTCTTTAGCCACTTTAATGGGCCTGGACTGTGCCTGTCGCATCCTAAATGGATCAGTGCTCTATTGAATGTGAGCTTTTATCCAGTGTATTTAGGAAATCACCCTCTTGGAGTTCATCTTAAGGAGTTTTACCTCGCAGTGGGCGGCTGCTGCAGTCAGAGAGGTGTGAAGAGAACTCTTGCCCGGAAATCACATTATCTGCTTTACACAACAACACAGCAGTTGACACGGCCTCTGCCAAGAGCTGAGCGGATTTTGATTTACTCCCCCCCCCCGCTCTTTTCCAACCAGAGGCCTGTCCACCTATTCAGACACTGCTCACGTGGTTAATGAGCATGAAGGGTTAATGTTTCCCAGTCCATGGGAACCGCTGAGGCTTTAAGTTTGCCTTTCTTTACATTGACTGAACCGCAAAGTCAAAATGACCAGCGTTGCAGAATTAAATGCATGTGGAGGGCTGTAAACGATTGGCTGTGAAGTTCATTTGCTAAGCCAAGGTCAGGGAATACATCAAGATCACCACTTGTTTAACAGAGGCTCTTTGTGGTGGAAATACACTGAATTCAAGCAATAAGTTAGCTCCTTAGTACCTGACAACAACTACAGTAACTTATATTACAATAAAATGTGATTCATCTTTATTATCTGTTGCCTTGTTTCATTATTTTAACAATTAAATAGGTTCTGTGTGGTATTCTATATTGATACACTCATATTAATCCCCTAGAAAATAATGGAGGGTCCAAGGGCCCAATTTAACCCCTGGACAAGCAGAACAGAAATATGACTATCTACACTACATTTCTCTCCATCTGCTTCACACTTCCCGACCCTCAAAAGTATGCAGTTACTTAAATTGAGATGTGTAAATTGTAATCTTCAAAGGACTTTTTGGATTTATAAACCAATGTAGAACAACCCTTTCACGAACACAATTTTAGGCCAAACTGTCTGCTGAGGTCTTTGAGAGGATCCTTATGGGTAACAAATGATTGTGTGCTTTTTCAGAAGACCTATAGGTCATGTTAGCAACTCCCCTTGCCTTGAAGTTACTCCATCACAGGGAGTGGGAGACAGATTTTTCCATTTTGGGAATAGGAATTGTTTGACGTTTGATGCTTTTAGGGGGCTGTTCTTTCATGATGTGTTATTCTGACAAATGGAAGTATGTTGAACCATGTACTTATGAAGTTACAGAGACTGTCCTGTACTTTACCTGCTAAGACTCATATGTCCTATTGATGTGTTAAGTAAAGTAAATCACGTAAATGTAAATGCTATGTAAGTTTAGCTGTGGAATGAACAAATGAACAACACATGGAGGATAGAAGAAAATTTAACATAGAGACTGAAAAGCCAGCAGTGAAAACAAATACAACAGGTAATTATGACTAAAAATGGAAAAAAAAACATTTGAAAAGACATTATATATACAGTTTTATGGAGGGGGGACTTCATCTGTATGGCCCTTTTGGTAAAGTAATACAAGTTAAAATTCAGATACAATTGAATACACCTCTGCTTACATACACCAGAAATTGGCTAGAGTACAAATCTGATTGCATGCATGGTTTTCCCCAGCTACATGCATATTAGTGTTAGCCCCACTCCAGTCCAGTGGGTTGTGGAAATGCACATGAAGCAGTTTGGTACGATAAAAAAAGACTAAGGGCTAGATTTATCAAGCTGTTTGCGCCTGTTTCCAGGCGTTAATTGTTCGCAACGACTGACTTAAAGGTATAGTGGAGGATTTTATTTTTCCGGGTGGATCATCAAAACTATTGGTCCTCCTAGTTATCAATCATTCTGGGATATGTTTACGTAAGGCCGTCGTACGTGCTGTGACCAAAGACAGTATATAAAAGGCCGTGACAGGTCAGCAAGCAGACGGCCACGGCGTCCGACCATAGGCAGTATAGAAAAGCTTCCGACCGCTGCCTCCCCGCTCTTGGCGATAGCTTGTTGGCCTGTAGCATGCTAACGTTAGCTATAGAGATGCTTGTCGTAAATAGATTTCCACTTACCGGTGGCTTGTAGAGCCATGCCGACAGCAACTTGTAAACAGAGCGTGCACGAAGAGAACTAGGCTCGTGCACGCGTTTAATAGGCGTTCCCTCTCGGGAGCAGGTAGGGTGTTGCGCATGTGCATTTTTTTCAAAAAGTGGAGAGGGCAGTTCTTTCAAAAGTCCTCCATTATATCTTTAACAATTTACAAACAGGGCGCGCTTGGGTAAAATCGCAGATTGCCTGCCACATGAGCGAGAAGAGACAAGTTGCGCTTTCAATATGCGTTCGTGGGAGGGTCATGGGGAAAGAGGAAGTTCCACCCAAAAAGGTGGGAGGATATGCATGAAGTGCACCTAATTATTAATTATATATTCTGTAGTATCCGTAGTATTTACAAAGACTGCCAGTAAGAGTGTGCCTCTATTCTGCGGGGGAAATTCTCCGCCTATTAAGAGCAGGTCTAAACCAGCCGCGATCGTGTTTCCTCGTAGGCCTACAGTATATGCCGCTGGTGAAATGGCAGCAGTAATCCAAGCAGAACGAAGACATAGGCCAGGCTGACAATATTTTTAACAAAAGGATCACACTTTGTCAGTGGAGTGGACACAAAATCATTAAGCGTTACAGATTAAGCAGCCATGCAATATTAGAGTTACTGGAAGAAATCAAAGATGACATTGAATCTCAGACTCAGCATTCATATTCCTTTCCAGCAGTTGTTAAACTCCTCGCTACGTTACAAATATTGGCATCAGGATCATTTCAAACCGTCATAGCATCAGCAGTGGGAATATGGCAGTCTGCACTCAGCCGTATCATAGCACCAGTACCGCTTTGCTACAGCGCAAGTTACGGTCTAGTGGGCGGAGAAAGACGCTGATTGCCTGATGGGTGTCAGGTTTGATAAATACTACGCAAAATGTGGAAGCATAGTGTGCGCTATCACCGAACTCGCATAAACAGACGCAGTGTAAACTGCGCTAGTGTTAGTAATTGAGGCCCTAAGAGTCTACACCCATGCCAACAGCTCTATACTTAGTCCCAGTGTGGCTTAGAGCTCTGAATGCTAATGTCACCATGCTAACATGGTTACAATGAAAATGCTAACATACTAGCGTGTGTAATGTTCACCATGAGGTCAATGCCTAACCTAAACCATCTAACAACTATTTAAGGCCAATGCCTCCATGCATGTTGTCCCCAGATAAATATTCTCTGTATGAATTTAAATTTTGTGATAGTATTTTTTTATTTTTATAACACTGTTTATTAGATAGCGATAGGAGAGAGAGAGATGAAAGGAAATGAGGGAGTGAGATGGTCAGATTTGAAATAAAGTTTATGGTTGCCGCTTTAACTCATAAACCAGGGGTCTTCAACAGTTTTTAAGCCAAGGACCCCTTAACTGCCTACCTTACCAATAGGCCAGTAAGCCTATCATCAATGTTTTTTTACAAATAGGCTGATTTTTATTTGCTAATGATTATGTTGGATTCATGTTAAGACTTTTCAATTTTTGAAAAAAACTTTCAAATATTGTGAGGCCCCTCTGCATTGACTCTGAGGACCCCCTAGGGGTCCCGGACCCCCTGTTGAAGATCCCTGTGTTAAGATGTATTAGTTTTTGAAAAGAACTTTCAAAAAATTAACAATAATTTGGAGGGCCCCTTGCACTAACCCCCCGTTGAAGATCTCTGTCATAAACCATGGACCTGCATCAGCTGGAGCCATTTCTTTACACTGTAAATGGCTCATTTCAGTTTGAGTGTGAAGTGTCACTTCAGCTGCCATTATCACAAGGGACAGAGCCTGTAAGTGGATACTTTGTGAGGAGTAAAGATTACTTATGAATTTCTTTCGAAATCTGACTAGAATGCAATGACCTGTCAGACTTCATCCTGTCTCGAATGCTTCTTGGTTGCATTTACTTTATAGCCAGCCAACGGCTGAAACATGCTTTTCTGGGCTACATGTGCACAAATATGTGGGGGTTATTGACGTGTGTTTGTTTTTGTACTTGAACATACAACTATTTTTCTTATGTGGATCAACAAATCAGCTAGTTTGATGCACTAGCAATTTGGGAGGTGTGCGTGCGTTAACCTCTGCGATCTACGGTTACCCATAATACCCTTTGATGCGTAGGTTCACATTTTACGTGTATCTTCACAGAAGCAAATGTAAATGGGGTCCAAGGTCTCACAATTAATGGTGACAGGTATTAGCTCCCAGTCATCTTGTGGTAGAACAGCCAACTGTTTCAGGAGATTAAATTAGTTTGATGTTCCACTTGAAGTGATGCTTGGTGATTTATGTCTACTAGAACCTTACATGATAGGGCAGGCCTTGCAGCTGGGGCTTCAAAGTCAACACAAACAGCTTTAGCTCATTTTACTGGTGCCTGTCTCGTCATATCTAAATCTTGGTTAAGGTCAGACAAGGAGTCCTTCCTCTAGAGGAGGAGAGGCTGTGGTTTAAATTCAGAAATATAAAGGATCAATGTGGGGTTAGCAACGAAGACTTCATCTGCATTAATGTATTTACCTCTGCCACAATGTTGGTTTTAATGTGACTTTTGGAGTTGGATGTCCTGTTTTCTCTATGCAATGCACCGACCCATCTAATGGACTTGATCACAAACATGAATGCCAGAAAAAGGTTTTTGAGAAGTTCATATTTGTACTATCTTTAAAAATGAAAAAGAGTGTAGTTTTTATAGCTGAAACACAGTGTTAAGAGGTGATTTTGTTAAAACATAAATGCAGTACAGTCTATCCAGACAAGAATATAAAATCCCCACAGCACATTCTGCTTCATTGTTGTGACTTGTAAGAATTTATTGTAGAGCTGACCTGACCTGATTTTGTCACAAGAGAAGGAACTAAATGACTCTCCTCATCATAGCAGTACAGTTTGTCAAACAGCATGTTTAAGACTTTAAAAGTGTAAGGGAAATATATTCTGGTCTGGTCAGATCATAAAATTAAATATTAGTTTTATTATTATTATTAGAAAAATGTTTTTTATTTCCTAACCTCAACCATTGTCCATGCTCAAATATTGTAGGGAGCAAACTTAAAGGAATATTGCACCGCTGGAAAGCTGAATATATCTTTAAATTGGGTCACTTATGTAGTAGAAATATGAAAAAAAAGAAATTGGTGCCTTCTAGGCCGAGAAAAGCCAGAAAATGTGTTTTTGGCTCATATGGATGAAAGACACCAAATTCCATAATGCACTTCGCTTCGCTGCTTTGAGTCCACTCCCAAGCCACGCCTACCGTTTACAGACAGACAGCGAGCCATTCAACTCAACTCAATGTGTTTTATTGTCATTTCAACCACATACACGAAACGTTTCACCATGGCTCAAGTGATGTTACACATTTAAAATATATAAAAACGACATTATATAAAAACGACACACGAAACAGGCTACATTTAGTGCACACACATTATAGGCTCCATAAAGTTCAGCTAACGCATACTAGCATTAGCGCTTGGTGGGATGTAAACACCAAGTATAAACACAGCCATGAATTAGCATGGAATGTCGAATATGTAACAGTCACAAACTCCACCAGCAGTTAGCAGTAGTTGGATAAGCACCCCATTTCTGCACCAGTCCGTGTTAACACAGCCCACCTCCATGAGTCTTACCCGGTGAGAGCAGCCTGGTAGCTGGATAGTCCCAGTACAATGTTGTTCAGCCATGTTTCCACAAAAACACAGCAGTCTCTGAACTCGCGTTGGGAGTTTCGTTGAAGTTGGGTGTAGTCCAATTTGTTGTGGACACTTGCAAGCAGGATTGATGGGACAGGTGGCCGGCTAGCGTTAGCCCGCTTTGGATGTTCCTTTCCCCAGCTAGCGGCATCGGCTGAGGTGCTGGTCCCCGTAGCAGGTGAAGCTCGCAAAGTGTGTCGAGTATTCCGTCTGTAATAACATTTCCTGCATATTCTCCGATCTGTACCAATGTATCCCGGTGGTACACATGTGTGGTAGTTTGATTGCCTCGCTTTGAGTAAAGACAGCCCAACCCCCTATGGGCGGGTTGAAAACATGCGGAACTAGTTGGCTGTAGTCCACAGACTCTGGGCAAAAATCTTCCAATGACGCAAAAATCGTCTTTTTACGCCATCGGAAGATTTTTTACCAGACCCACAATACAGAGATCTCTCGTCTCAGGGGGACATGAGGGAGGGACGCACAGTCATTAAAAGAAACTACCGTGTTTCTACTGATACAAAGCTTAATGCTAAATTGGTGAAGTATCCCTTTAATTTACTTAATTCACTGGTTACCAATTGCCGCCCGCATCCGCTTCAAGACACTAGTACTTGCATACAGGGCCACGAACGGATCAGCCCCAGCATACATCCAGGACATTGTCTGGAGTTTGCACCTTCAGGGTTGAAAGCACTTAAAAGGTATAGTGGAGGATTTTCCCGAATTTTAGAAAAGAACCGCCCTCTCCACTTTTTGAAAAAATGCACATGCACAACACTCTACCTGCTCCCGAGAGGGAACGCCTATTAAACGTGTGCACGAGAGAGCATGCACACGCCTAGTTCTCCTCGTGCACGCTCTGTTTATATGTTTCCAAAAGAAGATTTGCACTTTTTCCACAATGTCAGACTCGCCACCGGTAAGTGAAAATCTATTTACGACAAGCATCTCTATAGCTAACAAGCTATCGTCTAGCATCTAAGTTGTTGTTGTTTTTTATTGCTGGTGCGTTTAGAGCTTTCAAGAAGAGAGTCTTGTGGGATCTGATATTGACTACGAGCCCGTGCCCTGTTCATCCCGACCAAGATCCAGGAGGGGGGGGGGGTGCCTAGAGGCCAAGGGAGACGAGGTCAGGGCGCAAGAGCCAGCACCAGCCGAGAGCGGGGAGAAGGCGGTCGGGCTAGAGGCCGCAGACAGCGAAAACTACCTAACGACGAGCACGTACGACGGCCTTACGTAAACATATCAGCAGAATGATTGACAACTAGGAGGACCAATAGTCTTGATGATCCACCCGGAAAAAAAAATCCTATACACTATATCCACTATACCTTTAATTGGAAGTGGCTTTGGATAAAAGCGTCAGCTAAATGACATGTAATGTAATGTAATGGTTTTGCAGAATTCTCCAATATCAGTGTTGTTATCTAGCGATAAATTTGGGTAAATCTAGGGTTGTTGGAAGTGTCAATATAGGGCCAAATATAAAAAAAAAATCCTTGACAGGATCCCGCCCAACAATGCACAGGAGGATTTGTCCTTCATCATCCTGCAGAAACCACACAGTGAGTGAGGGATCTGAGTGAGCATGTCAGTGGTGGAAGACATACTCAAACCCTTTACTCACTTACTTTGTACCTACACTGTGGCAAATAAATGCATATTCAAACATTTTGTACAAAAGTATTAGCATCAAAATATACTTAAAGTAAGTTCAGTTTGAGTGTGAAGTGTCACTTCAGCTGCCATTATCACAAGGGACAGAACCTGTAAGTGTCTACTTTGTGAGGAGTAAAGATTACTTATGAATAGACGGATCCATTTACACCTTTTCAACATCTGGCTAGAATGCAATGACCCGTCAGACTTCATTCTGACTGGAATGCTTCTTGGTTGCATTTACTTTATAGCCAGCCAACGGCTGAAACATGCTTTTCTGGGCTACAAACGTGCAGGGGTTTATTGACGTGTGTTTGTTTTTGTACTTGAACATACAACTATTTTTCTTATATGGATCAACAAATCAGCTAGTTTGATGCATTAGAAATTTGGGAATCAAAATATACTTAAAGTAAAGTATAAGTAAAAAACAAATCTCTTCTTATATGAGAATTGTGTATATTTATCATTGGATTATAATTATTGATGCATTAATGTGTAAATCACTGAATCTGAGAAGTAACTAGTAAATAAAGTTATTAAATAAATGTTGATTAAAAAGTACACTATTTCCCTCCCTGAATTGCAGTGGAGTAGAATTATAGTAGCAGAAAATGGAAATACTCTAATGCACTATGCTGAGTAACACTAAGTACACTACTACTAAGTAAAGTACACGCACGCACGCGCCCACACACATCAAATATTTTACTCAGTTTTACAAAAACACCACTCTGATCTACCGTCATGATAACCTAAAGAGACATTAGTCCCTCTGAATGCTTTTTCTCTCATTTCTTCCTCTTTTTTTCTCCCCATACAGAAGAAAAAAAACCTTAGAGGACTAAATTGAGGTAGTTTCCAGCACCTACATAGATTTAAGTTTCCATGGAGACTTTACAAAATAAGGGCCGGGCTTCGTTAACTGCTCTCCTAATGTTTCAGCAATCATCTTGGCTGTAATGAAAAGCAGCATGCTAAAAAAAAAAAAAAAAACTCAGTTCTTTACAGTCCGGTCCTCTGAGTTTTATAGTTTTCATTGCTGCATTAACAGTTTCACAAATGTGTTTAGACTCTTAACATGTTGTGAACGATGTATGTAGAAGGATACAATATCTAGCAATACATTTTACAAGATTTTCCAAAAAAGACAGTTTGCTTCTTGTAGCTGCTGCACAGATTGTGACAAAGTTGTTTAATCAGAGATGCTACACTGACTCAAAGTTGGTTAGCAATGGTCAAGTTGCTGATAAAAGTAAGAGCAGCACCTTTGGGATCCAGCCTGCTGTCCTGCTGAAGAAGCCAACAATGAGTGATTCACTTGCCTCACTGAGACTGCACATTTTAAACGCTTGCTTGCTCTTGCACAACAAAAACGCCTTTTGTTGTCTGAAGGAGATGGAACCAATGGATGGCAGGAATCCGCCGAAGATGCCAATAGGCTTTGATCCCACAGAGTGACCTCTGCACTGCTTTGGCCAACAGCCATAGCAAGTTCAAACTGTGAACTAGACTTAGTTTAATGAGCAAGGACGGAAAAGTGGGTTAGGAGGAAAGAAGGAGAAATTATCAAAAATTAGGGAGAGAAGAGGAAGAAAGAAGTAGAGTGAGAGCTATTCCTCAGCTGTAATAACGTGGACTGTTTTCATCCTGTAAAGGCATGGAGTGAGACAGCATGGTTTTCATCACAACACGCTGTGTTTGCTTAACAAGTTTACACTAGAGCGGTTGGCCTCGGCCTGCGCTTATGAGCCTCTCTGAAGGGAGGCAACGTTTCAGTGAACAGTCTCACAGCGAGTCGGTCAGGCGGAGAAAAATCAATCTGGAGGTCACCTAACACACACAAACGGAAAAACACTGGCCGGAATACAGAAATGAAATCTCTTCTGTTTCATTATGTCTGACCATTAACAAAGTCCTGCTCCACGTAGGCCTACTTGCCATTGCTAGGTCTGTTAAGTTTTCTGTTCTCACACAGCACATACACAGTTTACAATGACAATTGTGACAGGTGTACCACTCAAAATTCTTGATTTCAGACAGAGGTAGATAAAGCATTTCCAGTCCCTCCAGAAAAACGCGATTATGCGATCGCAGAATTGAAGTCCTCATATTTATGCGGGGGCCGCATTTTTTCAAATACGCCGTAATTTCGCCGCATAAATTGCCGATCTCCGCGCAAAATATTTCATAATCCCCGCATTTTCTTTGCAAAAAAGTCACATATATCTTAACAGAAAGTTGAAAAATGTTGTGTTTACTTCACACAAGAGCAGCCATTTCCCCCTGTTTCCATGGGAACGTTATGAAGTGTGTATGTATGAATGTAATTTCGCCTAGTGAGAACAGGGTGTTGGGGAATCACTTTTTTTCTCTTTTTCATCAAACATCGGTTTTTGCAAGTTCCCGCAATTTTTGCAAGTTTCCACAATTTCATCGCATAAAATTGCATAAATATCCCACATATTCCAGCGCATTTTTTAAGAAAACGTGCCGCATAATCAAGGATTTTTGCCCGCAACAATCACAATTTTTTGGAGGGACTGCATTTCATGCCGGAAACCATGGATTTTGCTGGATCAAATGACAACTTAGATTTTATCATCTGTAGCAAGTGAGATACTTCAGCTAACCCTAGAAGCATACCTGCCAACACTTTCCTGTATTATAAGTTCATCTCCCGCTGCCCTACCGTTTTGTTTCTCCAAGGAAACTCTGGTAATTTGCATGACCCTCAAACTTTATTATGAATAATTGTCATACACAGATCCATATGTTTTGATTTGTATGTTTGTCGACCTCTGCTGAGCTTTCTGACCAGCCTTTTCCATCCAATTGGATGTATCAGAATCACTCAACAGATGCCTTTTGTTGTTTTGACAGACTAGGTCTGAACTTTGGTTTATCTCCAGTTCAAACAATCTTCTACAGCTAAATTCTGGTAATGTAGGCATTCTTATATTTGTTTTTAATCACATTTATACTGACTTCCTTTACTCTGCTTTGCCAATAGCTGTATATTTTGTATGAATCACTGGTTTTGATCTCTCAGCAGAGCACCTCTATCTAAATCACAGGGTTGAGTTGTATTACATAATGCTTTAATTTTTTTCATCCACAGGAAATGTGTGGTGTGTGTGTGTGTGTGTGTGTGTGGGTGTGTGTGTGAGAGAGTGAGTGTGTGTCATAGCATTTTAACAACACAGTGGAGTGAGGAACACGTGCGGTCGAGCCTGCATACACACAAGCAGTAAAATGCTCTTTTTTATGAAGAGTGTTCTCATGCTATCCACCGAGTCTGTTTTCAATGTGACAGCATCAGATCAAAGACCACATATATACTAAAACATATGAAACACTAGACTTCGATGCCAGTGACATGATCTTTTTTGGTTTGACAAGGTGTCAGGTGTCATATTGGAGAGAGAGGGAGAAACAGAGAGTGATGTAATCAGAACAGCAGAAGACTTTCACGCAGACCATTCATCACTGACGTCTTCAAAGCAGTCCCATGCCAAGCACTGGACCGCTCAGTTCAACTAGGATGGGAACTGAGCGCAATTTAAAGTAAAACCATATACCTGCACTTTGTTCATAGCAGGTTCAGCCTTTCATTTTCTGTAGTTATGTTTCTGTAAAATTGGTGTGCAAGTTTTTAGCGAAGTTTTGAACTTTCAGCTAAATCAAATATGTAAGTAGTGTGTGTTTCCATCAACTATCTTTAGGCAAATACACTCAGTAGGACAGAAAACTACATATTCAGTTGAGTACCAGTTTCCGACTAGCTGAGTGCTTGTGTACGGAGCCCCTGAGGTGACATGGAGGAAGAAGAAAAAAACGAAGAAAAAAAAGCATGTACTGAGGACAAACACTAAACTCAAAATCTTGAGTTTGTGACATGAAGGGGGAAAAAAATCACAAAGACACAAGATCTCGATTTTATCTTGAGTTTCAAAGTTAAGATCTTGACTTTGACATGATTATAAACAAACCATTAAAATAAAGGCAATGCTTTCTACTAATTAAATAGCTGTGGATAAATGTCTGTGAAAGAAGGTGGTGCCGCACAATTTGTCTTCTTAATCAACAAAGGTTGTGATTAAGTGTAAAGAAAGAGCTGCCGCAAATTGTCAGAAATGTCCAGTTTACTGCATTTTACATCGCCAGTATATATGGCAACATCGCTGTGGACTCTATAGTGTAAAACCTTTTTAGGTCATATGTTTGAAATCCAAAACTTTCTATATTATATATAACTTGAACTATGCACATGAAAACATCTTCAGACATTTGTGAGACATTCTGTGTAAAATGTGCTAATACTTTAGGAAGATGAAGACCTTGTAATGTGTGAACTGTGCATGGCCCCAGGCGCTGGAACCAATAACTGGGTCTTCCTTTTATGTTGGGTTTCCTTGTTTAAAAATGCTCAGCTCTTGGGAATCTACACAGTATTTTCTTCTACACCACATGTGAACTCTGCCAAACTACATCAAGAGTGTGAGCGTGTGTGCATGTGTTCATGAGAGAAAAAAAGAGGGAGTGGACAAGCATCTGGATCCATTCCAGTATTATAAACAAATTGCTAATCAAAGCTAAACGATCAAACAGTGACTCTTATGTCATATACGAACATGTTAATTGGTTGGATTCTCTATGCAGACACGGTAGATGAAGCATTTTAGAGAAAAGCTTGGGCACACGGAGGCAAAGCTCAACACCAAATATGTCTTATGGAGATTTGACATATTGCATCCTACATTCAGCACTAATTTACTCATGGAGTCAGGGATTTGTGGTAA
Organism: Gymnocephalus cernua; assembly: GCA_023631565.1. Classification (NCBI taxonomy): domain Eukaryota; kingdom Metazoa; phylum Chordata; class Actinopteri; order Perciformes; family Percidae; genus Gymnocephalus; species Gymnocephalus cernua. The sequence continues at coordinate 32,517,220 of CM042430.1, forward strand.
GGGATTATGACAAGCCACGAAGACAACCTCTGAAACATCAGTGAACACAGTGAGGAAATGGTTCAGGCTCTAAAGAAAGAGGGAACAGTTGGGAGTCCAAATCATGGAGACCAATCCTGCGACCACAACAAGACTCAGAAATGTCATAGGATGGTAGAGCAGCAGCAGCACTTGTAATTATTCTTGAATGATTCAGCTTCCAGCCTATGAAAGTTGGTTCAATTCAGTTTCTGACCAGTTTGAAAGAAGAGTCAGACATTGTTTATTAGTTCTAATGCTGTGATATTAGACATATGATGGGAAGGTTACAGTAAAGATTTCTTTTTTTCTCCATAATCAATGTGATGGGAGGGCAGAATGCACTATTGGGCTTTCTGAAGCTGGCAACCACCCTTTTCTTTAAACAGACTTAACTATGTTTTTGCATATAGAAAACAGCCTTCTAAAATGAGGTATGGGATATTTGCATCATATCCTGTCAACAAACACCCAATTGAATAGGGATCTCTGTGTGTGTGTGTGTGTGTGTGTGTGTGTGTGTGTGTGTGTGTGTGTGTGTGTGTGTGTGTGTGTTCTTGTTTAACTACATTTGTGGGGTCCAAAAACCGGGAATACAGTATACTTGTGGGGTCGGGAGAGTTTTGTGGGGCCAAAATGCTGGACCCCACATGTTTAAAGGGCTGTTTGAGGGTTAAGACTTGGTTTTAGGATTAGGGTTAGAATGAGGTTATGGTTAGGTTTGGGTTAAGGTTAGGCATTTAGTTGTGATGGTTAAGGTTAGGGTAAGGGGATAGGGAAAGCATTATGTCAATGACGGGCCCCACAAAGATAGTGAGACGCACTATGTGTGTGTGTACGTGTGTGTGTGTGTGTGTGTGTGTGTGTGTGTGTGTGTGCGTGTGCGTGTGCGTGTGTGTGTGCGTGTGCGTGCAAGAAAGGTAATGTGAATGCATGTCTGTCTTCATGTGTGTGGGAAATCTCAGGTTACCCCCTCATACTTCCACCACATTCTGCAATACATCACTGTCACGGCAAATGTAGCCTTGTTCCAAATAGTTTAGACTGACAGGACCCACTTGAACATGATAGCATGGTCCTGTGTACAGCGCCTCACAGATATTCATGCTAAAAGCTGCCTTGTTGAAATATATGGAGGACATTAGTCATGTAGTTACATATATAAATAACATTATCCATATAAACAAACTTAGAATAATACAGTGTACAACCTTAGCCAAGTTTGACTAATATGTTTTAGATGAGCAGCTGCTGCACATTGTCATAACTAAAACAAAACCTTGAATCCAGAAATTTGGTATTACATTTGGCTCACCCTATCATCACTTTCACAGTGAACCTGATTTTCTCCAAGGAACCAACTCAGGAATTGTTGTCCTGACAATAGATCTTTGTCTTTTGATATTTTACTAACAGCAATCCCTGTTGCAGTCTCTGGAGGCCTCGTCAACACACAGCGTGACCCTTAAGCTGTCCTGTACAATCATGGACTTAAAATTCAAAATAGGTCATTTAAGATACAAATTAACCCATGTCCCAAGTTATCACTACATCTGACAGCCAAAGTCATTAATGTGTTAAGGAAAAACATTTCTCCTTTGTAATGTATGTGCAATCCAAGAACATTCTTCACAAATGAAGATGTAATTGAAGCCTGGCATTGATTTAATAACTTCTCTGGGGGCCTCATCATTGGGTTATGGAAGTTAACAATCATCCTTGACCCTTGAAGATAACATTATTGCTTTTTGAGAAATATGTGTCCCTGGGGTGTCTATAGAAACCCACAAAGTTTGAGAAAAGACCATCCTCTATGTGCCATAGAACCACCTCCAGCTTGGTGACCTTCCCGCCCTCGGAGTACCTGCTGGATTGACCCCACTTTCCGTCATTGTGATTTTCTTACTATTGCGGACCTGGTAACACGCTACGAGCAAAGCGTGCTACTTGTTCTGTTGTTGGCTGCAAGAACCAACAGAAAAAGCCTTCTTTTACATTGATCATCTGAGGATGTGAGGACCCACTGGGTTAACCATAGACATAAAATGAGAGTAGAGTTTGCAAATTCATGTTTCTGATTTGCCATCTCAGGTGTCAAGGTTTCAGCTTTTTGAAATTCAGGGTGATTAATCAGCATCATTAAGGGTATGATGTCTGGAGATTGGCAAGTATTCTGATTAACCATAAGAAGTATTCTTTTTTTATAATTATTTGTATTATTTCCATCAAAAAGCAATATATATATATATATATCAGCATACTGTGTAATTTCTTACTTCAAACAACATACACTTCCTACTGGTATCAGTATTCTTCTACTCCAGATTTTGTACACACAAACCCAAACACACACCAACACACATTTTGACACAAATCCACACACAATCTATCTATATGCAATCTATAAATGCTTTAAAATTGATCTTTTTATATAAAATTCCCAAGGAGTGATGACCATGACCGGTGGGTAATGTTGTAAATGCACCAACTTCACGTATACAGAACCTCACTCTAAACGAAATTGAAAGTTTGGCAGCCCTGTGCATACATAAACACTATCCACAGCAACCATCTCCCTATGAATTACGTGCAGCACAATAAAGTAGAATTTTCTTCTGCCAGTGAACATAATCTGGTAGTAATTACATCCCCCCCAAACTCAGAGTTCAATTCAGAGGGCGAGCCGAGGACACGTGGGTGGCACAATTACATTTTTTAACTTGGTTTCATGCTAATTTATACTCTTACGAGGCTTCATGACTCCAAATTGTCAACACAAAGAGACAAAAAAGAGGGGGGTTGGAGGAAAAAAAGGGAAATAACTGTTTTTGTTTATGTCAAGGTCAGTCAGAGGCTGATTTATCACACATACAGCCACATCCACACTCGTGGTTGGTGCGTCCACAGGCACAACTAACGTCTGAATGTCTGTAAGTAAGTAAGTAAGTAAGTAAAATGTATTTATAAAGCGCTTTTGACAGATAAAATCACAAAGTGCTGTACAACAGAATAGGTAGAACAAACAGTATAAAATGCATATACATATATCAAAAGAAAGGGACGTTAGTGAAAACCCATCAACCAAAAGCTTTCCTAAATAAACATGTTTTCAGATCCTTTTTAAAAGAGACAACAGAGTCAGCCAGACACACGGACAGGGGCAGGGCGTTCCACAGTCTGGGAGCACCAGACTGAAAAGACCGGTCCCCTCGGGTCTTATAACGAGTCTTAGGGACCGCAAGCAAATTTTGGTCAGAGGACCGAAGAGTCCGGCTAGGGAAATACGGCTTCAAAAGGTCTAGGATATACTGTGGGGCCTGACCGTTTAAGGCCCTGAAAGTCAGCACTGTACAGTCGATCCATATGTGGTACACATTCACTTAACATTCAAAAAGGATTGATAATAAATGTTAACATGTGGGCATTTATTTCCATTAACTGAGGAATAAATTGAAGCTTGGCAGTGATTTCATAGCTCTGACCAGATTGTTGAAAAGAACTGCAAACTCTGATCCACGCTACATTTTGGGAAGGGCCCTCTAATACAAATTCAGTGCATTTCTTTGGGAAAGGGAATGCATAGATATCTTCTCCAGTGAAGTTGATGAGTTACAGGTGATGTTTGGCTTTGGCGTTCACATCCAACCTCCCGTCCTGCCAAATATTTCTGGGAAACAGACTACATATTCACTAGCAAGGACCATGCCACAACCAATATGTCATTTAAAGATTTAATGAATTCTTGATTATGTTGAATGCAATCATAGGAATAGATGAGGGTGAGATTGAAAAGGGGATGTCGTCTGCTTGGTCGGTCCGGGAGGATGTACTGGAGACAGGGTGGAGTGAGACTTATTGTGTGGCTCTGTCTCAGATGCTTTTACCTGAGCAGATTTCTGACTCCCCGGACATTACCTAGAATGAGAAATGAGAGAGGTATGCACCGGGTTGAGGGAAGAGGGGTTAAAGGAATGAGGTATAGGGAAGGTTGATGTATCGAAGGGAAAGGGTGGGTGGATCGAGAAGTCAAAGACAAACAGCACGGAGTGGGTTGGCGAGGAATATAAAGGTTTGTCAGGTGATTAGAGGTATGGTTAAGGCGTGGCCCTGCTCCAGAACCTAAGTTAAGTTGTGGACATCAATGCAAAGATGTAACTTTTGAAGGATATTTTCCATGATGGAGCAATGCCAAAAGACAAAACCTTGAATACAGAAAATCATCCACCATGAATTACTCCTTTTTTCAAAACAGATGTCAATATTTGTTTACTGTAGCTTCCACAGCTGACTGATTTTAAACACAGCCGATTCCAAATGATGGTACTCTACATCTCTCCCCTGAACCTATACCAATAAATTATGTTCACCTTTTATTGTTTTGGATAAATCAATATAGGAATAATTCAAGCAATAGTTAATTTATATAAGAAATAGGCTTATTCAATTTCTTCCCAGGAGGGAGGTGAGAAGATCGATACCACTCTGTTGTACATACAGTGGTAGGTGGTTAGCCTAGCTTAGCCTGAAAAACACCTATGCTTGGCTCAGTCCACAGGATTTAATTTTGAAGACTTTTCTCATCTTGAACAAACTGTGAGAATCCAACTTCCTCTGGTCTTTCTGCAGAAAAGGGAAAGGATGTCTGGAAACAGCTTTCACACCCATATATAGTCAGTTAGACTTTATCCATCATCATCTACTGTTCGTCATTCTGTCACAAGGGGAAATGACTGCCATGAACCATCACCATCCACTGAGTGAAACACCCTTTGTCCTGTGAAAATAGGTGATCTAGCCCTTGAACTATCTGAGAATCAACAATAGATGGAATATTAGAAGAGTAGAGGAGCTAGGAACAAGCATTTGGTGTTCAGTTACACATTTATACCAGGTGAATGGTTGAGCTGACGCAGGTTTGATGTCTGTGAAAAGATTGAGACGAGATGGAGGATTAAAATAACCCACCGCTCACACACTTCACCACCCAGGACAAAAGCCAGACCTGACCCATTATTTGTTCTGTGTGAAGTAAATCCACAGAAATGCCTGTGCAAATGCCATGCTAAACATCTGGTGCAGCCCGCTTTTATGATATCACCCAACAGTCATTCATATATGTGTAACTCAATAAAGAGAACACAGCTCCTTCAAGACGATGCAGGGAACCCTTGATGTACCCTTGCTCATAAGGAATAGGTTGAGTCCTTTGAAATATCATTAGTTGGGATCATTATTCAGTTTGACATACAGTACATCATACACCAAAAACTCTTTTCTGATATGTTGTTTCTAAAAATTCACAGCTTTCAATTGGTTTACAGTGGTTCCTACTTCCCATAATGGTGCATTCTAATGGAAGAGGGCAGCAGCATTAAATCTATTGTGTTACGGGTAGATTATTTTTACAAGTTAAGATTGAAATAACATTAATATTGCTTATTGGATAAAATTTACTGAGAGGCAAGAACTACATACTATCTACAAGTAGTATGAAGTCAGGAATTGAAATATAGCCACTGATTTCAATGGGTTCCTCCGAAGCATTGTGGCAAGCTTAAGTTTGTAGGAGGTGAGAACTCAGCGGGGTGCAAAATACAATAGCATATTTGTATCAACAAATGTACTATGCATTCAACCAAAGACCAATCTTTGCATTTACCTCAGGGGGAGAGTTAAACTCAACAGCATAACACACAGTTTAACCATTCGCTAGTAGTAACAGTGAAAACATTGTGGAACATACTGTAGAACAATAACAGCGTCTCATACACTGAGACTTGTCCATATGTGTCTTGCCATGATGCATGGTGCTACAAACCGCTGGGACTTGGCAGTAACATTGTGATCATGCAGGGAAAACGGGACAAACGTTATTACAGTAGTTACGCTGACTTGTTTACTCAGATCAGCTGTGCACCTATTTATTTTTTAACAATCAATACTGTAATGGCTAATCTTTAACTGGTTAGTGGCAATCCATTACAGTTTATAGACTAGCGGTCCTACTTAAGAAACACAAACAGACACTCATCACCAATCATTATTGAACCTTGATCATTCAAATGTTAGGTTGGCCAAACTATTTGCATTTCCAGACTGGAATCCCACTTTAACAACAGTAGCAGCTGAGTTGGACATCCATCAGACAGCCTTCATTGACAGCTGCAAGCCTCTAATCCATCAGCTTAATTGACTATAATGTGGAAATACCTCCACGTAGGGCACTTGGGAGTAGTTTATCAGACTTCTCTTGTCTCTGTCGGGACATGACCAGTGATTCAAGTCCAGCCACTAAAATACTATTATAGGAAAGGCTGACTAAAAGCAGAATGTGATTACATAAATCCTTTTAATGTTGAATGTGAAATAATTCTTCTTCTTTAATGGATGGAAAATGGATTTGGAGTGGAAAAAGGATCCGTTGTAGCGCCTTAAAGCAAAACCTTGGTATATTTTAACCTGTCGTGTTTCCTATAAATGTGGCCATTGTGACTCTGGGGGTCATGCTAACTTTGCGCTCGCAATTTCATTGTACAGATTCAACCAAACAAGGACTTGTGCAGGTGGTGAGTGCAAAGTTTGCATTTAAATATGCCAGGTTAAAACATACTAAAGTATTCCTTTAAATGTTTTTAAGGAAAGCAGAACAGTCTCTTCATAATATCTGTGAGTAATGCATACTCCCACTGTCCTGTTGAAAGTTATGAGTTGTACAATGCAGAAGTTTGGCCGTTAGTGATTTTGTTGCCATGTACATCCAAATATTAGCCAAACGCAAAAAACAAAGTTTATATAAGACAAAGAAAAAGCCAATTTAATCAACATTTACCGTGTAGCAGTTGAAAGATAGAAGCCAGGGGTGTGAGGATGCTATGAGGAGCTGAGATTAAGAAGCGTGGGCATGACAGGGGTGTTTGATTGCCTCAGAGTTTCCAGCTCCATTTATCATTCTCAGATTCCATATGTAGAATGTGTTAGCTGCGGGGAGGAGAGCAGAGGAGGACCGGCCCCGACAGCCTCTGATGGATCACCTGCATACTTCACAAGATTTCTAATTAAATCCACCCCAACAGAAAAAGTACAGGTGTCTCGCTCTCTTCTACCTTTTCTTACCTTACACGTTTTAGTCTAGATCAGTTACAGGTCTGAAAAACATACACGTCTAGAGACAGTTCTGACAATAACTTTAGCATCGGATCGCGAAGCCAAATGGAGAAATATGCTGCTATTATGAAACTATCTTCTGGCAAACTTCAGCCTCTGGAAAAACCTGCTATCCCTCGCCTATGAACACAAGTACTTGAATTGACAGCATCATTTTACTCTGGAATAGCAGGTATTTTAGGGTAATTGTGAGCATTGCTTGAACTATTCATTATTTGAAAGCCTGTTTGTTCAGATTAGTTGATGCACACCCACTGACTGATCCATGAATGTTTTTTGTCTTCTCGAACAGTGTTGAAAACAGTATAGCCACACACAGGGTCCAATTGATTATTTTCTTGCTCCTTTTTTTAACACTGACTGTATCAGAGACAGCATTCAGCTAGAATGCTTAGTAGAGACCTTTGCATGCAGGAATGTTTGGCAGCCAAACTATATGTGTGCATGTGACCATTTAATCTTTTTCATCGTATAATCAATGAAAGGAAGAGGAGCATGTATCAGCTTCAACAAGGATTACAATAAGGATTGAAGGCACAACTGTTTCAAATGGCCCCACAAGAAGGAATGGAGAGCCTGCCAAAAGATCTAACCTCAAACACATTCATAGTTTTGCAATGACAGAAGTTGCTGCGTGAAGAAAAAATAGCTTGAGAGAGAAGTACAAACACCTGCATACTTTCTCACCTTGACACACCTGTTGAATCACTGCTAAAGTGTGTGTTCCTGTTGAATTTCCTGAAGTTACAAAATTAGTTGGATGCACCAGAAAGGTTTGGGGGAATGGGTTCTAAGACACTATTGGACAATTTGACTAAGACTTAATTTAAAGCATACTGACATTTAAGGAGTCAACTGGGTCCTGCTTCAACAAGTAATTTCCTGTTGCAATGACCTCTGTTAATCATGAGACAGACAAAAAACGGCCACTCCACCTTGATGGACGTCTTCCAGTTTGCATATATTGCACAAACCACTCCACAGATGATGCCATATGGTTCGGCAGAACATGAACCAGAACCTTCATACATTCCAATACCACCTGGATGATATATGCCAGAATACTGTTTGTAGACTTCAGTTCAGTTTTTCATTGCAATCATCACATAGGAAGTGATAGATAATATCTCCTTGTTGTATTTCAACACCTCTCTCTGCATCTGGATTCTGGATTTTGTGCGAGATAGATCACAGGTTAACAGCAACATCTTTGCTGTTAACCTCTCCGAGGGCTATGTGTTTAGCACGTTGCTGACTTGAGGAGGACGTGTTCTGACCATCCCCCACCACAGCGGTTCCACCAAATGTCTTTGAGTGCACTTTGCTGAGGTGCATGTCCAAGGCCGCTTTAATGCACAGGCTTACCTGGGCTGAAGCCCAGGGGCCTCCCAAGTTCAGGAGCCTCCCATATTCACATTAGTGATGAGCTGAAAAGGTCATATTGTTTTCTAACTTGTCAGGTTTTCTGTCAATCACTCTAATTGCAGGTTACATGACTGCCTATGGCCCGTGAGCTTACCTATCAGAATGTCTATAGCTAGTTTTGGGGTGTGTCCCTCTATGAGTGATGTCTTCTGTACTGGTTTGCTCTTGAGAGAGCAACAGTGGGATATTTTTAACAATTTTTCACTTATTCATCATTAAAGTCACTTCTGACGTTGCCATGCTTGCATCACTCCCCTTACCCCTCCTAGGCCAGTGGGAATGCAAATGGAAAAAAGGATTTTGGGGGAGAGTAGTTCTTAGAATTGCTTAGGTACAAGTACTATCCGGTAGAAAACCCTCGGCTTCCTCAGTCATTGTGTATTTTATCCTCATGCCCTCTCGGCTGCTGCTTGCTAACGTTATTTCAGACTCTGGCTCTACAGCTAATCAACAGAGTTTGCCTCGGCAGTGGACGAGGAAACATCAACTGTAACATCTACAGATAAAATCTTGCTAAATTTAGCCGCATTACTATGCAATAAAAAAATCTCGAATCCTTTTCTGCAACATACTCTTCTACAGCTAATGTTCAGTCAACTAGTCTCAGCCTGCTCGCTTCTCAGCGAGTCACGTCGCTTTACTCACTTTCACTGTCACCTCTATCAGCTATAACAGTTCATTTTTAGTAGGCTATATTTTAGAACCTATCTATAACCCTTTTTTGCTATTTGCCTCATTAATTGATATACAAAAATATAAATAATGTCACACAGCGAATTAGTAATCATTTAAAAAATAAAAAATATAAAATCCAGCTCCTGCCAGCAGGTGCATGTGATTGGTTCACAGGGCTTGCTGAGGCTCCTAATTTGATCTGTTGCTGTTCTTTGCTAATGCTGTTATCAGTTATTATCAATGTTTGTGCAGACAGGTGATGGTTGGTTATGTTTTTCATAATATCATTTGAAATCATACTTTCACACATTTTGGTTTTATCATCACCATAAGTTGCTGTGTGTGGTTGTTACATAAAGTATCTTGTGTTTATGCTCAGGTGGACTCAGTGATATGTTAATAACAATATTATGGTGATGTCTGGCTCAAAGAGGGAAAACTCACTGTTGTATGCCTCGAAAGAAACTAATGCATTTTGTGATATAGATTACCAAGATATTACACTTTTTAAAAATGAGACTCTGTAAATCGAGGGGATGGGGGCCTACAAAACCTCTCAGCCCCGGGGCCTAACATTAGGTTAAGGCGGCCCTGTGCATGTCCCTGAACACCACCACCTGGACAAAAGGGCTCATCAGTGGATGCGAGAAGACCGAAGGATTTAGTATTCCTGAAAGAAACTAGGTTGTACAAATGGTTGGTGGTGGATGATCTGACAAACATATTTTTAAGCACAATGAGACCTTGAGTGACCTGTTCTCAATAGTCAAGTACATTTTATTTAAACAAACCAATATCACAAATTTGCCTCAAAGTTAACAATCTATACAGCATACAACATTTTCTGTCCTTAGAACCTTGTTTCAAGACCTTTAAACAAGACCTTGACCCTGCAGTGAATAGTGGGGACAGCTGAGAGGATCACTGGGTTTCTGTCCCCCCCATCCAGGAACATCTAACAAGTATGATGTAGGAAAGGCCTTCAGCTTCACCCGGTCAAGCAACAGCTTCTTTCACCAGACTGTAACACTACCCTGCACTCAGACACACTTCAGTTGACATAAGCACACAAACATAATATATATAAGCCAAGTCACCTTACAGTATACCATTTTTTTGTATTGCTTCTTTGCACATATGTGTATATGTTCATGTATGCGTATGTATGCGTATGTATAAATATATCTCGTTTTATCTTTTTAGACAGCTGTATGCACAGTATTTGAACATACTCAGATCTTTAATTGCACTCAGATTCTTGTCTTGATGGTGATTATGTTCCCCCTATAGTACCAAAGAACCATGCCAGTTGAAAAGTCAAACATTAAACCTTGTTATCCTTTAAATATGTAATCCCAACCAAACAATTCTATAATTATGTTTGTGTCAAATCTTGAACAACTAAATTTATGAAGAACTTTGACAAACATACCAGTGAAGTGACTTCAAATAAGCCTGATTGCCCGTAACATAGCCTCTCTTCTCTGTAATAATGAGGTGTTGTTACTGACGATAAGATCTCTGAGTAACAAACATTAAATCACATGTGGCAGGGGAAACTCACCTGCATGTTTTAATTAAACATCACTGCAATCCTCTGGTATGCGTGATGTGTTGTGCTGATATCATACGTAACTATGGAATCGATACACCTATTTATTAACTGGTGTGATCATGAAAACATCGATATGTTTGTCTCTTTGGCACTGTCCACCTCTGACGTTATAGATATAAGGCAGGTTATTGATTGCATATTGTGTAAGTGATGAGATTACCTTATTCTTACCTTAATCCTTAAACCACCTTCCATTTAAAATCAATATCTGCCATTAAAATTACATATTGTAACATGATAAAAGTCATATCTCTTACATTGTTTCCCAGGTGTTTAAAACCTGAACCTTAGTGTCTTTGCTGTAATACGTTAAAGCTTTAGTGTGTAACCTTTTGATATTAATGCACGTCCGATACATTCACACATGTAAGCTAAGGTTAAGTTATAGTGAAACTGAATATTTACTGAGTCTGCAGCCATTTGCATACACATACTGTATTTGCATATATATATATATTCTTTTTTTTCATTTTCTTTCATTTTTCATTTGCATATATACACTGTATATTAAGTTAGAAGAGCTGTTTCTGTGCCATTTCATTTACGAAACCCAGACTGAAAGTTTAAATAAAAGACTACTACTATTACAGTAAGTACCTCTAGGAGTTGGTGTTGTAGTACATTTTCTAGTAGATACTAGCTTTTACCGTACCAAAAGTCTATTAGATCCATAAAAGGGCTTTTAAGTTGTATAATATATTCAATGTGAATTAGAGATCTCTTTTAGTCATGGAGAAATAAGGTACCATACCTGTGTTAGCCTGCGCAGACCTGCTCTACTGTAACTAGACTCTGACTCCAGGGACAGAGGGGCCAGCCGATCCACCCAGAGTTCCCTTTACTGTAACAGAGTGAGTGAGAAATGACCATTCGCACTGTGTTAAATTAAGTCAATCAATTATACTGCTCCTTGTAAATCTTTAACAATTAAGGTTTGAGTGTAACTTCCTTGAAATAGAGCCCAGACTAGAACGAGCTCTTTGTGCCTGGACTTTATCCAAGCACGCAGTGTGTGTGTGTGTGTGTGTGTGTGTGTGTGTGTGTGTGTGTGTGTGTGTGTGTGTGTGTGTGTGTGTGTGTGTGTGTGTGTGTGTGTGTGTGTGTGTGTGTGTGTGTGTGTGTGTGTGTTTAAGTAATGCCTCAACATGCTATGTTCATGTTGATCATGGTAGTTCTATGTGATCACATGCTCATGTTCGCATGAATGACATCACCTGGTAGAGATTACCTGTTGTAGAGCTGAGCATTGATGTACAATTAGTGCAGGGCTCATGCCTGGCCTAGCCTGCTGGGCTAGTAAACAGCAGGGGGTAGCTTAGCGGTTGGATTTTACAACCAACACCTGGGCAAGAGGTAGGCTGCTCTACAACCACACTATTAACCTAAAGAATGAGAGCTCACGCTGCTATGACCGAGTCCTGCATTCTTTATACATCTTGTCAGAGCGGTTCATGGTCTTGTTGACGATCATTTGTACCTTGGGAGATGATGTAATACAAAAAGTCATCCATTGCATGTGCTTTTATGTGTTGGGGTAAAGTGTGTTTAAATGTATCATACATTTGCGTCCATTTAGGGTCATGAGTTGACTTAAGTTGTTTTTGTGTGTTTACCTACCTGTCTATATGTGAGTTTCATTCCTGAGTGTGCACTAATTTCTAATAATTGCTTTGAAAGAACATGAATTATATTTTTGTAGCAAAATGATTATCATGCAAAGAAATATTTGAACAAAAATCGATTTTGTCCTTTTACTGCGGCAACGATAACAGTACAATTGAAGGGAGGTCCAAGAAGCCAGTTTGAATAAAGGTTCTTTGTGTTTGTAGATAAATGCTACAGTAGCTCCACTGTCCTGAGTGGGCGGGAAGAAAGCAGTGAAAAAAGCATAGCTTACGGCAAAGCAATTAAACTTCACATAACTGACAATTAGACAAGGGGGGGGGGGGGTTGATCCCACTGACAGGACAGGCCTAAACATTCCTCTGTTAGTCAACAGCCAGGACTTCATCTCAATGAGCCAAAGGACAAAATAGTGTTGAAAAGAAGCCAAAATACTGTAAGGCTTCGGTTTCTAGCTGCCCATCAAAGGTAAGACAGCTGTGAACTCGTTGAGTGATTGACCGACCACTCATAATGGTTGCAAACTGGTAAAAGCCATATCTAAGGCCACTCAGGCATGTAGAGCCCCAGTATGTCAATCAAACAGCCCCAAGATAATCTTCACAACACAAGTGTGTTGTGTTACACTTCTGTCTTTAAAAAAAAACTAATCTTAAAAGAACATACTTTCATAGAACAAGGCCATTATTATGTAGGCAGGGTGCTTAAAATATGCAATTGTTCTCGTGAGAAGCAGTCAAAGATTGAAATGCAGAGTTCATTTACAATTGTGCCCATCATTATTTTAAAGTACATCACAAAGATCACTACTAGCTGCCATTGCAGACAGAGCTTTATTCTGCCGAGCTGGCATTAATGCCAGACCGCTTGTTTAAAAATCAGCATTATGATGTTGTGTAACAAAGTTACATAGTTATCAACTAAATTACATATATTACCAAACTAAATCATGTGTCCCAATTACATACTACCTGCATCTAGATAACAGCAAACAGGTGTTATTATTATTTACTCATTTCATATATTAGAATAGGACAATAAAATACAAAGACAAAGTGTGAAAACTGTGTGGACACATCTATCTGTTTACGCTGCATGCCTATAAAATTACGTATAAAGAAATGCTATTCCAAACTGTAAGTGAGAATGGGGGACTTACGTTCAGAGGACACAGGATTCTTTGTCAAACAGGAAAAGATGAATTGGAGGTATTTGGCAGCAACAAACACCCTGTACATGAGGGCTTTGGCAAAAGCAAGTCTATTTATTACGCGTGTAGGAGGGTACCGTCAAAACAACAGCACAATATTTCACTTTGTCACTTTGAAAACCTGCAACTATCCTTTCCCGAAATGATAGGTGAGGGTGAGGAATGATGTCCTGGAGGGACATGAGGGAGATGCACTGTGGGTAAGGCAGGTATAATCTGTCTGCACCTTTGAGTACTTTGTGGTGGTGAAATTGATTTGAGGTCAGTGCACTGAAGAGCAAAACTGTGGAAAACACTGACGTCAGTGAAGCTTGCTTGCCGGGCGCGTTGACACCATCTGCAGAGCCAAAAGATGAGCTGGTCACCACGAATCTTCACTGTCCTGCATCTGAAAAAATCATTTAGCAAATTCCGAGTGATGTCTCATTGCCCTTTCCCCTCGAGTGTCGCAAAAGTGCTGTGCACTTCTATCAAGATGTTTTCATCAGCACTGGAACGCAGCTGTAAAACAGCACTACCAACTATACTGACAACTGTATGTGCGTGCGTGCGTGCGTGCGTGCGTGCGTGCGTGCGTGCGTGCGTGCGTGCGTGCGTGCGTGCGTGCGTGTGTGCGTGCGTGCGTGCGTGCGTGCATGTGTGTGTGTAGGGGGGATGGGACAGACTTTGTTTATTTGGAGTTCACACAGCATGCATGTTGCCAGTGTGCACATCGATTCTTTTACATTTCCCACCGGCTCTTCAAGCAAGGAACACTTCCAAACCAATCACTATAATAATAAAGTAATACAAATAACACTTTGGCCTAAATTGGCCTAAATGCATTGGATTTCCATCTACACAAAACATATGCTTAAAAGTATATTAATTGACATCACATGTTCTGTACACAAGGTTTGAAGCACAATTTCCATTTTGACTACACAGCGGCCTTTAGAGTTATGTGTTTTATGTCATTTGGACTTAATTATTTCAATGTAGCAAACGTGTTGTGTCATGTGGAAGAAATTACAGAGTAACAAGTGTAGATTCTACCCTGAAACCTTCGCAAGTCAACAAAGTTCAGATTTGTTGTGTCATTGCAGAAGTGCTTACAAATTTGACCCTCTTACCATTTCATGTTCTTGCAAGGATTTTATTGATGATTTTCTTCATAGCTTACATGCTATTAAAATGTCTGTTGCAGTTACTGTGATACACTGCAGAGAATGGAGCTATTTAACATGGCCAACTAAATGAATTGCACTAAATAGGGCAGCTGTGGCTCAGTGGCTTATTGGCAGGATTGGGGTTCAATCCCTGTCTCCTGTCCACGTGTTGAAGTGTCATTGAGCCAGACACTGAGCCACATTTGCTTGTGCCATGCCAGTGCCTTGCATGGCAGTTCTGTGACTACAAACTGTCATAGTACCCAATGACAATGATGTTAGCTATTAACATCACCAACGAAATCATGGAAAGTTAAAATTGCTTTTTCTAGCCCTTATAAAGTTTTAGGGGTAATAAAATGACAGTCATGGAAAACATGGTATTATGGAAATTGAAACATAAAGACGTGACAAATGGGCTAATTCTATCTGCTGGGGAAGATTGTATGATGCAATTGAAAAATCAAGAACAGTTAGTGGACTTTGTGGTGAGACGGTTTCCGCTGTTTTTAAGGTAAAAAAAGAACTGTTAATCTCAAATAATGGAAGAAGTTCCATAACATATGCTGTGAAGTGGCTGTTTACCTCAGTTGGTAGAGCAGGCACACATATATCAAGGTTTATTCCTCAATGCAGAAGGTCGAGGGGTTGAATCCGACCTGTGACGGCTTTCGTGCGCGTCTTCCCCCTCTCTCTCCCCTTTCATGTCTGAGCTGTTCTAGCATTAAAGGTGGAAATGCCCATAAAAATCTTTTTTTTTTAAATGTTGTGCAGTTTCAGTCCAGAAATGTTACTTTTCAGGCGATGAAAACAGGTGATTTCGAAAACATTTTATAAAGCTATTTACCTTAGACAAAATCACCTCGTCACTTTTTACAACTACTTACTACTTCAACTCTGCTGTTTGAGGTACTTCATTCAAGATGGAGGCGGGATTGCAGTTATGATGTTTTGCAGACAGTTTGATGACAGAGTTACGACATTTAGTCACTATCTCTTATTAATACTTTTCATTGGTCAAATATTTGTAAAACCCACAGACTGACGTAGCTAGAGGGTGACCAACAGCATTGATTTATAAAAAAAAAAAAATGGAGATACAAGGTTTCGAGGAATATATATTTTGGTTCCACTGTGCACTAGAAGTGTTTCAGAAGCAGAATGTCTTTAGACATAAACAGTTTATCTGCTGTTTTGTTCACTTTCTTAGTGCATGTGTTACTGAATTGCATCTCTCTCTCCATGTAACATGGTGATTATATTAGTTTGGCAGTACTGCCCAGCCTGGAAGCCTTAATTGCATCATTCAGGAGGCACACTACAACTTAATCCTCTCTCTCTCTCTCTCTCTCTCTCTCTCTCTCTCTCTCTCTCTCTCTCTCTCTCTCTCTCTCTCTCTCTCTCTCTCTCTCTTTTCTACACACATAGTAGTTTTGTTCCAACAAAAGAACATGTATGAGACTTGCAGGCTGCTTCTATATAGCTGGGATTATTTCCCACAATACACAAAGGACAGCCAGGCCAATGGCTGTTGCTGTTATGTCCTGTCAAAGACAATGACATCACTGTTTTGTCAGTTTTTTGTGTGTATGTTGAGAATGGACTGCATGGTGCTGTGTGGTGCACGGTCAGCTGTTGGCCTGCTAGGACTCCATGACTAATGGGTAGCAGAGCCATTGGCACAGACTTCCACAGCTGCACTAGATGATGCCGCAATGCTGCCAAGCCAGGCGCTCGACATTTCTCCATAAGCAGGAGAAAAAATGAGGTAGTATGCTTGTATGATGGCACGCAACACCACACATTGTGATACATACAGTACACACATTTAGATACATGTTTCTACATATTCACACATGTAAACAGAAACAAATCAAAACCACCATGCACATAACCCTATACCTCCACAAAGTACCCACAGGTTTACTACTGTAAATAACATGTCTGTTGCTTATTTAGATTTGGCAACTCATCAATTCAGGTTTATCCAAGAGTGCATCCAAAAGGATTAAACAACCCATAAACATATGGTACAGAGTAAATATATGCCTTCGAGGAAACTGGGGTATTTACTCACCTTTTCTATGAGCTAGTGAGATGATTACCATTCCAAAAAGTCCCTAATATAATCTCCTGCCAGAAAAATGAGTCATTGGAACAGCAATTGCATAACTGAGGCTTTGAAAGGCAACTGCATACAGTATGATGTGGCATGTGTAAATCAGATTTTGATTTCATATCCACCAAGTAGATCTTTGAAAGTTTTTCTTTTCTGGTGTACAATGGCATGTGGCCCAAAGTTGGAGAGGTTATTGGCACACTAAATAATGTGTGACTGGAAGTCAGAAGAATTTTCTGTTAATTGAAATCATGCCTGTGCTGGAAAACATTGGGTCTCTAATATTCTCTTATTTGTAACTGATATCATAAATCTCTGTTATTACATTAGACATATCCGATCACTATTACTAATTTCAACAATCATGATCAGTCAAATCCAGGGGCATGTCCCTTTTGATTAAAGTGTAACAGTAAGTGTAGTAAGTGTATGTTTTGTGTGTTTCTCTACCAGCACACATACAGACCAAAATGCCCAATTAAATCAGTTATGTGATGATTATTTTATTTTGTATTTATTGGTTTATTTAACAGGCACAGTGCGCATTATTAAACACTGCTGTATGCGCCTGAGTTAGAGGCTATTTTTCATCTGTAGTCCCTGGCCAGATCTCCCCTGCTATACCTGCCGCCATCTTGTCCCCCTCCTCCTCCCACATTTTTACAGACTGGTGAGTTTTTCCTTATTTGGAAGCTTTGTTTCTGAAGGTTGGATTTTTCATTTTTATATAACATTGTTTATGTGGCTCAGCATTTTTCAGCAATTGCAGACAAAACATTAAGTAATGGTTGTCAGGGTTCAGCCACAATCACTAGGCTATATTACTTGTCATAATAGAAAAGAAATCTACAGACTCTGCAGCCATGCCAGCTGTTCTGTGAAGCTGTACTGGGCCACCATCTTGGAATACTATATCTTAATAATTCCATGCTTAGAATTGCTAGTGGGCAACCAACCGGCACATGATACTACTGCATCTTAGTATAATAAACCAAATGTTTTGCCTTTTATTCAATATCAAGCTCATATTTGCCTTGTCTCAAAACTGGCTAGATGAACACTGCTCAGAGTTGTCTCCCAGCTGAACTTGACAGTCCACCAGTCAGAAATGAGAACAGAATTATTTACAGGCACGATCACAATGTTCGCAATGTACAGTAAAGAACTGAATCATGGGGAATTTTGAGGAGCTCGTCTTTGTTTCATCCATTACTAACCATTACCTTGTCAGGCAAATGTAACACAGTTCTCTCTGTCTGTCGTTCTCTTTTGATGTAGAACAATATGATGTGCATTTGGCGGTGAGCAAAGTCAAAACAAATAGCTTTGAGGCAACAAAGACAGAATAAAGACTGGCTAATGGCCGTCAGTGTGCTTGTGTTCTCAAAATCTGGTTGTCACAGTCCAGATTGTGGGAGAAAAGAAAAAAAAGTATTTTTGGTCAACAAATGGACTGAGGTTTCTTGCTGACTAGTCTATATCATCGAAGTTTCACTTCCGGGATTGTTCAGGTGCCACCTGAAATTCCACCGGATGTCTTTCATTTAGGCCGGACCTCTGTTACCTTCCGCTTTCTTTGTGTTGGCATTTTAAACTCTGGTGGATTTATGTGGACTATGGTTAACTGCTCCTCAGATCTCTGCAGGATAAATCCAGAAAGGCTAGACTAGACCCCGACCTCCACCTTCCTAGTTCAGAATCCTAACATAACATTATTAAGAGTGGAGCCATCAGTGCCAAGCATAACTGTATTTCCATTTGTTGCAACACATGGTTAAATCTATGACGAGAGTGTTCCTGGCTGAATAAACATTAATCTTCATTTACTTGTCTCTCCTGATTGAACTGCTTCTCTGGTCACCAGCTCCTCACTGACACCTGGCTGCAAATCAGTCAGCAAGTGGTCTCACTCTCGCATTGCCAGACTACGGTGGCCGACAGGGGCAAACGCCCTGCAACTTAAGAAAACACATACAAATGAAGCTCAGCGGAAATTCTACCAGGAAGACTTAACAATCCGTTCCCTCCCTAATTGAATAAATGTTGAAGGCGGCACCTGTTCGATAAGCCAATCAGAATTGGCATGGATTCCTCAGGCCAATCACAGCATTACAACTTCTGCTTAAAAGTTTTCTCTCCCTGTGTAACAGCTGTCATTGCAGACAAGGCGTTCGACCCTCCTCCTCCCCTTCCACCTCCTGTCATAGGACTTTTCCGACTGTCGCTGTGGTTCCTCCTTCGGCATGGTCTTCGAAACCTTCTTCGCCACCACCGGTGTCTGGATTCCATCGGGGGGTTATATCTTGGTTCCCTACCCCTATATACATCTTTAAATGTATTCATTTTGTGATGGAGTCCAATCGCCAAAACAATGTACATTTTATTCTCGTACAATAAAGCTTTGCATATCTGCAAACAAGTTTCTCCTGAATGAAATGGACAAAACACAAGCAAATTAAGAAAACAACTTCATTAATTTGACAACACATGCGCAGCATTCAGCAAACGCGCTGCAAATACGTTTATCAGCCGTCGTGTTTTTTCAAGCTGACAAACACAGCTTGAAAAAACAACAAAAACACGACGGCTGATAAACGTCACATGCTTAGGAAAACATTAAATGGTTGGGTTTAGTAAAAGAATATTAGGGGAAGGCTTTCTTAGAAAAATAAAAACACAAATGACAAACGCGGGACGCAAACTCCGCTCTCCCAGGTGAAAGTCCTGTGTTTTACCCATCCGAATATCTTACTTTTTGTAGTCAAGCTGTTCCACTTAGCGCTCCCCCTACAGGTCTGGAGAACTTCCGTTGTGTAATAATTTCCGTTGTGTTGTGTGTATTTGCAGCGCGTTTGCTGAATGCTGCGCATGTGTTGTCAAATTAATGAAGTTGTTTTCTTAATTTACTTGTGTTTTGTCTATTTGTATGTGTTTTCTTAAGTTGCAGGGCGTTTGCCCCTGTCGGCCACCGTACCAGACCCTTCTCCACAGTGCTGCGAAGGCGGGTCTGCTAGTCCACTCAACATTCCGGGATGGGAGAAAAAGTGCTCTGGTTTATTGGCATTTCTTTTAATCAATCACAATCGTCTTGGGCGGCGCTGAGCGCCACACGGAGCAACACAATAACCTCGGGAAGGAACTTGTTTTGGTGGAACATGTGTACAGTAAAAAGTTGTTTTAGTTGTGCAACAGAAAACTCAGATTGGACAGATAGTCTAGCTAGCTGTCTGGATTTACCCTGCAGAGATCTGAGGAGCAGTTAACCATAGTCCTCAGAAATCAACCGGAGTTTAAAATTCCAACACAAAGAAAGCGGAAGGTAACGGACATCAAATGAAAGCCACCCAGCGGAATTTCTGGCGGCACCTGAACAATCCTGGAAGTGGAACGTCATGGATATAGACTTACTGAGCGCTGAAGAAGCCAATACCTTCCTTTCACCACAGTGCTCCATTTAAAGCAACACTAGGTAACTTTTCCCGCTTTGGTCCCCCTTGTTGTCTCATTGGTACTACTGCTGCAGCTAACATAGTTACTAGGGCTGTCAAATGATTAAAATTTTTAATCAAATTAATCAGAATTTTCAGTGGATTAATCATGATTAATTACTATTTGCAATTACACCTGAATCCTAACCATTTTTTTCTGAAATGCATACCAAAAGATACTAGTGCTGTCAAGCGATTCAAATATTTAATCGCATTAATGTCATAGTTAACTCGCTATTAATCGCAATTAATCGCACATTTTTATCTATTTTAAATGTCCCTTGATTTCGTTTTGTCCCATTATATTTTCTCATTTTAATTATCTTATCAGCATGGAAAAGTAGATTGTCATATACGTTATGTTCAATTTCACACTAACATCCATACTTGGATCTAATAATCTGTCACATAATGTAACGCTGTTACCTCGATTTTCCATTGCAGATAGTACTGCAGATAGTCCTGCAGATAGTACTGCAGGTAGTACCGCCTCATGCCTGAGGCGAGCGTGGCTGGTCCTACTGTCTATGGGCTCATAGCAACTGGTTTCCCGTGACTCATTTCCTGGTTCTCGTTCTCTTTCATAACCAACGTAAAATCAAGGAGAGGGTTTTCCTGCTCCAGGTTTCCCACCGTGGTCAGAAAGAACAGAGGAGACACTTTGTTTCTCTCACTGACTGTAGAGTCACTACTCGCTCGCTCTGAAGATAATCGCCGTCACGAGCCTACAAGCTACGCGGCTAGCAAGCTAAAACCGGCCGAGGCTTGTGTCTGTTTTGTTTGCGGTCTGCGAAATTACAAGACCCGCCCTTCAATCACTACTATTGGCCAGGCGTCGAAGGTAACGTAACTCCATTTGTTCAGGTCATATCCCCTGACCAATCCACTATCCTCATCACTCGCGGTGAAATGCCTAAACCAAACCAATCAGCTGCTTCGTAGGGCGGGACCTGGGGTGGCCATAGACAGTTAAAGAAGTGGACTAACAGATCCCGTTGCTCTCTCTATGCGTTACTCGTGCGTTAAAAAAATTATCGGCATTAAAATGGGTTTGCGTTAACGCCGTTAATAACGCGTTAAACTGACAGCCCTAATAGTTACATAGTGTTGCTTTAAGCCATTCACAGTGCTACAAGTAGTGTATGAGAATTTGTTGAGATGTTGCAAACAGTGAACCACTTAAATGGACAAATATGAAGAGGAAGGAGGAAATTAAGTGCTTGTGTGTGAGTCTGAGAATGTGTCCAGGCATGCATGTGTGGGAAAATGTTTAATGTAGACAGATAGAGCTAAACTGTTAAGTGTATTCTATTTAGTGTATGCCAAAATATCTTATTTTGTAACCTCTGTCAGCCTTGAACTCTTTCTTCCCTCATGGTCCAAATGTTTTTTGGAACCCAGACCTAATACATCAAGAACAAAGTAATGTCTTTGCATTGAAGAATTCAGTCAGAGCCATTTCTAACCATGCCCCAGGACAGACAGTAATTAATGATTGATATTTTGTTTTGGCACAAAGGCATGCTCTTTGAGTTATGTGTCTTTATTCTTTGTCAATAGCATTCCTGAGGTATGCAACACATTTTTTGGAGATGACACATTTTTAGGGCTGTGTGTTCAGTAAAAGAGTCAACAGACCTAAAGTAGACAAATCACTCCCAGCAACAACCCCGTCTCCATAAAAATATAGGTACATACTAATAATTTGCAATATGAAATACTTGTAATTTTACAAGAAACATGATGCTCCCTGGATTATGTTTTTTGGAACATAATGAGAAAACTTTTTTAATTATAGTTTCATTCACTGTCAACATAATGTATTTGTTTTTCCTTAGACATCCACTTGTGGCAACTACAGAAGTTTTTTGGGTTCGGTTGACGAATGACTGTCCTCTTATTAAAGTTACGTGTGTTTTTGGATCTCACTTTCACTTGTTTTTGAAGTTTCATCATCTCACTGCTGTTTTATGTTTCCCTTGTTTGTTCGGCCATAGTAACCGTTTACTTTAATAAACAGTAGGCCATGTTCACACACAAGTGAGTTGAAGAGTGAATCTCCCAGTGCGCAAATTTAAGGGCTTTCATCAGTGGGCCACATGCTCAATCACCATTGCGTCACTTCATCCCACAATAGTGACTTAACAGACGTTTATTTAAATAAAATCTTCGAGATTATTCCTTTAAAGCTGCACTTATCAATCATTTCATATCAACAAATGTATCAAATGACCACATGTAATGGGAAAGAGGACATTTGTAGTTTATTGTTTATTGTTTAGTCAGCTACACTTTTATCCCAAATTAGTTGACTTTACTAGAAATTTGCATGGAAACCCGTTGCCTTAAACCGTCACACAAGGTGAAGTTGATGCAGTAGACAAATTAAGTTTGCATTAGCAGTCATTACTAAAAAACATAAAGTAAACAGAAAAGATAAATATTTTTTTCTGGGAGTCATGTTTTCTAAAATAAGCATATTAAGTTAAAGCTTTAGCACGTAACTTTTTATATTAATGAACGTCCGTCAAATGAGTTGATACAAAGCTAATTAAGACTATCAGCTCCATACAACTCTCTCTGGATTTCTCAGTATGACTATGTTCAGAAACTGGTGTCGTCCAGCGAGTGAAATCGAGTGAGGATAATGACCTCTTCTGAAGAGTCCATCATGTTTCTTTAATCCTCCGTCTCCACCTTGGCTACTAGCAACTGCGTGGAGGAGGGGTGGTGCGAGATCACGGAAGGCTTGTCTCGTGTATGCGCCGACAGTTTTGTTATCAAACTTAGAATTCCTCATTAGGGAGACAGAAACTACGCACTGTAGCTTTCAACATGCAAAGAGACATAACAAATATAAAACATTATGCTACTTATAACTACTAGAGAATAATTTGTTCATATAAATATAGTTTATTTTCCTCTATGACAGTATAAGTTTCAGAACAATCAGAATTTTTTTGACAAAGACACAGATAATTATCAGCCGTCTCTGCAGTTGCCTGCATCTGTACAGAGCATTTTAGTGTCTTTCTGCTTATTGTTTTGGTTTTAGGGCCCACAACTTTACTCTTATTGTTTCCACCCACAGCGACCATAATCCAAACATCCACACAGCATTGCATTTCTGCCAAAACACATTAGGCAAAACCATTTACTAGTATCTAAAGGTAATGTCTAGGATTGGCAGCAAACATTAAGACTTTTAAATAATGTTGATGTGACAGCCTGCACCAACACTGAAAACCTGTGTAAATACAGCAGCAAAGTCAAGACACACTGTAGCAATTAGTAACTGCCACCCGCATCATTTGGTGCAATCAGGACCCCAAAGGTTATAGTTTAAAAAATTCTCCAAAGCTGTATTAATAAAGTTTTTATTGTGTCATAATATGCTATTGTGAAAACATAAGTTAATTTGGGTGTCTGTTAAAGTTAAAGTCCCTGCAGTCAAATAACCCATAAAGAGAATGTATTTCCTATTGCACACAGGACGATGCACGGGCAAAGAGAACTAAAGAAAACAAAAGAACTACCTTACTGTACTAACTACTACTGACTTAAATTTAAAAGGTGGGCATTGGAAAAAGAATACTTGCATTCTACACATATCCCCGAGTGCAACATTTCACCCCCTGTACATTTTCACCAATTACGTAATGGTAGTAAAATTGTAAAAGGGGTATTGTTTGACAAAAAGAACTACCTAGGCTTGAAACTTAAACCAAACAAAGCTCAGTGAAAGCGAGACGTGATGTTTAGTTTTTCTTTTTCCTCTCTTCAGTATTGACTTAGTTAATTCCCTGTGCCTGAGATGAAGTTCTTTGTGGAATGTGCAAACATTAGACGGCACAGACTCTGTAGGTACGACAACACTGTTTCTCTCCAGTGTATCCTAGTACCATGGTAACCCACCATGGGGTAGATGACTGCAGCCCTGGCAGAGAACAGGGCTCTGTCTGCTGACAGATACTGTCTTGCTGAGGAGATGGGGGGATAGGATGCAGGGAATTCAATATGTGCAGGACATCAACCGCTCACACGTATGCATGCACTCACCTGCCCACTTACTCACAGCTTCCGAGGGAAAACAATCTGGTGCCTAGCGATGTCATACCAAAGGAAAATATTTTTTCTGTGGTTTTAAGGTTTTTGCTCATCTCCCTCATCTTGCCAACTACCTCCACCAGAGCCACCAGACTGTTCCTCAATGCATGCAGCAGACTGTAAAACAGGAAATCATGTCACATTATCTGCCAGTGCTTACAGAATAAGACGTAGTTATAAAAACTTGAAAATATCCATCTGTCCCAATTAACTGGCTGTATGAATCTGCTGTATGAATCTACAATGTCTTCTTTAACACTCCCCTCTCTGGGAGAGCTTTCAGGCTGTCACATTCCCTTTTCACCACAGAAGGAGAAACACCTGAAATGATGCCTTATGAAGTTTCTTCAGGTGACCTCATCATCCACCATGGTCCTATTTCTATAGGGAAAAAAGGGTAGCTGCCATGACCTCCTTGAACAAAACCTTACATAAAAGAGAACGTCTTCATTTTCAGTCGTTTCTCCTTTAAACATTGTCTGATGTGTTTTTGTTGATCAGTCTGAATAAAGTTTTTATTTTATGAGTCAAAAGAAAACAGTCATCAGAAGTTTTCTGTCAAATGTTTTATTTTTAAATCTGTCTGCGGTAGAAACGCTGCGCATTGATTGGTCAGTCCCAAAGCAGGAAGCTGCATAAATAGTCAGATCAATACAATACTATATAAGTCTACAACTAGGAATATTTCATTTCAACATTCATAGTAATTTCTCTTGCCAAACCCCTATAAAACTAAAAAAGCATACATTAATCATAATTTAGGACCACCTTAAAGTTGAGCTGCTTCCTGACTAACTAGACAAGAGACTTCTGGTCTCTGACATTAAAGACAAAAATATAAATGTATAGCAAAAAACAACAAACAATTTCAATAGATCCCTTAGATTAGTTTGACATTTTGTTACTGCATGGACCTGAATAAAAGACAAAACCCGAAATTATGTATTTTGCATCATACTGTATCTCCTGAAACAAACATGATAACACAAAATAGGTGATGATGTTTACCCCTATGTTTCAACGGTGATGCACCATCATGAACTGTAAACTAAATAAACTATAGAGGGCTGTACCACAAAGAAAGATCGACAGAGCCAGGGTTTCTTTGCCTTAGTTGCCAAGACAAGGCCTGAAGCCCTAATAAAAAATAACGGGTACCACAACAGTGGTTTTCAATTTGCTTTGTTACATGTAACTCAGGCTTTCTTCAGCGTTAACATAAGTCATTATTAGGCATTTGCTGATATGATTAATCAGTCTCTTGGTTTAAGATAAGCAGAACATCCACACGTTGCTCCAGCTGGAGACCCCTTTTCCGCAAAAGGACAGAAGCCAGCCAGGGAGTAAAGAGCTCTGCACTGTCTCTAAGCAAAGATCACTCATAAAAGTTATACGCAGTGAAATAATATCTGATATTGCAAAATTAAATTATACCAAGTTCAGCTTTAATCAGCCTCTGCATAGAATGAATAAGCCCTCACTACCTTTGAACACTTCCATGCCACTAGGAGACCATTACTACTGTTACTACCATGTCATGTTTGGATTATTATTGCACAATATGACACATTTCAGACTGACTCTATACAGGGGTACCTGAGTGCACATGGGGCAAACATGAAAATGCTACAATAACACACAACTGTGCCCCCTGTAGTTTGCCTACAGGGGGAACTACTCAACGTGGGCCTCAACATGTTTAGTCTGCTGCCAGGTCTGCACTGAAAGGTCCTGTTAGGTTTCATCCTGCACACACTGTGTCATTCCTGTGTTGTATAACTGTCAAGTAATGTGTCAGGGTCAGGTCATTAACTACTAACTAACTCTGATATATTTGAGGATTAAAAACTATTCTGATGCACATACTCACATCAATGAACAACAGAATGACAAAAATAAATTTTAATTTAATAAGATCCTAACACAGCACTGTAGCCCTATTATCTTCTGATAGATAGATAGATAGATAGATAGATAGATAGATAGATAGATAGATAGATAGATAGATAGATAGATAGATAGATAGATAGATAGATAGATAGATAGATAGATAGATAGATAGATAGATAGATAGATAGATATTGTTTTAGTAGTCGTTCGGGAAATGTCTCTGTTACAGCAGCTTAGAGCATAAACGCCAAAGAAACAACTACTTAAAAGGCACAAAAACAACACCAAAATACTATACAATACTGATGCAGTTCTAACATCTGTCATGAATAAAACACAGACAAATATTCTGTCAATATTTTGACTGTTTCAGCATCACACTGAGGAGTTACAGAGGTGACAAAATGGAAGAAGAAAAAGAATTTGGCTGCACTCACTTTCCCATCAGATAGTCTGTTCATATTTGTAATAGGCCTAATGATGAAAACACATTACTGCATGTGGATAGCAAAGATGAAATGAGCTCATGTTCTCTCTTTGAAATCTGAAAAACAAAGGACCCACAAGCATCTCTTTTTTTCACAAGCTGACTTCATCCATCTGGTATGTTGTTGTTTTTAATAAGATGCACAACTTTCGAGCCCACCTTGACTCAACACGACTAGAATCCTCTCGTCACCTGATACCCCATGAGACATTGTGTAAATGTTTTTTAAAGATGTTAACTGGAGGGCTAACATGTCCCTGGAGGAGACGATATAACGCAAATAGTATGTCATCAGGGAGGCATTAGCTCCATGTATTAGATTGTCAGGAAGGACAAGAATGCATTAGAACACAATGTGCTCTACATTCTGCAGGTGTGTAATGTTACACTGGCCATTACCCATCCAACCAACAGCTCATCAAAATGTAATATCACCCATAATCCCTGTGTCTAACACATATACTTATTGAACTTTCATCAGTTTCATCATTCAAGTTATCTGCTGTTTCAAATGATTGATTACGGCCCACTGATGTTTTCTTTATGTCCTACAACTGTGGCCGATTAGGTAACAAACATTTCTCAGAGAATCTCGCTGGCCAAAGAGTTAAAAGGAACTGTAGCTCAACACCTTGTCCGGATCTGGACACATAATAACTGTCTGAATTGTTTCTTTAGGTGCACCATTCTATTGCTTTTAGGGTGATGATGTCATAGTGTAAGAGATCCACATGTAACCAGCCTTGTTACACATTAGCCTCTCTTACAATTAACTATTGTGAAACTATTGGCCCAATATAAGGTCCTTTTTCAGATTTTTTTTTCTTCTGCTTTTTATTTTTCTTCTGCTTTTTTATTTTTATTTGAAGGAATACAGATGGGACCAATTAAAGGAACACGATTAAGAGTCTACTCTGCTAGGAGGCTAAGGTTAGCATGCTAACATACTCACAATGACAATGTTACCATGCTGATGCTAAGCAGGTGTAATGTTCACCATCTTAGTTTAGCTTGTTAGCATGCTCACATTTGCTAATTAGCTGTTGACACATAGTACAGCTGAAATTGATGGAAATTACGTTTTGCATGTATTTGGTGATGAATCAAAGTAGGCTATTGGGTGAATTGAAATATAGACCTGATGAAGGTGCTTGATTAAAACTCCCCCAAAAGATCACCAAAGTCAGTAGGTTTTATCCTCTGGGAACCATCAATGTCCACACAAAATGTCAAGGCAGTCCATCTAGGATTGATGAGATATTTTAGTCTGGATCAAAGCAATGGACCAACCAACCAACGATTAAATACATTAACAGTAAAATAATTCCATCACATCCTGCAGCTGGAAACAAGCTTGTTAATACATTGATTTGGGTCCAGATGCTCTACAGTTATTTTCCAGGCGGTAAGTTGTCAAACTGATAAATAAAAGAGAAGTAAAAAGACAAAGTTAAGCTAAAGGAAGACATACAGCACAATCACAATTTGGCAACTAAAAAGTTGTTAGATATGTATCATTTCTTACACTGATAAAATGTTTGTTTTTAGAGCACTGGTCTATGGTAACACATAAGGTGTATTTTATTAGGGGGTTCATACGTTGCAACTAATGGTTTTATTAGTGGGTAATAAATAACTTATTCAAGGATGAATGGAGCAGGATCTTGATAGTGTTTGCAGTGGCTGAAACATTTAAAGTACGAAAAGAGAGTTATTATAATGGTGATGGGTTCAAGTTGACAGGTCAAAGGTTAAAGGTACTTATTATCCAGCAGTACTCTGTTGTGAACATGTCGAGTTCAGTGGAAAAGAACATGCACAGATCACTTTGTAATCAATCACATGATGTCATGCAGGAGAGAGGTGTCTAAATTAAGTCAGCTGTCTAAATACAAGTTAATGATGTTTTCCATATCTCAGCCACATGGCACTGAATTAGAAACATGAAGCTTTTACACCACCCTCTATTAAAAACACATCACAAATCAGATGCATGCACATACACACAGTTTTCAGTATGTGTATTATTAGACACCTAATTAGCAAAATATTCAATCTGGGAATGAGCCACAGTGTGAAGTATTTACATTACCATCAGCTCGGCTGAATTCCACTTACACACCCTGATCAAATAAACATCCAATATTTCAATGTCAATCACCGGAGAGAGAACATTGTTTAGACTTGCTGAGGCTTTGTCCCAGGAAATATTGTGCACTGCAAAACTTCTACCCACAAAAACTAGAATTACCCTCAAATATGTTACTGATGTTTGCCTGTACAAATGAAAAAAATACAACAAAGCAGCTGATCAATCAATGCCGTCTGACATGATGGATGTGGTCCAGCTTGATTGACTACACCTCTACAAAAAACATGTTTTGGCCATTGGTTTTAGGAAGATATCTCATAAACATTCAGCTTTGGGTATTTTTCCCTTTAAGCCCATACTTGTCAAACCCTAACACACAACAAATGCTTCATTATTTCTGGGAATAGACTGTAGCTAACACACCAGTGACAGTGTTGTTTCCCTTCACTCCAGCTCTTGTAAAAATGTCTTTTCACATAGGCACAAGCCTCTAGGGGACCATGGGACTAGAGCAGGTTGTTACTGGACACTCTCCATGCCTCTATCCCTGTACAGCTGTAAAAACCTGCATCAGCCTCACATCTGGCAGCATCCACAACCTGCAGCCACCGCTGTGACGTCACCCAGTCTGAGGTCACCACTGCTGTCACCAAGAGTCACCCACCACCCAGCTGTCAATCACAGTCCAGGTGCAAACTGTGTGTGTATGGGTATGTGCATTTATGCAGTGGTATATATGACATTTTGTTAAATTATAAATGTCAGCTGATGCTCATCAAAAAGCAAATAATCATAGCAAAAATGAATCATAGTTTATTTATACCAGAATTAATCATAATTTTTATATTACAGTAACACTAGTCTCGCATTGCCAGACCTATCTCCACAGCGCTGTGGAGGAAGGTCTGGCAACAGGAGCATACACTCCTGGATGGGAGAAAAAACGGTCAGGTTCTGTTTGCATTTCTTTAAACCAATCACAAATGTCTTGGGTGGCGCTAAGCTCTGGATGCAGCGAGCGTGGCTCTTCAAAATGGTTTCTGGATGAACTTGTTTTGGTGGAACATTTGCACACCGCAAAAGAAAACGCCACATACAATATTACAGTAAATTAAGTTAACTGTTCACACAATACAGTAACGTAAGCTATATAAATTAGCTGGATATATAGTTTAAACGTCATTTGCTCTTACCAGTGTATCTCCGTTTTTGTCCATAGCAAACCCCGTGAATAGGTCCCAAAATGTCCGATTTAGATAGTAAATGCCGTAAACATATTCTTTGTAAATCTTTACAATCATTCCCCGAACAAACCAAGCAGGTCTGCTAGCTGTATTCACCTGCTTCCTGTCTTCTGCTATATGCTAAACAGGTCACATACCTACATCTGTAACAAAGATTACATTTCTCTCAGCCCTCACATCCACATTGTTTTCAGCTCATCGGGCAGCTGTTTTGGGCCGAAACTCTAATAAAGCCACTGTACACTACGCATATCTGTCCAGCACCAAAAGGCAATATAAATCCGCAGGATCAACTCCGACCCTTTGCTGTATGTCATTCCCCCGCTCTCTCCCTCTTTCCTGTCTTCAGCTGTCCCGAGTAATAAAGGCCTAAAATCACCCAAAAAAAGTATATCTATTGTCCCACCATAATGGCTTACTGAACATACATTTGACACTACAATTACTACAATGACTGTGGCAAATTTACATTAAAGGATTAACTGGATTCACCTTCCAATTCTAAACCCCTGATTTTGTGTGTGTATGAGTAAGTGTGTACCATGTGTGTACCATGTGTATGAGAGACGGAGAGAGAGAAAGAAATCTCCCCTCAAGGCCAGACCCACCACATTAGTCAGTAACCACAAAGCATGTTGGCCAACACTAACAGCTGCAACGCCTCGGTGAGTTTAATGCTCAGTTAGACACCATCATCCAACCGCCACACCCAGTGCTAAAGCAGCCCAAAATCCCCTATTTCTACCTCTCTCTCCATCTTGCTCTCATTCTCAATCGGCACGTTCCAGGTAACGCAACACTAACAAGGCACACATAGATCGAGAGTGCTTATTTTTTGCCGCACTGTCGCTTAGTGCTAAAAGCATCATCCACATTTATCATGACAGGTCTGAGCTCTCCGGCTCTCCAAATATAGATGCAATACTCACACCGCATTTGCACTCTTTTCTTTGGTGAAGTCAATTATGTCATAATGTTGTTTCTAATATATTGGGAGCTGAACGCAGGACGTGAGCAAGACAGATGTTCTGCATTAGCATCTCGGCTTGCTAGCGCTCCCAGTGGGTGTTGTCGAAGGTCCAAATAAAAAATATTTTCTGTATATCACTGTATGTGGCCATGCCTTCATGCATTATATTATGTAAGTGAAGAGAGGATACATTTGATATAATGGGATGGTACTGTAACCACAGTGTGATCATTGTGGCGTAAAGTGAGCACAGTACAGCTTCAGGCTCATTATTATACTGATATATAAGAAATACTGACATTACATACATAGATGCAGTTACATAATGCTTATATTCATATACTCTACATGGCATGAGTATTCTGGAAATAGCTGGCCTTATGGGCAGAACACTGACAGCAGAACCTCTTCTTCCACCCTTGGACATTTCATTGTCATTGTGAGAAATTTCTCAGCCGATGTATTGACCAGAATCGATGGTGACAATCAAGTCAAACAGAAGAGGAATGTTAATCTCATGAGAGAAATACTACAATGACCAATCAGATAATCGGATTAATAGGGGGCAGGAAAGTGTTGCCCCGCATTAGCCCCTCGGTCTGAGCATGAACAAACGCACAACTGTTTGGAGACGTTATCATCAAAATCATATGCTTCCTCTATTCCTCCTCTGGCTTGTTGTCATGTGGCTTGAGCCCAAGCAAAGCATTAAACAAAGCTTCAGTATGAGCCAAAGCATGAACCTTTCAAGCAACCTTGAAAAGTATCTATATGAATAATTCTCAGAAACACAAATAGGTAATTTGAATATGCGCTTGAGCCCTGTCATGCATGTGTTGAAACCGGGCTGTAGCCCGATTGAAGTGCTAACGTCTTCCAAATGTGCTGTGACACACTGAAGATGACATCATGAATGCATAAACCATTTTGTGTTGGAGCCCTCTATAGTGGAAAGTCCCTCTGTTTCTGGTGAGATGTGAAAGCAATGATCACAACACTGCGTATAACACTCGCCTCTGACCTTCGCTACCTCCAGAGAGGCTGACCAATCACACAGGCATGTTCCCACCAATCTGGATCTGTGTGTGTGTGTGTTTTTGGCTGTCTGCTTTTGTGTGTGCTTATGTTTTTACATGCATATGGGTGTGTGTGGACATACATGTGTGTATGAATACCTACATGTGTGTGTGTGTGTGTGTGTGTGTGTGTGTGTGTGTGTGTGTGTGTGTGTGTGTGTGTGTGTGTGTGTGTGTGTGTGTGTGTGTGTGTGTTCCCACCAAGCGGTCCCAGAGTCTGCAACAGGTGCAGCTGATTAACTAATCCCCCTCTCTCTTAGAGGAATTTTGCAAGAGGAAAAACTCCACTCTGCTCCTCTCCCAGTGGGAACATTTGCTTTTCGTCCATTTGGCTTTGGTCCAGATAGAAAAGAGAGATCTCAGCTGCTCTCTGGATAGACGCTCCTCATCCATCAGCCTCCAGAACTCCAGGCGCAAAGCTAGAGTCCATAATTGGTTTAAGTGCGGTCGTCACTCTCAGGATATTAAAGCTTTTCAATGAACCTGAGCAACATATTCCAACAGGCAGCGTTTTATGGTGCTTTACTAATAATATAAATCTGCCATTTCTGCAATTTGCCAAGTTTTGTTCAGTAAGGTAAACCAGATTTGTTTATTGGATCCAATGTTAATCAGTATCTTACCATTTCTTACCAAAATAAATCCAGTATTTGACACTTTACACTAAACCGCATGGAACGGTAATATGAATTATATCGCTAATGCAACCACTCCTGCTTGAACTAGTGCTACTAACAATAACAATAGCAAAATTATAATTCATGCTTTGATTTGACAAAAAACTAAATCTTTGGTCTGGCCTGGTGCAGTGACTTCCTGGAGTGTTGTCGGCAGCACAGAAGTGGCGGCAAGCCAAGAAGTAAGAAGTACATTTTGTATTTCCAAAACTGTCAAACTCTTTCTTTAATGATGTTGTGTTGTTACTTTATCACTGGACCGAGCCTATCCAGGAGTTGTCATGCGTAGATATCAACATTCTGTCAAGCATTTGGTTTATTTTCTGGAATGTTCAGAGTCCTGAGATGAGATGAAATGAACTTAGATACAGTGGCATGTTATAATTCATCCTCTTGTAATTGAGACAAGCAACAAATCAGAGCAGTGTTGGCACAGCTAGGACTTAATCAACAATGGCATCATAAATATAAAAATGTGTGCAAGATATCCATTCTATGAGAGTTCCTTAAAGAATAACAAAAGGTGAGAGGATATAGAGGGAAATCAATGACTTTGGTGATAATCCTAGGCCTGGGAATGACCAGATAAGCAGGGTGCTTAAACATACAAATGACTGTTAAATTAACCTATGGCCCTGCCATTCATCAAAGGGAATGTAAGGAGGAGTGTTTTAGTGGACAGTTTTCCTCCTCCAGCTCCTCTTCTGTTTCCTTCTTCTCTTATCATAATAATGCCTCTCTTTATTCCCTCCTCCCACTACTTCCTCCCCCTACTTCTTCCTTGCTTGTCCTAGTACAACTGCTGGTAAAAATGTTACCTGAATCCAGCTGTGGTTCAAGAACCCTCCCTCCATAAATGGTAATATAAACATGTTCTTCTGATTACAACACTGGCCACAGGATGATAGTAATATAATGTATCCACGGTGATTAGCTGTAGCAGAGTGAAAAACAAAAGATGAAGTGGTCCTGTTGGCAAGATATCCAGTGTTGATGTGTAATATGACAGAAACTGCAACTTTCCCACAGAAAACCCTCCACTGAGGTTTCATTGGCCCATTTACCGACCTGCATTGGTTTGGCTCAATCGGTATCAGCTGTTTCATGTTGTAGGTGCCACATAAAGGACAGCGTATCATCAGCATATAATTGTCAGCCCAATTGTAAAATCTTGATATGCTTGAAGTAAACATGGCAAACACTAATGGTAGTCTTTAATCTGCATGTATTGTTTTTTTACCAGCTGGGGGCAGAAGCACAAGCTGACAGACGCACACATGACATAATATAGTAAAACCATAATTTGTTCAGTCCTCTAAAGCCCAGTTCAGATGAAAAATTTGCGACAAGACAAGTTGAAACTTGCAACTACCTTACGTTTTAAAACCAGCCACTGCCGACTTGACAAGCTGAGTCACTGGTGACACCATCAGCTGGCTTGAGTCAAGCTGAGACGGGCCAGTTCAGACCGCTGCAACCTTTGCTGCAAAACGCAAAAATAAAGTGTGTCAGTTTTAGTAGCTACACTCATTTCAAAGTATCAGATACATATTTAAAGAACATTTAGGTAAATATAAGTATTGGATTGGACTCTGTAATGGCAGATACCCATTGTTAAAGGAATCGGTTTAAAAATGCAACATGATAGAACTAAAAAATGTCTCAAGTACGTACTAAGTATATTAGTAAATTAAAAAAAATATCAGCAAATGGGATTGTTAAATGCACTTAGACTAAAGTGTCCAGTAAATTTAAAACAAAAGAGGTAAATAAGGCTAGAAAGTACTCAAGATAATTTTTGCAAGTTTGTCACGACAAAAGCCCTCTTTGACCCTTATACATAGTCATTCAAATATCTTAGAAAACAATAGCAGTTGGACTTGCGCTGTCGTCTGGAAGACCTTAAACTCATCTAGTTCTTAGATAAGGTGCGTCCCAGTCCTCCCCGTTTCCATCCTGACATACATGTGCAATAAATCCTAAACCACATGCCTCTTTCAAACCCTTACCTCCAAAGAGTAGGCCTACTGTGGAACTGATGAGTCTTGTCATGAGATTTTAGCTCTGACTGGTTGTCTGTCACTAGTGTTCCCACCTTTCAGCAGAAATCGACAAAACTTCTCAGATAAAACAGCAAGTCCACATGCTCTTGTTTTTTACGTAAAATGTCACATGACATAGATGACTGAAAACCTCAAGACACCAGTGGCATTGCTAAGCCAGTGTTTCTCGATATGAAGTCCATTTTTACCATAGGCTCTGTCTCTTCCTGTTGCAAAGAGAATATTGTTTTGTGCTCATGTTTGCTTCTAGTTGATGTGAATTATCTTTCAGCATCTGTTTTGTGCCACTAAACAAGCCAGCATTTTATGATTGATTTACCCAAATCCTTGTCACCATTTTGCTTTTCAATATGCAGTCTGTGTACTGTTTACTGACAGCAGCTGTACTTTTATCAACAAGGTAGGAAAGGGTTTTCACATCCTTCAATGATGATCCTTTTGAGTTTTTATTATCTTTCATCTGCTTTTGCGCTTGAATGACAGAGTGCTTGGCTTTGCTAGCTGGACACATGTTGCAAATATTATGTGAGATAACTAAAAGTGCTTTCCGTATCTTTTAAAGCAGGACAGATGCAAATATCATAATCTTATACAAGTTGTTTTCCATCAGTGAAAACCCCAGAAACCCTTTTACATAAACCTCTTACTCCGGGCTTTTTGATATTTCCAAATGCAGGTGTAAAAACCAAAATGGAGAGGCTGATATTGAATCGTAATCTTCTCAGGTATAGTCTTGTCTGTTTCATGGTCGTTCAGAATGACTGTGGCAGTGATTTATTGATACTGAAAGGTCATAAATGTATGCGTGACTTCTGAGTGTGTGGTCCAAAGTTGCCCCCTGGTCCTCAAGGTGATGTTTGCTGACTGAAGAAAAGAATGTTAGATGGCTTTACAATGGCAATTTAAGGATGCGCACAACCCTAAATCTAATGGTAGTGGTCAAAGAACAGCTGGTATGGATTTTGACAGCTGACGCCAGTGGTACATGTCTAATTATCTCAACAGTTTTTGAAAATGACGAGTAATATGTCCACAACTTATTATTCTTGGAAGAGTGTAGCCTTTGAAGTACACAATGTCCACTGACATCAATACTACTAATACTCCTGTTCACAAACATACACCTCTACATTGACTGCAGATGAAAAAAATTGGCGGGATGAGAAAATCACTGTGTCATTTCAAGGATATAAGAAGAAATACTGCTGACGGACATCAACCCACTGGCCCGCTAGGTGTGCCAAAGTAGATGAGAAAACACTCAGTGATGCATTAAACATCTGACCCACAGAGGCTATAAAACCTGTAACATCTGACAAATCACCTTGTCATTGATGGCAAGTTTGAAGCCGACAAGTGTTTATTACTGACCTCTGCAGATTGGTTCACTGCTCATGATCTTAACTCGGTTTATCTTTATTCCATACAAACTGCTGTTGCTGCTAGAAGAAACATAAATCACATCAAGTTTTCTGAGAAAGACAATATATCCTGGTGCTGACCCACAGACGTTGGATCATTATTGTGTTAAAGCAATGACTAATATATAGTAATGAACTGAATATTAATTTTAATGAAAAGTCATGTTGAAATATCAGTTGCACTGCATCACATAAAGTTGTCTATGTCTTCCAGTCTTTCCTGTTAAGGAAAACCTAGAACATCATGGGTTCAGACGCACACACACTTGAGGCCTGTTCCAGAAAAAATGCTTGTTGGATCACCTAACATTACAACATACAATTGTTATTACCTTAGACATTTTGTTTTGTAAGACTTTATCTGGTTTTCTGATGTGATTCATACATGTAGGGAAAGATAACTTGTGAGAAATACGGTGGGGAAGAAAGAAATGCTAAAATGGTATAAACTGGGCTATCATTCTTAAAGTCTGCTCTGTGAAGATTTCCCTGGCTATCGAGCGCTAAGTCCCTAATGTCAAACTTTCCGTAAACACCTGTCTATATACCTAGATAAAGTAGGGCCGTCTATTCCAGTAGGGTGAAGGTAGTCTGCTCTCAGCAAGTTGGGGTAGCCCCAGAAAGACCAGTTATCAGCAAAACAAAGGCCCTGCTCACTACAACAACCCAACTGGCCAGCCAGCAGTTCAGTGAAGTAAGCCTACTTTACATCTCATCATTACCCCTCACAGGTAAGAGACCAGAGACAATTCATCAATGCCGATTCATATTTCTGGCAAACTCTCAACATTCTTGCTTGGCGAGCTTTTGTGATCTCTGATTGCTTCATCGTTTAGATAGCGGTTGTCAATCTCACATTCAATTATGATCACTGCAAACACCACCATGCACTTCCCTCCCACTGAGATTATAAAGACGAGCAAAAGACAGAGTTCTGTTTGGAACAAGTATAGCAAGTATTAAAAAAGAATTCCCTTCGACGTCAGAAACATATACTAGGGCCCTGAGAAAGGTTTGCAGGAAAAGTTCAGCACTCAGTTTAAAGGTCATATTGTATTCTGCAGGATGATCACTACAGTGACTGCTACTTACTCTCCGAGAAGATTAGATGAGATTTCACTTAATTATCTTTTGTTTAGAAAGAAGCAGATGGGCCACTTTCTGGCAGAACAACAACCTTGCATGTTTTGCATATATCACATCCACAGAGATTACACTGATGATTGGATGGAGATCTCACAAACTCTCAGTCTATTTATTTGTGATTATAATAGGTAGAGGGATGAAAACAACTGCTTCAATACTGGGCGGACGGGCGGACGGGCGGACGGATGGATGGAGTTGTTATCTAATCTGCACATTTCAAATTAGGACCCTAACATGTTCTTTCCATCCCCCCTTGAATGATTAGATCTCAGAAACCAGCTGAGGCCTGAACGATGGTAAGTGTAGCCAGGCTGAAATGAGAATGCTTCTAGTAATGGGAGAGAAAATGAAAAGGAGGAAAGACAGGGAGACACACAGAGAGATGATCTATTAAAATGCAAATGAACAGTCAGAAAGACAAGCAGCCTGACAATGTGCTAACCATCTTGAATTCAAATCATGGGTCACTGCAAAGTAGTTCTAGCTCTGCTGAACATCTTGGTCAACTCATGAACTGCTGATGGAGATCATCCAGTCAAACAACTCTGATTATAAGGTGATTACCCATACCTAATTCTATATTAATTCAATTGGTAATAAGCCTTTAAATAACATTTGCAATGAAAGTAAGCATAAATAAGGCATGGCAGTTAAACCTAATATCATGTGCAGCCTTCTAAATCACAATCAGCTTAATAAGAATAAGTGCAAGTGCTAACTGTTGGACAGCCAGATTGACCAAATCTTCCTTTATTCTACAAAGCTGACACAGACTAACACCATCAACTTTTAAAAGACTTCTAATCTACTTTATAGAGCCAATATTTTCCACTGGTTACTATAAAAGTGTCCATGCCTTTTAGTTTGCAACATAGTCTGCGTGTGATTGGCAGTACAAACAAATACATATAATACTGTATATTTCAATTCTCACTCTTCAGATCAAAGAAATGAAATCTTCATGTATTGCTTGTAATCATAGATAGACAGCCGAATGGATCTTTTAGAAACTTGGGCTTAGCAGAAACAAGCTTGGAACACAACATTAACGAAGCTGATTTGGTGAAATTAACTTGACTTGGTAACAGACATGGAGAAACATTATAGCAATTATAGCCCCTTCATGTAATTCAAATGACAAAATACAGACAATGTGCTAAAAGAAAGACTCTTTTTGTTTAAGTTTTTGTCTTTGTAAATAGAATCCTTTGCATTTGGAAAAGTGTCAGTTTTTTTCTACAAACATATCACCCTCTATATCTGACTGGAACATCATGCCTCCAGAGAGACAGATTGCTGCTAATGCTCCACTCAATCTGCCTCATTGGACTGTATGTAAACATTATCCTGCAGAATGTTGGACCAGACTGTAGTCTGAGAGGTCACACAGGGTTCAAGCCTTTGATCATCCACCAATAGTAAGATCAGCAGTCAGCTGACAGCTAAAATAGTCTGAGGAGCTGCAGGTAGTCCTGTAAACAAAGAAACCCAGTAAAAACAGATCCATATAAGACCAAGAGAGGCCACGTTTTCAATAAACTGCTGATGCAAGACTGATGTCATTTCTGCTCCAACATAAAAGACCAAATTAATTCAACTACCAATTGCAGTACATGCCTGAACACTCGCAGTGTGTCATGTTTTAAGAATCAATGTACAACTGTCCAATGAATTGTGATACCTTACTATAAATATAAACTATAACTATAGACTATAGTGAAGCAACATTTTCTTACTGAGATTCACTCTTCTTCTCCATCTTTCATCCTCCTTTCTGACTTTCCCACTGTAACTGTACAATTGGCTGTAGTCTTTTCCTTTGGTTTGTTTTTATCTTTTTTGTATCTTTTGTTTCTTGTGCTGCTGCAACACCTAATTTACCTGATGAGGTAAATAAAGTGTTATAAGATAACACTTTATTTCCCTCATGAGATACCAAAAACATTTATTTAGATCATATAATATAAAAAATATATATTATTTCTCCTAACAATACTATGCTTTTATGATTTTTTTTCTTCAATTAAAAATTAAATTGCAGCCGTACCTTAGTTTTCTGTGTTTAACTTCAGTTTATGCAATTTTGGTTATGGTTAATCAAATTATTTAGTGTTGCTCAGGTATTTCTGACTTGATCCTTGCATATTGACTAAAGTCTCTGTACAAGGTCCTCAAATTTAGCAAAAACACTTTTCTAATTTAATCTTAGTAAAGTAATCTTAATTTAGTCTTTTCCCCATAATTTCCTTAAAATAGAACTATGTAATTTGGTACTAAATGTTAGGCAGAAGAGACAGTGTTCAATTGATGCACCTTCAATGAATTGATTCCAATTAACTGCTAATGTAACCCCGGGAGTCTTTTAATCAGAGCACAGCAGGTTAGCTGAACATACAAAAATGTGAAATTTGTCTACAGATAAGCATTTATTAGCATTCAATGTAACTTATATTGAGAAAAAAATTATTTACTGTGGTTTAAATTGAGTTTTTTTCATTGACAGTGTTCATATTTTCCCTTCAATTAATACCAAATTAAATGGGAAATTATGAGGAAATTAAAGATGCTAAAATGTGTTACCAATTAAAAAATAAGGTGGACACCAGCAGATAGCTTCTATCTTACACATGTGGTATTAATAACACTAATACTAATACAATATTGTTAACTTATTTTTATTTTATTTTTTAAAGAAAACCTGTCCCTTCTCTCACCGTCTTTGAAGTGAATATAGTCATGTTTTTGCCATCGCCAGATTAAGCTGTGAAGTATTTGTATGAATTAATATCAAAATGTCTGATTGATATATTGATGTTGGAATGCTTTAAGATCCAATTTTAATCATGACAAGTCACTTGTCTTAAAACTGTGAGTCATGATGTGAATTGATGTTGACCTCAGCTATGTGCTAAACTCCGAACACATCTTCCTTTTTTAAGAATTACTTCAGTGCCGTTCTTTGTTCTTTTCTCAAAGAAAAGCTTAACTCCAAGTTTTCCAGAAGACCGCTGTTCGCCAGCAGCAGCAGCCATAAGCCCGCCCACCGACTCTATACACAATGTGATTGGCCAGACAAGAATTTTGTTTTTTCAGCTCGCAAGCCAACGGAGAGTGCCTAGACTGACTCTAGCTGCAAATTAAATTTGCTGCCGCTAGGGTGCGTCTACATTTCTAGGTTACCTCCTCTCAGCACCTTCCTCCACAATAAGAGAGAGCATTTCGGAAATTAGTGTACAGTCCCTGGAGGTGTGTGTGTGTATGTGTGTGTGTGTGTGTGTGTGTGTGTGTGTGTGTGTGTGTGTGTGTGTGTGTGTGTGTGTGTGTGTGTGTGTGTGTGTGTGTGTGTGTGTGTGTGTGTGTGTGTGTGTGTGTGTGTTCTCTATCTGTGCAGATATCCCCATGTGATGAGCAGACTGTGTTCATTTGAAGTTCACACAGCATATACAGAGCCAAAGTGCATATTCCTTTCACAGTCAAAGACACACCACCAGCACCCTAACTGAGTGTGAAGGCGTGTCATATCAGTACCATGTGTGTGTTTTCATTGCCAGCATTGTTTAGAGGTCTGCAGGATGGCAGGACACACTCACTATTGTCTTGGCAGGCAAGAATGTTATATTTCCTATTTGCTTCAGGAATTCAGCAATTATCAGTTATCTCTATTGGCTTTATGTGGAGGCAAACAGAGAGTCATGTTGCTGAGAACAGCTGCACATTAAGCATTAAATCGGATGCAGGCACAATAATACAAGACGAGCAGGAGGAAGGCCCTGAAATCTAGATAGAAGCATTGTTGGGATCAAGGCAATATAATGAAAATGTTGATTTCATTAACATTATCATTTAACTCTAAGACAGATATCTAATCGTATTAATAACAGACATATTAGAAAAAGGATCAATGACAGCACTTTTTCTGAACAGTTCATGTTTCTTTACTAAAAGGAGCGCCGTTTATTGGTTTGAGATGGGTTTAGAAGAACTTGAGTGAATACGCTTTGCTTTCTTTCAGAGAGTTAGATGAGAAGATTGATGCCACTCTCTCTGGAGCCCATATAAAGCTCTGTAAGGCAGGAGCAGCATTGGTTCATTTCTACATGCGACAGCTCTGACATTGCACATTATCTTGTCATACATTTTTAGAATGATTGATTATAGAACTTAAACACAGAGTATGAATATGCCCATTGAGCAGTATACGTGAACATAATACCCAGTTCAAAGTCAAGTTCAATGAGCTGATCCATACTGGGGCGGTGTGCAGATTATTTTTGCGAGGGAACGGAAAACAAAGTAATTTAAAAGTAATCCCCAAAGTGCGGGGTTGATGGATTATTTATTTTTTAAACAACAAAAAACGTAGCATACGTTAATCATATTTTGGCAGTTTTAGGTAATGATGCACACTGCTAGGATGTCATCGTTCCCCCACCTTTTTTTTCTCACCATGACCTCACCATGACCAAACTCTGTCTGTAACAAAGTTACAGACAGAGTTTGGTTTGACAAATGGAGGCTTTTTCCCCCAGTCTCACACAGCTCGGCAGTGAAACAATAACAAATACAGCGCAAGCCAATTACACGGGCAGGATAAATTAATTAGGCAGAGGAGGATTCTGGTTACAAATACAGCTGTGGAAGTTGTTTTGACTGCTCAGCGGTTTAGCTGCATTGCGACAGCAAGGCGGAGAGCTGGTTACCAGCAAACAACTGGCTGGATTGGGAGTTAACCCCCTCCAGCTGTTGCAGCTCTTCTCTTCTCATTTGTTCCCCACATTCCTCAATCTGACTCGAGGTCACAATGGATTTATATTATTTACTACCTTATTGTTTTACTTATCACAATTTAAACTGATGCATTTCTTCAGCAGAACACACACACGTTGTAATAGCAGTGATAGTGGCATTAAACATCATCATAAATATTCAACTCCACAACGATGACCAAAAATAGTACATGTTTATCCCTTAACAGACCATCCTGCCCTATGTTATGATGAAGATACATATTTCCCTGGCCAGAAGGAACCCTGAATCTCTGCTTCATCCCTCCTTCCACAGCCTCCTTTTAGCAGTAACAGGTGGATCCCTGTTAGGTTACCATGTAGCGCCTCCCTGTGGTCTCTTTAAAAATGGACACTAAATCAGCTGTTTGGTTGTGTTGCCATCTGGAGGTGAAGGATTCACACATCTCACACGTTCCCTGAAATGCCCTAAATCAATAGACCATACAGTTGGTTTGATATTTTGTGTGAGAGATGTAAAGATAGAGCTATAAATGTAATTGTGTTCTGGATGTTATGACTATAATAATCATTAAAAACATATTACACATCTCCAAATGACAAATGCTTTATAATGCAGTGATACAAATTGACAGAAGAAACACCAGAGCCTAGCAACTTCCACTCACATGTAGTATTAGATCTATTATATATATATAGATATATATGCTTTATATATGCCTTGCCTATGAGCCACCAGAGGGCACTGTAGTGCAGTGTTACTGAACCTTTGACTGTAGATTCCTTAATTTAATTGTTCTAATAGATAAAAAAAAGGCTATATCTGCATGTGGAGGGGAAATGGCTGCTATCAGCTGCATTTTAATGAGGTAATATTTAGAGGCGCAACATCAGTCTTAGCGACACCATTAAAAGAGAAAGCTTATAAAAAATTGTCTTCTTGCCTTGTCAGAGAAAAGCAGTAGAATAACTTCATTGCAAAAAGCACAACACGTTCTTGTTTTTGTCCTTGTTTTGGAATTACCAGTAATCTACCTCTGTGTGTGAGCAGCCATTTTAAAGAATTTGCTTGAACTGATTTCATTACCTTGGACAGATTGATTTTGAAAAGGAGCCTGCAGACTGTTGAGCTGGGTTTTTTTCTGGCCGAGCACAGTGTCTCCAGTTGATTTTTCAAATGTTTTTGTTTTTGTGTCAAGATGTTACAACCATAATGAGGCTGTCAAAATGTCTCCTAAAAAAAGCAGATAATAACGCCTCCAAATATAGATGAAACTGTTAACGGTCAGTAAAAACACCTTTTGGGGTTGTGTCTCAGATTTTGTCCATTGAAGGCCAGTCAGCTCAAATAGGTCTTCAGAGCTGCAGGCCAGTTTGTGTGTCTGCATTTTATTATGTAAGAGAGAAAAGAAAACAAGAGTTTGACAGGGATTGAAGGTGGAAAACAACCAGAGACCAAAGCATGTGTGTGGAAGGGGGGGGGGCTGATGAGAGGAGATTGCATAACATGTTGAGGACGAAGAACATGTGGTTTCTATGTAAATCAGCCGGTGCTGCAGACTGATGCTGATGTGAAACCAAACTTTTAATTCATTTACTGCACACACAAACTGTGGCTGCATGCTGCCAGTCAGAAGGGCGTGTGAGTGCAGCAAACACGTCTGATTAGCTCTGTGGTGTGGAACAAAATAGAGGTTTCCAAACGATACCACTGCTTGTTGTCTGTTTATGTCATTATTTTTAAGAAAGTGGTTAACTTACATTTCTTCAACTTGCAGTCTTCAATACTCTTCCCACATTCATTTAAATTTAATTGGATTTATTGGCATGACTGCATACAATGTAATGTCTCTTACAGGAAGGTATTAGTAATGAAGAAGCTAAACTGGGAAGGTTTTTCACCATAGCAACATGTGACTTTCTCTAGACAGCACCACCCCCTCCTCCTCCTCTGGGTGCGGTTGCTACAGCGACACTGTGGGTCGGTCTGGTCATGTGGGTGGGATGGCGGTAGCCCTGGCTTCGAACCAAAAACTGTCCGGAAGCACAAAGAGCGCTCAGCCAGGGGCATCCTGCCAGTGCCACCATCAGTGCGGACCATGCAAAGTCAATGCAGAGCAACTGTTCCAGTGATCCAGAAGTGATGCACATCTGTCTTCTTTCTGTTGCTCTGTCCCTTTGAATG
Source organism: Gymnocephalus cernua (assembly GCA_023631565.1). Taxonomy (NCBI): domain Eukaryota; kingdom Metazoa; phylum Chordata; class Actinopteri; order Perciformes; family Percidae; genus Gymnocephalus; species Gymnocephalus cernua. The sequence goes on from CM042430.1 coordinate 32,561,808, forward strand.
TCTTCAAACATCACATGAAGGAGGAGACAGTGCTGATGTCACTCAATCTGTGTCATCTATGATGACATGAGGCGCCTACTGAACCACAATTACATTAAACAGTCTGGGGATCTCGTAATTACATTTTATTTTCATTGGACATTGCATTTGTTTTATTTTTTTGACCAAAACTGTTTTGGGGAATTACATTATTTCTTAATTTAAAGGCAGTTATGGATGCCAGAGGTCCACTGCTACTGAATCGTGGCCTGCTAAACCACCAAAGTAACATTTCAGTTTTAGTGTTTAGTGTCGTGTGATGCATTTCAGGCTTTTCCTCCATAACAATAAAAACACAGAGACAACACAGACTTTTGCACATACAATTTGTTAAATGTTTAGATAATAACGGCCATCAAGTGTTTAAAACTTCTTGTGTCTGATATCACTACTACTCTGTGGGTCACACCCCACCCACAGACCCCTGATCAGTAAGACACAGCTCTATGAATAGCCTTCCAGGAATTGAGGCTCATCCACCCCACAGTGGTTTTTACTGGCATCGTTCCTCTTTTTGGCACTATGTTCTCTAAACTATGAGGACTTGCTAGAACTGGCTAATATAGAATCACTGTATTACATCATGGAGACAATAACAACCTGGAATATTCTCCATGAAAATAACTTCAGTGCTAAACAAATTGAGTCAATCAAATGGAATGAATGGACTCAAAAGACCTTAAAAGGTCTACAGCCATGCCAGCACTGTGAGGCTGTACTTTGCTTTGGGGTAAATGCTAACGACAGAAGGCTAACATGCAGGCTTTTATTTTTTTTACTTTTTATAGTCACCATCTTAGTTTAGCATGTTAGCATGCTTACATTTACAGTACAAGTAGCGCAGAGGCTGATGGGAATAGCATTGCAGGTACAGTATTTGTTATGAACCAACATTACATTATATTAACATTTTGACCTGATGGTGGCAGTAGATGAAAGTCAGAGGAACTTTTAAGTTATTACATGTCAGCCTGAGGGGTAAAATAATTTGTGCACCAAATTTGATGGCAATCTATCCAACAGTTGTTGTGACATTTCCGTCTGGACTGATGTAGTGGATCAACCAACAGACCAAGAGCCATGGCTCAAAATTCCAAATATTTGCTAGACCAAGCAGATTTGCAGCTAAAAGTTACATAGTGTTGCTTTAAACGATTCACATAAGTTAGTTGCAGCTGCAGCCCTAGTTCAGTCAAAACAGAAAATGATGATGATTTAGGAGAATGTAGCCCATGAAATGTCTTAACAAAACCTTAAATTCAGATGAATTCCTATCCTGATATGTATGAAACTATAATCCTTCACTTAAGGTCCACTAACTTCCTTGTTGTAGAGCATTTGGCCATATAGTGGTAGAGAGTGGCAAATCAAATCTGAAGGAATTAAGTCTAGGAAAAATAATCTGGATCTTGAAATTGAAGCTGTAGGGAAATATAGCCAAAGACTGAGGTGCCAGGCAGTGAGACTTCAGGAGAGATTGTATTGGAGGTCAGGACAGGACTGAACTATCATATTTAACTAAAAAACATCAAATGTATTCAATGTACATTTTCCTAAACAATAAAAGTACTATCAAAAGTGATCTATTTAAAAGTTTGATCACATTTATGTATCTGTATCCCTCAGTGCTGGTATAATCCAAAGTCTTGCTTACAGTTTTATGTGTAAATCCGATTTAATAGGACTTCTCGGCACTGTGACCCCCCCCCCCTTGTTGTTAGAGAAGTGGAGCTTAACAGAAACTGTTCCAAGAAATGGATCTGATCTTTATTACGGGGTACTGAAAAGGTTTTCATCCACACACTTTTTGTCATTGTTGGACGTGAACCACGAGTCTGCAGGCTTAGCAAATTAGCGGGGAGCTGATAGGGCATAGTGAATGTAAACGATCCATACAAATGGGTAAGAAATGATAATATGGAATGCATACATGAACTTGAAGAAGACTGAGTACATTTGTGGTGAACCCTTGAGACAGCTAAAACATGCCTGGGATACATTTTGAGTAAAATCTCATAAAAAGATAACCGAGCAGCTCACCGGCCTCTTGTAAAATGTACCCACCTCGGGCCAAGAAAATAATGAGTGTGAACAACAGTTGACGATTTAATAAGTCATGTAACTTTATTGTTTTTGCAAATATGCTCACGAACAACCAGCACGTGTTTACAATACTGCGACACAATCTGTGCTAGCAAATGGAGACTGATTCACAGTGTTAACATGTAGCACAACACAACTCCACATGTCTACAAGTGACAGTTTAGATAAACACCAGACACAGGATCTGATAGAAAAGAAGACAAAAGGGTGAAAGAGTGCAAAGGTAACAGAGAACAGGATTACAGTGGACCTGTACGTCATATACTTCTCTAAATCAGACAAAGCTTTAGTGTCTATACTGTAACCGTCTATAAAACACTGGCTGCTCTAATTAACATTCAGAATAAATAAGTGAGGTTCCAAAGAAAAACAGCACTGTGCATTAAGTACAGAAGCATATGTCTGCCATCATTACAAAATCATGTGATCCTTTTCTTTTTTTCATTATCTTGTTGTTTCTTGCTTTAAAAACATCCGGTTAACATTATAATGAGATATGTTTTAGTTCATTATTATGGAAACTTTCTACATACGTACCACAATTGTTTTTACAAGGAACTTCTCGTGCATTATATCCTTCATCTTGTTGTATCAAAACCACATTATTACACACAGTAAAACATATCTCATTAAAACAAAAGAATGTGTCTCTTTGTAACATATAGGTTATTTTATTATATATGCAACCATACAACATAATTGATGTAAAGAGGATGTTTTATGTATCAGAGGTGTGAACTGTTTTCACATTGTTTTGTGCATCTATGCTTAGTTTCCACAAGTAAGAACACATTCAAAATCACATTGACATTTGTGGGAATGTATAGACAGCCGAGATTATATATATATATATATATATATATATATATATATATATATATATATATATATATATATATATATATATATATATATTTAATTTGCACATAAAAAACCTGTGGAAACTCAAAAAGTGCAACAATGGAAACAGACTTGGTGAATTAATCATGGCGTACATGAAGCATGTGACTTAAATGTTTCTCCATATATACACCACTTATAACAAGAAACATTTCTTGTTTGAATGATTTTGTTTAGTTTTTGTGACATAACAAGAAAAGAACAATATCATGATAACATGAAGCATATCTTCTTACAACATAAAAGTTAAAGCAAAATGTTCTGTTGAGGTGTGGCAGTCCACACACTGAGCACTAGATCAGTTTGTCTGTTTCACATGGCAACATACATGTGATTCCTTCATCAGCAAGCCAAGGCAAATCTCTTCACAACAAATAACTATAACAGCTTTAACATTCAGCACAATTTGACACAGTAACTAAACAGTTTCACTACAGAGAGCTGGAACTGGGTGCTTATGTTCTACTAAGGCAGGGTCAGTGGCTACGCTGCAGCTGCATTACTGCAGCACAGGCAGACCAAACTTTATCAAGTCACCTTGTAAGGCAAAATCTAATTAAAAGCACTTAGTAAGTGAGGATGCTACTCTTTGTCACCACGGCATCTTGAAAAAAAATCATAAATTAGTAAATCAAGCAAATAAATAGGTTAATAAATAGGCTGAATCACAAGTTTACACAATGAAAAGGGAAAAAGGGACGTTAAGACAAGAACGAGACCACTAAACCACGACATAAGTGCAAAACACTGGAATGACAGAACATTAACTTCATTTTTTACTTTAGATGGAATGTAACATTTTTCAAACTTGACATCAGACTCCCACATAATTTAACTGAATATGCAGATTGGGACATATTTTGACATTTTATGCTTTTTAAATGACAAAATACTGCATATCTGGACTCCATACTCCTAAAACTAAAATACAAAAGTATGCAGTATTACAATTCACATAACAGCTTCGCCAAATTTGAGGCATGCTTTAACATTTTGGAACTCTGATTCACTCTGGATGACATCGTCATTCTGCCCAGCTGCAACTGAAGATTAACCAAGCAGCATTTTAAGACTACTAGGGCTACACTGTGATGGAGATATGAAGGATCATCTGTGTTGTGACATACTTTGGATTCAAACTTTGGATATTTTCAGTTCGCTACAAAATATTTCTGTTCATTGTCTTTAAATAAGGGATGCTTGTTGTGTTACAGCATGAAGGCAGTAAGATGCATTAAAATGACTGTAGACTGTGTGGTGACACCCCTAAAACTCTCTTCAGATGGTTTCTATGGTGAGTAGAGGATGAATGACCACAGTTCTTACTCCATGACTACATGGTCCTCAGGCAGCAAAGGTGGAGGCCCAGGATAATGTATTAAATATATACACATCAGAATCTAAATCAGCTCATCAGGTGGCAAGGACGATTGACTGATCATACTGTACGTTCACTTTTGGGGTAATTCATTAAAACAGTTTGCAATGATGGGAAAAAAGGAAACCATCCTTTTACATGTTGGGAAAGGTTGAGGCAAATAACTCAATATGTTGACTTTTCAGGTGGAGAAGAAAAATGTGAGAGGAAAAACGAAACGTGGCTCTGCTAATCAGACACCAGAAAGTAATGTTGACAGTCACCAGCTGGTTTTACTAAATAGAGCCGGGTTAAAGTTGGTTTAAAGTTTGCATGACAGTTTAGCTCCATGTTGTTTGCATCAATCTCCGCTAACCAATTTACTGGGGGGAAACCTGTACTGACCCATTAGCAGAGCCATTTTTAATGTTATTAGTAACACTTGTCACTTTTTTCTACTGTATTAATCTACTGTGTTGATCCACATAGTGCACAGCCAACAGTTTTCATAGGGACATTTTCCTCAGCAAAAGTAGTTCTAGTGAAAATTGTCCACAGTGGATTTTCCAGAGGAACTGGGACACATTGCTACTGCATTTCTTTAACTTAAATCTGGAATGCTGTGATCACCACAAATTAAACAATATTGTTTTGGCATTTTAGCATATACAGATACCACTAAAAGTGAGACTCCAGCAGTTTACGTTATTGAGTGGACCTAGACCAACACCATTGCTCAATCCTTCATATACCTGTTTTGTGGATCCCAGTTCTTATATGATTTAGACATTAACTGCACAGATAATTCTCACAGGGGCCTGTTAAAGGAACTGTGACGCATCTGTGAAGCCAGTAAAATATGTTATGGCCAACTCTTCACCACACTGCAGCATGTATTTTTTCTACACCTGGACATTTGCAGGTTAAAAATCACTGCCAGATACATGTGTTCCCTCGGGAAGGCTCAGATTTAGGAAGTAAAGCTCACATTATGTCAGAATCGCATGTGTGGCTTGATACAAAGCCAGTGGGATGTTAAAGAATGGGTCAACAGAGAATAGAAACAGTGATGCTAAATCCCAATAAGGCATTTTGAGATTTAAGTTGAAGGAAAGGGCAAATCCTGCTTCTCCAGATTAGAACAACAGGTGTTTCTACCCAGAAACAGCGAGAGGGGATGAGGGCAGAGTGCGAAGACCATCTGAAGTGAATTTAAGTCAAAGCCGGAGAGTTTAGCAAGCAGGAAGAGGCCTGGTGTGGAGATCGGAGAAGGCTTTGCCACATGTTTAGATCTGACCAGCACGTTAGACACGTTCTCAGATCAAACACAAACCAGGTTCTCTCATGTAATCAAAGCTGCTTCAAATGTAGTTTGTGTTAAAGTGTGTGTGTGCGTGCGTGCGTGCGTGCGTGTGTATACAGGACGCCGTGTTCAAGAGCTTCATATGTGAACACATCAACACGTAATTAAAGACCGGCTTGAGGTAACTCAGGAATTTAAAGTGGGGACAGAGAATATTCAGTCTCACACAAAACCTTCACTTACACTCTCATCGCAGAACATTAGTAGAACAGGAGCAGCCTCGCTGTCGCACTGCTTTTTTAGTCGTGAATGAGCAATTATGATGATGGAGAAAAACCTGGGGTTGCAGGGGGTTGCTGTGGGGTTTGTTCTCATGCCAGCAGCTTTTCTGGGTTCTTGGAGAGGGTACGCAACAGGCTCCTCTGAAAATCTTCCTCAGGTATTTCAGGAACCAGGAACTCCAGCAGAAGATCAAATATGCAGTAGACCAGATGTCTGAGGGAACACAGGACCAGCAGTCAGCATCTTTTCTTCAGCGACTTAATGTGAATGAGACCGGCTGAGGAGATGCTATTAAAACATAGCTGATGTGAGGCCCCCTTGGTTAGACTCGGGGCTCTGTAACCTGTTTGAGTTGATCACAGTCACTTGGAGTCTTTGAACAAAATTAATACCATCTTATTAAAACCCATTAGCTTGCCAATATATGACCAATTTAGACCGAAGAGTAAAAGATGGTCAATAAAATGACACTTGATAAAATGCTATATGCTATATGTCTATCTCCCTCTCACACTGACTGTTTAATCCAATTTGGGTAGTGGTTCAACTTAACATTTGGTAATATGACATAGAGTCCATGTGTGACATATTCAACTAACTGGACATAATTTAGTAAGGCACATACCTGCCAATTTAATGTGCCCGAATTCACAGTCAATGTCAGAACAAAACATAATAAGGTTCAGGAGGCTCTCATACAGGACTAAGAAAGCATTGATCAAACAATGTACAAGTACAAGGAGCTCCATCATTATCAAATGGAACAAGTTGGAACCAGTGAGACTTCTTGAAGAGCTCTCTGTCTGGCAAAATGTAGTAACCATGTAAGAAGATCCAGCAACACTTTACTTGATTACACTTGGTATCGACATAATGAGTGACATGACACTGTCATGAACACATGACACATGAACCCTAACCCTAAACATAACTTGTCATGACAAAGACCAAATGACACTCACTAAAAGAAGTGTTATGTCATAAACGTTTACGACTTGTTTATAATGTTTATGACACGTTCATGACAGTGTCATGTCACTCTTATGTAGATACTTTCAAGTAAAGTGTAACTGAAAAGCCTTAATCAAAGCCAAAATTTGAATTAAGTATTTAAAAAATTAAAGGAAAAAGTGAAGAGTTTTCAATATTTGGTTTTGTTCAGTGCATCCTGATGTTTGTCTGGGACTCTGTATATCAAATCATAACACCACATGAGGTGGAGCCAACGGATTTCAACCACAGATTGTTTCTACATCTGTATGTCTTTTTATACGTCCTCTCCACTTGTTTATGCAACTGTCTGTTGTCTAGTAATAATCTAATCCATGCTGTAGGATTCCCGGTGAGCTTTTTTCCGTGTCTGTGTGCAAGTGAGCACGTCCACTTCCTGGCCACTGGATTAGACATCCCTGCTTGTTAACAAAAACCAGCACCTCCAAACAGCAAACATGTGGCTGCACCCGAGTATACGTGCATGCAGTCAGCTTCAAGAGGATCATCAGGTATTGTTTTAATGTTTAAGTGGGCATGACCTGTGAGCTCGGTGAATGGTGTGGTGTCATTATTGCTGCTAGATGCGCCATTATCAATAGAAACACACTCCTTAGATTATTTTGTGGTTTGCTGAGAATGGAGTGAGCTAAAATAAGCACAGAGGGGCCAGAGAAGAATGGCTACACGTATTTAACAGCACAAGAAGCACCTCTGTGAATGACTTGGTTACTGCATATAGATAGATTGGTAGATGCATAAAGACTGTGCCAGCTTTGATTTCTGTCAGCTAAGAACAAAAAAAGGCTACAGTAATCACTAAACTAGAAGACTAAAGAGTGGAAATCATCACATGGTCTGAAATGTGGATTCATTTTGCCTAGTGTCAGAGAACAGCTGGGTGGTGGGGGTGTGTGTGGAGGTACAAAGAAGATCTACTTTAATCAGTGGCTGTCCTGGAGCACTACATGACATATATTGTTATTTTCAAAATAGGCTGCGCTACTCAGCAATTTCTTTTAGAAAAAAAAGTTGTCTTCAATTTAAAATTGTTTGAATGTTTTCAACACAGGGCAAACATATGTATTCTACACCTTAAGCCCCATTTTTTTGCCTATTTCTGTCAACAGTTTTTGAAAAATTTGCATCATGGAAAAACATGCTAAATGGCTATGAGCAGTTCTGCCTTTTTATACTGCAACCATATATATATACAGACAACCATTGGATTGCTTTTGATCAGATTGGAAAGATCTGAAGTTATAAAAACTAATTCTCTATGATTTATAAGCAAATTAATGGACATTTATCAGTGATGAAAACAAAAGTAAAGGTACATGTCCAAGTGTGTATGAAAAAGGGGTGCAAATGGGCTGCTGCGTTCCCCCCCTTCTCTGTGCATCCCCAAAGCACTGGATGTAATTAAGTGGTGATTGAGTGTATAGTGTATGTTCACCTGTTAATGCTGGGGTCTTGAAGGGAGTCCAGTGCAGTCTGCCAGCTGAGTTTGTACTTCTCTGAGCCCAACATGTCAGAAATCAAATCTAGAAACACAAAGACACAGAGAACACTTTATAACCAGCTGTTTGCTGTGTGTGCCTATTCCTCTCTCATGATTATAAGATGAGGAACTAATTTTATTGCTAGAATTAAAGCATAATTTAGAGTAGGGTCATACCAATGCTGGAATTTTGAGGCTGAGTGACATTAGAAAGCATGAAATCTGATAATAATATATATTGGCATGTACCTGGTAGGAGTCTCATCAGACAGTGTAAGGCTTGTTGCCTGGTACTGTCCTTCTGCTGCTTGCTGCGTTCAAGTTGAGGGGCCGTAGGCAGAGCTCCTCCTGGCCACACAGACTCCTGGATGACCTGCAGGTACACCACCCAGTATGCAGGGCATGTCAGGTTGGCTACGCTCACATCCAGCCATCTGAAATTAACAAACACACAAACAGTGGTTTTGAGTTAGCACAGCTGATTCTCAGTTGTATCTCATGTCAAGGTACAATGACGTTGGCAACAGTTGGTTAACCTCCTGACTTTAAGGTCCTACAAAACAGTCAGTCAATGTGTTGTGACCTTACCATCATGCCTGACCTGACCAGCCAATCCCTTCAAATCTAACCTATGACTCATTGCATTCCCACGCGGATTTGAAACTCATTTGAAGCAGAGGAGTCTGGCCTGGCACGGTCAAACTGGGCCCATTTTTTTCAATTAAGGTCTTGTGATGAGGGAATTCAATAGGCTCTGTGTAGCTGGAAGATGTTGCATTTTCGTTTTTTTCGTTTTTCACGCCAAGATTTGAGGGGTGAAAACACAGCCAGTCACCATCTAGACTGGATGAGGGGATTATGTAAAGCACAAAGTAAAAGCTAAAAACAACATCTCAATTAGACTCAAGTATTCAAGCATTGTATGGGTCTAAAGTGTTAACTTGTAGGATATACTAGCAATATGGAAGTAGTCTTAATGAAAACAATGTAACTAAGCGTATACAAAATTGTTCAAGACCATAGACTGTATATAAAGATGGTTGAGGGGTCTCCACTCGCTCCCCCCAAGATATCCCAGATACTGATGACGCCATCTTGTAATTTTGGAGCTAAAGTCTGCGCAGTAGTGATCGAGCGGTGGAGCCGCTATATCGAGGTCCCGCCCATACACCCGCGTTTTGGTCCATGTCCCATCCGCTAACATGGAGGGGGAGGGATTTATAACCTATACTGCAACCAGCCACCAGGGGGCAATCGCAATGTTTTAGGTTCACTTATACAGTCCATGCATCAACCCGTTTAAGACCATTTAAGGCCTTGAATAAGATCATTCCAGATACTGTAAGAGTTTTCCAGAACTAACAGACCCTAAAATGTAACACCATGCAGACTTCTCGTGGTCCCTAATGAAGTTATTTTATTAGCTTGTTCTGGCCAGCTACCACACTGCTGAGCTGCACTTAGAGAAGCTATGTATGGATGGACAAGTTGTGCCAACCACAATTTTTGGTTTCCACTATATTACATGTTTGTATCCCTTAGTATTTTATAACAGCGCATAAGTGATGCCAAATCCTTAATAAAAGATGGGAAAGTATTTTAGTATATGCTATTCCTCAAGTTGTACAACTGCAGTGGAAATACAGGCATGGGAGACACTCTGAACTCAATTAATTATGTACTTAATTAGGCAACGGGGTAACCCGTTTACAATTTCAATTTCAACAAACATAGGCAATTAACCAGCCGGGGGCCAGTATGGTCACACAAGTGGAACCGTAAAAGAGAGACAGCTCATGCTAGCTAGACCCCTCCTTTGTATAATGTGGGACAATCACAGCTCTGAGTGCCTGAGCTGCCGATGACTCAGCAGATGTTAAAACAACGTTGGAATCAGTGCTACCGTTAGCAAGCTGGATTGCCAATATCTACTGTATTTTCAAAGCTGAATTATAAACCAGTCCTAATTGTGATTGCTAAAAACGTGGGGGGAAACCATCTTGTATCAACATTTGTAGGATACACGGCTATAAGTCAGTAGCCAGTCAACTGCTGCCAGGGCAAACTTCAGAGGCTCGAGTCTTAGACACTGTAACCACAAATATGTCCAAAACTAGTTTTATTCACTTTTGAAAAAGAATTGTAATATATGCCCAATGCTGCAGCATAATTATTGTTAATTACAGTTTATTTGTTTGTTAAAGTTTATTTCCTTGCGTAAAAAGCATGAATTCAAATTTAAGTTTGACTTCAAAGAGACATTTGAGGGCAAATCTAAGTTTAACATGGAAATAAATGAGGTTGTTATGAAAATAAATTCTACACACACATGCACAAACACAGATAATGTTGCAAATGATGCAACTTTACCATCCTTCCCACTGAAGTCTAGCCTCACCCCCAGTAACAAAAGTGTATTTTGGACAAGGCTGGTTAAAGCTCAGCAGGTGGACAATGAAGTTTGTCCTTTCACAAGCTCATACCAGTCAGAGACAAGCTCACTAAATCACACTGAGTTATGACTGGCTAATGCAAACAGGAATATATGGACACTGAGACCTACAGTCACTGACAGCCAGACACACTAAAGGAGCTGAAGAAACCGAGACATTATTTGGACTCATATAGAGTTTGTCACGGATTCCAGTCACTTTAGTGCTGCAACTGTAAATCTTTAAAGATCCCATATTATGCTCATTTTCAGGTTCATAGTTGTATTTTAAGGTTGTACTAGAATAGGTTTACATGGTTTAATTTTCAAAAAACACCATATTTTTGTTGTACAGCACATCTCTCTCTCACTGCTGAAGCTCCTCTTTTCACCTTGTGTTCAGGTCTCTGTTTTAGCTACAGAGTGAATCATCTTTTCTTCTGTACTATCTTTGATTCCACTCACACATGCTCAGTAGCTCAGATCGTAGATCATGTCAGTTAGCTCCATAGACAGTAAAAGAAAGGTTGTTTCCCAAACTTTGGTCAGTTACAAGGCAGGATTAGCTGGGAGACTTCTTCTAAAGGAGGGCGCACATGGAAGTACTTCTTTTGGAGATTATGGTGAACTTGTGTGTGTTGTAGCAGTGCTTTGCCCTTGAGAACGAGCTAGCATGCTAACGCTAGCGCTAGCATGCTAATGGTTGTGGCTAGCCCGTCGTTTCGGCTAGTTACGTAAAAAGCCATGCAGATTTTGAACAACTTTTTTTCAAAGTTTGTATGCGTGTGGAAGCACCAGAGACACAAAATAACACCCCAAATCCCAGAAAAGGTGATTTTTTTTTTTCATAATATGGGCACTTTAAGAATGATTAAATCTCCTGATGGTTACATGCTATTGCAGGAGAAAATGTTTATCATTCCTTAAGGGCTTGCCGTACTTCGGTGACTGCCACACATTCATTTTGACGTTTTAGATTTTGACTTGGAGACGCTATGAACGCAACAATAAGTGGAAAAAGTGACAGTCTGAGGAGTCAGGTTGGGTCGCTGTATGACCAAGTGACACAAATAATGAACTGTCTAAGTTGGCAGAGGAGGTTGATGAGCGACTGCTTTTCGGACTACAGCAGACTGGCCTTGGTTCAGATCAAATACACATTGCCATTTAATGAATGTGTTTTGGCTCGGGTTATGATAGCGTGTCTTATTTGTCAAGAAGAAAGATAACATAACTGCTAGCTATATAAGGCTGCCTAATATGTGATGAAGCTAAAATGCTACTTTAAATTAATTACACATGTGACATGGCCATGCACACACACATCCCTGTGTGACAAAAGTGCAGAGTTATAAATTTCAATGACTTTATTATTACAGTGACACAACTACTATTTCACATGCAACTGAATGCTAAACAAAACCCTGTATGGCTTTAGCCATCAACACATAAAATGCACCATTTAAATCCCTTCAAAGCCTTGCTCATGCCAAGCAAATAAAGATTATAGCTGTCATAAATACAAATAATCAACACAACAAAAAAGACATCAGTCTTGTCCAGCATTTATTGCTTAACAAATGAGGACAACCATTTTCAGTGTGGTTATATGTGGAGACCATGAACGTGTCTTAAAGGACCATCGAGAAATGGGAGCAGATAAAAATAGTGTGTTTTCCCGTAATGTTCTCCTGTGTTTATGGCAGGAATCATGCGCTATGTTCCTAAAAACAGAAACAATTCACTGGTTAAAAACAGAGTGTCCTAATCTAGCTTCACACTTCAGTTTAAATTAACATGCTGACACTGCCTGCTCTGGGATCTGATTTAATTGAGGGCACGCAGCGGACTATTCAAAATGTTCCTGGCTAAGTTTCCATCTGCTGAGGCCAATCAGAATATGATCAAGATAATGGAATGGTAATATCAAATACCAGGCAGGAATACCTGGCAGCAACTTGTCAAGGCAAAGCAGGAACTTGTCATTATAATCATGGCTGCACTGTAAGAACAAGTTAAAAAGACGCAGATGCAGTTTTATTTTTCAACATTGATATCTACAAAGTAGCAACCTCTACTGCTGCATACCTTCCGAAGTGAAAGCCAACAACATGCCACGGTGGCACAATGACCTGTATACCAAACACCAAGGTAGAGGGCCAAAACAAAGTAGGAAAATGTGCTTCTTATCAGTATTATCTGTGGTGGATCTATTGTTCAGTAGTAACATTCTTTCTTTTTTACTTCAATCAACATATTTTAGAAATTCCAAAGTCAAGGTACAAACTGTAGGGTGATCGCGCTTTGCAGTTGCTGACGTTGGCACTATTACAGACGTAGCTCTTTTTATCTCAACCTCAAAAGGTATTTATTTAGAATAGCTTTTGATACATAGTAGCGCTGTGACATTTTTCTTTTCTTCCTCCTCCTGCTTTTATGTAACATTTTTACTGCATTTTATGTTTTATTCTTTTCTCATTTTACTGAATGTCATGTGTATAGCACTGTGGATACCTGCTGGTTGCTGTAAAAGCCTATATAAATACATGTTGATTGATCGATCAATTGATCACTCAATTGTGCAAATTGTTCAAATCTGAGTAATAACCCAGGAAACACTGTGACTGCACCAATATTAAGTCAAGGTGATTCTTCAGATCAGATCAGTCTATAAACGTTTTTCACGTTTTTTGAGGACAAAAGAGGTAAAACAAAAGCAATTAGACCAGCACTCCCTCCCTTCAGTATATTTACAATTTCCATTTCTACTGCATGGATGAATGGATAACAATCCAGCTACATGCTTTACATGCATGTGAGCAAATAGAATTGAAATGAGAGTCACAAACTTAAAAAAGGTGCCCTGTGGAGTTATGTTTACATTCACGGTTACTAACCAAACACATTGTGTGTATCCTTGAGCTCTAACAAACATGGTGAGCACACTTCCTTATAAATAAAAAGTTGAAGTCTTTTAAACTCTGCATTGTTAACCAGCTTGCAGTCTTCTTCCCTGGCTTTGCTGCAGCCTATCCTGGTGTGTTACCGCCACCTGTAGATCAGTAGATCAGAATAGTGTGTGATTGGTTGGCGCATGTGTGTCCTCGTGCACGAGAGAAACAGAGACCCACTCATAGAAAAAGAGCACCATAGCGCTACTAGAGGTCTAAAACTCTGCAGGGTTCCTTTTAACATATTGTGCAGTCGTACATCATAACAAAACATAGCAGAATTTGCTTTCAAGTTACAATAACTGATTCATTTCATGAGAAACTTCTACTACTACTCACTGTGAGATGAGGTGAGAGTTTCTCACACTTAATGCATTATGATTTATTAATCTTCAACAGCAAAATGTGTTTTAAAACCTATCATTGCTGCAGCCTGTAAGAAAACCCAAAATGATCTTTCTCCTTGATAACGTTTTTTACCGTTTTATAATCTGTTGCAACCCCTCCCTCCTGCAGACCAGGTGCCAAATGTCGCACATATTGTGTGTATCGTTCGGTAACTATCCTGTTGTGTCTGAATAAAATTGTAATGAGCATTTAGACATAACCTCTAGTCTAAGGGACTAACAGATAAATAAAGTCAGAAATGTTTCCTCTTCTACGTCCGTAAAGGGCTAAACACTTGCACCTCAACTTGCAATACAGTAAATCCATAGCTGCTGGTAGAAATTGTGAAATAATGTTCAAATGTTTTAAAAAAAAAAAAATAAATAAAGCACAATGAATAAAATGAAATCTGAGATTTAATAATAATGCAACCAGTCAGAGAGGTGAAAACATAATAGACTGATTCAACTTGTAGCTGGACGATAGGAAGGAAGCTACATGTTGCCTGTTTTATCTCACAGTAATAAAAGCATGAGTTTTCATGTCTCATCCAGGCATGTTTTCCCTCAAACTATCTACACTATAGGTTCATAGGGACACTGTTTTAGGATTTAAAAGACATGTACTCATTATTTTCACAGACTGTAGTTATGCAGGCAGGATGTGGAGTCAAAAACAGCAGATAAACACATTTCCAATGGCTGTGGTCTGTGTGCGTCACGCTCACATACACAGGTCTGTCTGTTATCTTAAATTACCTCCATATGTTTGAGCTGCAGGCAGAGTCTCTTGAGTACAGTACAGCGCTACAGTCTTTGTGCACCATCCATATTTAGAAAATCATTTTCTTTTCTTTTTTATATCTTACTATACCTAACGTATTGTGTGGTTCCCAGTAAAAAGGACAAACTGAAACTCATTGTTTAAATCATTGAGATGGCACATTGAACAAATCCATCTTATTTGGGTAACTTTTAGCACACCCGGTAGAGCGTGCGCCCCATCTAGACTGAGTCCTTGGCAGCAGCCCAGGGGTTTAAATCTGAACTGTGGCCCTTTGCTGCGTGTCGTCCTCTGTCTCTCACCCCACTTTCTAGCTGCTCTTTAATCTTTAATTAATAGGAGCGTCTCTGTTGCCTCACTTCTGATACACTTCTGAAATGCTTTCTGTGTAGATGCGTCATTAGAATCATAAACAGCAGAATCTCTGTACCATATCCATATTCTATCATCCTAAATACAATATACAGAGTTTTGGTTTAGTCCACATATTGTATCAACCGTCTATTCTATCTTTACTCAAGATCCAGGCACACTGGCTTGTATCTATTTAAATACCTTTTGTGTTAAATAATGCAATGCATCTTGGTTGATGATCTGAATAATCGATTTGTAGAGGTGTAATTCTTTGAGTGCAGATTGTCATTAGGAAGAATGCAACCAACCGGTAGCGACTTTCTGCCGCTGTACAGGACACCTGCTTAACTGTGACCTCAGTCCTGAGGGGAGTGTGTAACGACTGGGAATTTGTACTGTTTACTCCGGTTCCCATTAAAAGTTCCACTGTCAGTTAATGTCTTACCTCAAAGTCTTACATTAAAGAGAACAGCAGGAGAACATGGGCATCGTGAAAACAGTTCACATCCCCCGCATATGAGATCATTTATCTGCAGCCTGTGAGCAATAAGGAGGAATCCCCAGTCATGAGGTGGACACGGCAGTGAGGGCAGACAGGAGTCATGTGATGAGCTTTGCACAAGACCATGGCCAAAGAATTCCTGGGTAAAAGGACACCGCTGAGTTTCCTAATATGAACACACCATGACACAATATGACATCTCGAAAATAGAAGCTGTGCTAGTAGTGAATGAGAGCATGGCAAAAATGACAAGTGTCTGGGGCTAATGGAAAGGCTCATTTTGTCCTTCAGGGTGCCCGAGCAATTTATGCGTAAAGGTGCCATGTGGTGGTTTCATGCCACAATGTACCTTTAGTAGTACCTTTTAAAGTGCAGGTCCCAGTTTTGTTTGCATCTCATGCTTGCGGACAACCACACCAGCAACACAATAAACCCTCCAGCCTGTGTTTTAATGCTATTCACCTGGCCTAACTATATTTAAAAAATCGGCTTTCAAAGTGATAAGAAAGGAATTGCATTCACTGTGTTTGTTAGACCTACACACATGAGAAACCCTGCTCCACATAGTACCCTTTAAAGAGTAACTTTGTGACATAACTAGCTAATATTTTGACAAAGTAATAAATTAGATCTTCCTGAAGCCCCATTTGGATGGGATTTATTTTTTCAGGGAGTTTGGTAAGTTTGTCTGTCCTGATGGGACTTGAATGTCCCAAAAACACTAGATATTTGGCACAGTAATTAATAAAAAACAGAGCACTCTGAGCAGGATTATAACTGATAATCAGCACACATATTATTAAAAACAATCCATTTTACTTTTCATAAATAAATCCTGTCCAAATGGGGTTATCATTGCTAATAATTGGCTCAGGATAAAGATTCTTAGTGATTGAGTAGGAATCCTGAGGTAACTGAGCACTGCAACAACAATAATTAATTCCAGACATTGCAACAAATTGTGTTTTTGTAACTACCTTGATAGATACAGTTATCATGTGTCCATGATACAGCTCTTAAAATTATAGTACATCCTATTGTTTCTTTTAAAAGAAACCCTGTCGTGGCAAAAATAAAGTCTGTGCCAGGTGCTCACCAAAACCAGCTCTGTTCAGTTTAAGAAGCCGGGACAAAATTAGAGGTCAGTCAATATGATGAAGTGATAATTGCCCAACATTAACAGCCAACCCGTACTCAGTACAGTCACGGCTATATACAGAAGCAGACACTAAGATTAACTATACATCTGTTTATATGCAACATACACTATTTGTGGATATAGCAGCATGATGGTGTTTACAGTGTTTACTAAATGAAATGATCATGTGCTAAAACCACAAACGTTTTTGTTGGGCATCCCACCCAAAAAGATATTTTTAGATTTTTTTTTTACCATTCAAATGTTTGCTGTGAAGCAATGTTAACACAGAAAAAGAAGCCAGAATGGTGCATTAAATGGTAATGGTTGGTTAGCATGTAAATTTTACATGAAACAAAAAAAAAAAAATCACGCTGCTAATTTTAGTGTTTTGACACCCTCTTTACACTGAATGTGCTTCAGTCGTCTGTTTCACATTCTCAAACGCAACATAATAATACAGCTGCTTACACTGGCTCCGTCATGGCTCACACTTAGTTTACTTGCCCTCTGTCTTTTCTGCTTGTTGGAGGACCGGTTGCATGCCTCTCAAAATTCACAAGCCATGTGCAGATCCTTGTTGATGATTGGCGTGTGGCCTGTGTGACCCACAGCTGATTAGAAATAACTATTGGTTCTAATCTTTTGTCCAGCTCACATGGGAAAACCTTAAAAGGCAAACCTTTTTCCCCTCAATCAGCTCCTTACTAATTGTAATGGGGTCCTACATGATCACAACATTTTCTGCCAAGTTAGAACAACAGACCTTTTTCATGGCAGACATGTTGACGTGTCATAGTAGGAAAAGCACAGGTGTATTTAAAACCATTAATGATGGCTGCATTCCACTTAGGAGAGGCCCTGGTATTGTGCATGCTGACTCACTGAAATAGCTTACTGGGACACTTGATGGAATTGAGCCATGGTTAAGGTTATCAATTTCAGCTGTGCTTTTCCTACTATGACAAGTCAAAATGTCTGCTATGAAAAAGGTCCATTGGGGGACTTATCTGAGCTCTTTTGACTGGCTCTGTCTGATGTTTCCAGGCCACTGTCAGTCAAATATGACCACACTCATGACGAAGCAGATTAAGAGTTAACAGTTATTCAGTTTATAGTTACTTATTTAGTCATGAATATATAATGTTGTACATAGAGAAATACTTTTTGAAAACCAAGTTTTCAGGGGCTTTAATATTTCTTTATTTGCCTAAATTAGTCAAGATTTGGAGGACCATTATAGGATATCTAAACATTTAAAATAGAACTATGCACTGTAAAAAAAAAAAAAAAAAAAACTATCTGTGGTGGGCTTCAGGTATGCTGTAAGGGCAAATTCAGTGAGGACAACGGCATGTACATGTCAATGATTGTGGGACTCCGCCGCAACAAAGGAGATGCACAAACAGATGCAATAGGCATGATGAGACAATTGCCCCTCAACACTAGGGGCCAAAAAGGCAAACACATTAACAGGAAGGGTCGATTCATCCTCATCATCATTTCATATACCACAGAATTTCATATACCACAGAAAGATAGAAAGGTCCATTCCTGCAGACTTACAACAGCAGAGACAGAAAGAAAGAAACCAACCAAACTTCCAAACTATGCAGTTGTGAACACTACAGATGTCAGCAGTGAGCACAGTTGTTTTTACCCAACTGTGTGATGTGTCTGCTCCCAGCGAGGCATAGACCACAGTCCAGCCCTCTAGCACGTGGCTCGTCACATTAACTACCTCCATTCAGGCCATGGTGCCGTCTTACAGCCGTCTGCCCTGCTGTCTAAAGTCAGCTCTTTTTCTCTGTGTATGTGTGAGTGTGTGCACGTACATGGCGAGTTTGATTTTATTAGGACCGTCGTGGCGCCTTGTTCCCCATGGCTGGTCAAAACACAGACATGTGACGTTACAGCCCTGAGCCAGAATGGAATCACATATGGTCCACAGAAGTTTACATCAACACTGTCTTGGTCCCACACTTGTCACATCTTTGCACACAAGACAAACACTGAGATAGATCAGTGCATGCAAACAAACACACACAAACACACACACAAACAGGTCAAGGTTCCTGCCTATGCTACAATAACATCCATCGAAATTAGTCTCTGCTTCCATCACCATTGCAGTCTTACGGTAATCACCAAAGAGATTACTTTTCCCCTTGGCCAATGCAACCACACACAGAATTAGACACCCCCCCCCTCCACACACACACACACACACACACACACACACACACACACACACACACACACACACACACACACACACACACACACACACACACACACACACACACACACACACACACACCTTTCAACCAATTAGAGCTGACAAATGCAAAGTAATTCTATATGAGAGATTTTGGTCTCGAAGAGTCTTAGACTGTACAGCATTACTGCTACCATGAAAACCGCCAGTTGTTTTCCAGCTCTACTCTGTCAGAGATATTTTTCAAGCAAGAGGAGAGCGCCCAACCAATGTTCTGCTCTCTGCCTGTGGGCTTAATGTGGCTTAAATTCAACAAAATATGTAGTGTAACAGTATTAAAGCTACATTGGATCATTTCAGGAGACACTTGCAATATATGTGCATGTCACCAGTCTGTTCTATCAGCCTGCCAGTTTTACAAACTTCTTGCAGATGTCTGTGCCCACTTTACTGGCATTTGTTCTAAAGTATACAGCAAGTCTATAGCACTGATAGAAAGAAGATACAGAATATTACAACAATGCTGTTTTAATATGAACACAAACTCAAGAGAACAGAGACCTCGCCAGCTACTCTCTGTGTTAGTGATTACTCCAAATGCTCTGTTGGTCCTGCCAGGAAAGAGACAGTGCAGGTGACGTACTATAATCCTAGGAGGAAAATCCCCTAGGGCATTGCCCTGGACTTTGCTAACCCAATATGAGCTCCGAGGAAGACCCCTGAGACAGTAAGAGACAGAACACAGCTCTACACATTACATCCTCCTACTCCTTTTATTCATCTGGACTGACTGGTAACACATTTTCAGCAGACTGTGAAACTTACCTAGGCGTATAATGGCAACTGAATGTCAATCAGTGAGATAACTGACCAGATTTAGTGTAACGTTATTGCTCAGAGAATTCTTTAAAGCTACAGCCAAATTGACATTTGAATTCTCCTCACTTTTTGTGTAAGGAAACATAAACTATAATTATATATTATACTGCAGTTATTGTGCATGTTTTTTCCTATTTTTTAAATGAGCATACAACTGTTTAGGGCTTACATGGCAGTTCACTGACATTTGAGGGCTGGCATTGCCTGGAGACACTGTCACCTTGTGGTGCACTACTGACTGGGGTATGCCATACTATGTATCGTACAAACGTTGAAAAGAGCCAGTTTTTCTTTTTCTCTTTCAACAAGTCAACATAGCATTAGATCAACTATTATTGTTTTAAGATATCTGTCCCTTTACAACCTTCCACATGTGGGAGGATCCATTGTGCGGTTACATTGTATTTCACAGAGAAAGTGGAAGCTAGTTAACTTAGCTTGCTAACTGATTCCTACTAGCCTTGACTTTTCGTTTGTTTTATTTCAACACTACCTACTGAGTCATTGTCTCCTGCATGCTCAGAGCTGTGTTAGTGCTGCATTATAGTAAGCATGGGGTCTAGCTTGCTGTCGCTGTCATTTGTACAGTTGCAGTGACAAATGAATAGACTGTAAAAACTCCCAGCAATATGGAGTTCAGTAATCTCACCAATCCGTACATCACTTTGTGATTTGAATCACGAAACAAGAGTAATGCACAGAGTCGAATATGGAGTGCATAAATCTCTGACAGGACTACATGGCTCGCTCCAGCTGGTCAACTGCCTGTGATATTTCAAAATATGCACCATTCTCACTCTGTCTTGATTGAAAATGTGCATAAAAAACAGGTGCTGGCTAACACTGCGGGAACATAAATACAATTTAAATGTCTTTTGGTAATGACAATTTTGAAATACACCAAGGATATACATGCAGAGTTCTAAGCACAAATTAATTTAAGTTAGACTTTAATTCCAGTTACACTCACAAGCTCGAAGGTTTAACACAACTGATTACATGAATAACTACTGGGCTCAACTCCAACAATCAACCTGACCCAATCAACAGCAATCAAGATAAAGGGTAGATGCTTCGAATACTTGGCAGGAAATCAATAAGCAGTGATGCAAGAGAATCCAAAAACATGTAAAACATCAGCTGACCTGACCAACAACTATGTATGTGTTGGACGCCAGTGGGATTTATTTTAGTTACCATTTATGGTAAACACAGACAAGTATAACCAGGTCCCGTTTGAGCTAAAATAAACCTACCAACAGTTTGACAGACAAGATGTCACTGCATAAGTATGTCTCTGGAGACAGAGACGAACCATGACTTTGGAGCCTCATCTCAGCCCCAGGCTCAGGTGAGCGGTGAAAACAGACACCAGAGATGTGAAGAGGCCAAAGGGTCACTTATCAAGTTAATTTCGCAAACATCCCGGCAGCGTTTTAGCGTGCAGCAATTCTCCGTCCTCCATCTAACTTTATCAAGCGTGTGGACAATAATGAGCCATATTATCTTTCATGTCCTTGGAAGGGAGGATTTTGGTGTCCGTACAACTCTCTAACACTTAATAAGGATATACGGACACAGAGGCTGGCAAGCCTTAACTGATGGCACACGGGCTGGGGCTAAGTGTGTTTCATAACCTTTATGAGAACTGACCTGGGTATTTTGCCTATAATGTCCCCTTGAGACGATTACATAGGTCTGTAGGAATTGGAAAGCAATTGCAGACTACAATTAGCCTGTAACAGAAGACAATATTTACATTTCAGAATAGTCTGTCGATGTAAAAAGGGAATAATGCCCCGAGCAAACGTGATGGTGACATGACCCAGGGCACACTTCCAACTGAAACACAGGGTGAGATATAAACCACTCAGCCTGATCCCACTACGAGGAGTGCATCTGAATTTGTTTCATCTCAGGAACAGCCTGTCCAGGGACGTCACACCTCCTCCACTCTACAGAGCCTGATAGATAGCCTGCACCATTATGTAACATCATCTTTCCATCCAACACTCCCTCCTCTTCTTCCCACCAATACCAAATCTGTCATGTATAGCCCACCCGTCTGACCACTGGCACACTCAGCCTGAGAGTGAATTCCTGCTGACAGGAGAAGCTTGGAGCTTCCAAGCAGGGTTTTCTGTTTATACCTCACGCTTGGCCCCAGGACCCATATGTCAAGGAACAGCACCAGAACAGAATAACAGCAGAGGACTCTGATATCACCTCCTCACTGTGAAAACAACCAGCAGTGTCAAGAATCCTCCCGAGTTAAGGATGGATGGTTTTTGGGCCAATCCTTTTAGAAGAAAAAAAGACTTAAAGCCCTGGATTCCCCACATCGCTGTCACTGAGAATCATTAGGTCTTCATAGTAACACAGCATGAGGTCTTCTGTTATGTTAAGAAATGATAAAAAAGAAATCAACTCTGACACCTGTAAAGTCAGGCAGATGTGCAAAATGAAACACTATGTCCAAAAGACACAACGAGAAACTAGATTAAAAATAGTCTCGTCTTCAAATCTAGACACATTTGACTATTTTCTCATACTGTTAATAGCTCAAGTAAATATCTGCTGATACATATTCCAACACAGTAATTTTAGACCAAAGTGCCTAAACCAATTAGTTTGAACTTTTTTTCTTCTTCTCTGGTTTAGATGGCAGCGAGCCTGCAGCAGACTATGAGCCGTTCAGCATAGGTAAACATCACTACATATGGATCTGCTCAACACATGCCAGCAGCATGGAGCTAGCTACAGTGACTGACATTATGAAGACTGTGAGATGTGACTAAAAGCCATGGGTTCATATTGTTTTTGTTTTACAGTGCCTTAAAAGTTATGTTCTCTGGCTTTGTTACGACTTTTCATACAAATCGGTTTGATGACATGGTCTTCACAATTTGATCTATGTGAGCCTGAAGCGAAAACATCAAATTAGGAATGACTATAAAGACCAGATTAATATTCAAATATGTTGTTATTGGATACAGCATGCCACAATGTTCTGAAACAATCCATCCGCTCATTCTCTGTGTTCACCTTTGGCATTCAAAGGCAAACTGGCAACACTTTAAATTGAAAAACAAGCAATTAAATGCAAGTAGACTCATGGTGAATAAAATGTACTACTTATGAAAGCCAGTGTTATATATTTTGTTAATGTTGGAGTTTCTGACCACATCTTCAGAGTTCTCTCCAAATACCACAATGTGGTCACAAGCTAAATTGTGCAGCAATGAGACCAAAACCGCTTACCCTGAAGCCAAACAACTTGTTTTTCACCACCGGTGAAACCCAAGCAGGCCACTGTATGTCAGATGGACATCCCTGGGTATTAATTAACTGTGTAGCTGAAGCAGAGACAGAGAGAGCAACAACAACAAAAAAGATTGAGAGAGTGAGAGCGTTCTCTATGACAACTGTTGACAAGCTTTAAATCCTCCATACTCCCCTTCATCCTCACCTCCATCATCAAGCTGTCAGCGAGGACTTGTGGTACCATTTGATTTGTTTATGGAAGTATTAATACGCCGTTTTAGGAAGTAAAAATAAAGAATCATGTCACTGTGTGACAGGTGCAGAAAAAGACAGGCAGAACAGAGGTGCCACATGGAGTTTGGTGAGGTGAAAAGTGCAATCAGGAAACCCTTCAGACCAACAAGCCCCCACCTAACAAACAAGAAAAAGACAGCATCAACATGGTAGTACAGGTGCACTGACAAAGTGGTAAAATGTCAGTCCATCAGCCGATATGACGTGGGGGGAATATTTGAAACTTAGTGTGTTACCGACCACAGTCAAATAGTAAAACAGCATGCAGAGAAAAGCTGAACCATTTGGTGCAATTACATTCATTACAATCATTATATTGTATCATCATCGCCACTAACACACTTTCTCCTCCAAACGACTGCAGCCAATGTTCTCCAGAGCACGCAAGTGAATATCAGAGTCTCAAAGGGCATATTCCATTCTGTTGTAGGACTTTCTTTGTATGTCTGGCACATATTGCAGAAATTGACAATAAAAAGTTGACTTGACTTGAAACCCACCTCAACACTCAAGTATGCATTTATGGAATTGACTTTTATTTGTATTGATGAAGCTTTGCCTCAAGATAATCACCAACTAGACTCTCTACTTTTTATTTGGCAAATAAAGGAAGCATTATGTTCACATTTAACCAAATAAAACATGGAGTCTCCCTACTAATGCTTGTGATGTTGAGTGGCTGCGCTCTGCTACATCTACAGTACATCTAGACATTGACAACAATCTGGCTCCAGATGGATTTTCCATCCAGACTGCTGTCTAAGAGAAAGAGACTATATTCATCTTAAACTGTCCCACTTTCCAGTCCATAAAAATCAGACATCTCCCAAACCAGAGCCTCGCCTTGGACCCCATTTATAGGAGCAGAGGGCTGGCTTTTCCAGCCAGACCTGTCACACACAGACAGACCCAGATTTGGCCGGTTGGGTCTTGGTTTCATCTCCCACACACAAACACGTGCTTTCTCTATCCACTCGATATTACAAATTAAAATATGACGATGTTCATCCACTACATCTGTAGACTGGTATGGATATGGTTTCTACTGCCAGCAGCTCCTAATTGCCTCCCACAAACACCTGTCAGATTATATTTCAGTCCTACTATAAAATGTTCTAAACAGGATTTTTAGACTATTATTTAGATTTGTGGATCAATTTATTTGTAAGAATGACTGACCAAAACTGAAAAAAAGTTGTGATTACTAGGTAGGATCCCATTAATTAAATACTTCCATCCACTTCAGTGGCTATTTGTCTTAGTTTTTATATTTCTCGTCTATAATGAATATGTCTTGAAAGAATATGAGGAGAGGTACACATTTCAGTAACCAATAGTGACCACAACGCACATTGAGGTGCCTTGCTTTCATAAAATGAACAAAGTGGAAGCATATGATTTTCCCCAGAGTTCATTAGTTTCTGCATATTACATCTCAGAGTGTCTTACCAAGCCTATATCATGATGATAATGATAAGATATTAATACTTTATTGTCAGATCCAGATTATTTTTTGCATCACGGCAGCTCCATATGCAACATTGACAAAGACAACCATTAAAAAAAGTAAACAAGGATACACACATTTAACATAACATTACAATCGCCAAAGAAAACACATTCAAGACCTTTCAACGTACATTTGATCTGGGATTAAGCTCCATAATTAATTAAAATTTTTAGGATTTGTGCTCTGAACAAATTGTTATGTCAGCATTCAAACATGTTCACAATGACCATGCTTATGTTTAGGAGGTTGTTTATATATATATATATATATATATATATATATATATATATATATATATATATATATATATATATACACACACTTCAAAGCTATAGTGCGTAGTTTCTGTTGCCCCCATGAGGAATTCTAAGTAATGCCAACAACACTGTTGTCGCGTCCACAGCTGATACAGCCTTCCGTGATCGCACACACACCCCCGCACCCGTCCCCACCCCTCCTTTGCGCAGTTGTTAGTAGCCAAAGATGACACGGAGGATTAAAAAAAACATGATGGACTCTTCAGAAAAGGTAATTACGGTATCTTCACTTGAGTTTCTGCACGGGAAAGTCACCGGACGACACAATCTTCTGAACATAGCAATAATGAGAAATACAGAGTTGTGTGGAGCTGGTAGTCTTAATTAGCTTTGTACCAACTCATTTGGCAATGGCTTGAATGTAACAGACGTTCAATGATATAAAAAAGTTACGCACTAAAGCTTTAATTCAAATTTTGACCTGATAATGCCACTAGATGAACAGTAGGGGGATTACCAAAGTCATTAGGATTCATCCTCTGGGATCAATGAGGGTCTGTACAAAATTTAATGGCAATATATCGATATTTCAGTCTGTACCAAAGTGGTAGCTCAACCGACCGACCATCATTGCCAACCCTAAAGTCATGCCACAAGCATGGCTAAAAAGTATTTTTTGGTGGAGCTTTAAGGCTTGGCTAGGAATGGACAGTAAAACTGCTACGTCTTTGTCTTTTGTATCTCAGATGGAGTGCATCCCAAAATACACAGGCATGGTTCTGTTAACCATCAGCAAATCCTGGCTAAAGCCCAAAGGTTGTGGGCCCAGACACTTGAAAAAACCCTGACATACGCTAACAATTTGAACTTTCATTCACATCATTCCTTTGCATCACTTTTTCCTTTTAGTACAGTGGCTTTTATAAAAATTTAAAATGTTTATGTAAGCGAATGCTGCTTTACGTTTGAATTTTACTCACTATGCAACAATTCATTTTCTATTCTAGATCTACTTACTATTTACCACTTTGCATTTGTTTTTAACTGTTGAAAAATGATACATGAACAGAGCTATCTTAGTCACACAATTTTATCGGTAGTGTTTCTATCAACAGCCGTTCCGAGCACCTGGTCTCCTCTGCACAGAGAAACCAGTTGATGAGAGGAGATACCTGCCACACTGAGAGCCGTCACTGAAATGTTGACAGGCCGCTGCCTAATATAGACGAGGCCAAACAAAAGCACAAGGCCTTTCATACTTGGCTGGTGGAACTTCTTAAAATAGAGGGCCTAGTATCAATATGAAGAAACAATATTCTGGTACTGACACCCCAGGGAACGTGAGGTCACAGCACTAACACCACAAACACTAGAACCTGAGAACATTGTCTGCATGTTTGGTTTACTGGCAGCAGGAGCTATACCTATCTGCGACAAATGTTTGGGGAGTTGATGTCAGGCATTCTATTGAGGGCCAAATAGTGGAGCATACATGCATGCACATAGACTATATTATACAACAAATGTAAAAGTGAAAAGACTACATACTAATCAAAAAGGGGGGAAGCAAGCTTCTCTGATCAGCACATTTCTTTACGGTGTCTGTTAAGTGGTTAATAGGCACATGGCAAGTGATGTCCCTGATTTTTTACAGCACGGACCACTGCAAAGGCTCGTAGTCAACCCTTGTCTAAAATATCAACTCTCTTGACTAACGACTTCACATAAACCAGAGTTCCCTCTCTAGCTAATAAACAGCCATCTCTGTGGAATCTCCACTAGGAACCATGTGTTTCATGCCCTGACCTGGCTGAGTCCACAGACTCAGAGTCCACAGACTATGTAGAAGTTTCCATTACTTTTTTGCTGCAGAAAAGCTCGTAAAGGCACTTTAAGAAGAAAAAGTCATCTAGAGGCAACTGAAAAATGATTTGCATTGTTGTGGCAGCATCAGCCAGCTTTACTTGGAAATATCTATATTAGGTTGTTATAAAAATGTAACAAGCATCTCCTACTGTAAAAAATAATGGACAAAGCTTCTGGGTCTGAAAAATGATGCCAATGCGGAAGAGCCTCAAACTTGCATACCATGTAATTTCCAGCAGGGGGCGACTCCACTGGTTGCAAAAAGAAGTCAGTTTCTATAGAAGTCTGTGGGAAAATCACTTTATTTATTACTTTAGCAAACATTTTCATAAAGAGTTCATGGTTTCAATCGCTAGTTTCAAGTCTTCTTCAATACAGCATGATGTTCATTTCGTAAATTATGGTCCCATTAATTTTAAAATTGACAATAAAGCAGGGGATGGTTTAGGGGCGTGGCTACACCTTGACCTGTCAATTATGACAAAGGCTTAGCAATGCATATCAATAGCATTGTGTACATTAAAATTCTAAAGTGTTAAAAAAAAGGACTGAAGAGTCAAAAGCTGCCACATTGCTAAACCCATACTGGTTTTGTACTACAAATACACGTTATATACTTAATCTCACCACAATCATTTGGGATCTCTGGGAACCAAGGCTGTTTGGCCAGTAGTCAAGAAACAAAAATGAACTTGAATCTAAGGTGTACAAGGACAAACAAACAAAATAATAAAAGGTTGCTGGGATTTTAATGGGACATGTGAGCCTGCTGTTGATTTGGGGAAAGCAAAGTACTGCTACGAGTAAAAAGAGTTTCAAGACTCCCATTGACAACAGTGTCAACATGAGTTGACCTACAGTGGTGCAGGTGCAATGGCTGTTACTGTTGTAACTGGGGCCCCCAACAGGGCGACCTGATGGAAAGGTCTGAACCTCACTAAATAAGGGGCGTTTTGGGATATCACAGTTCAATTTGTAATGACATTTGACTTTGGACAAAAAAAGTTATACAGACAGTCAGTCGATCAATCTGAGAGACAAACCAACACATCAGTGGGGTGGCTAAACCTTTGGACTTAAGTCTAGAATTGCAGAACGATGGACTGTTACTTGCCAACTTGTTTTCATTTAAATTTATTTGATTTAATTCATAATATGCATTGATCTAAACCATTTTAAGTATGTTTTTTGCTTTATGTCTCTTATCTCTTTTGATGACTTCCAAGTTTGATGTTAGTGGAAGTGAAGAAATGTTCCTGAAATAGTTTTTCTTATAATACTCCTTTGTGGCATCCCACGACTGTTAAATAAATGTTGCATATCACCTGTTAATAAGGGTCCCAAACAGCAGCCTGACGGTCCTCTGAATGTTTTCAGTGCACAGCCAGCTCCACTGCTCCTTCATCAGCAGACACAGGATGTTGAGAGCCACCTCAGCCAGCGCCATCTCAGATGCTGTGCCCCAAAACACACAAGACGCAAATAAAAAATAACTTAGTGTGTTACTGGCAAGATCAGAAACCTTATTCAAAATATACTGTACTGTATGTTGCTTTAGCATGCAAAAAGTAGCACCTGAGAGACAGATGGAGGGACATGTGTGTATATCTGAAACCAAACGTTATAATCTGTTTCAGAGAAATGTGTTTCTTCTGTGTGCATCTGATGAACATGCAGGTCCAGCAATCCCATCTACACCCCACTTCATACATTCATTAACACTGCCCTCATGTGGTTAGACCTAGATGCTGCTGGTTCTTCGTGGTGTCCTTTTTTTCTTCTAGCACTCTAAACTCAACCATACGGAAGCCGAGAACGGCCATTGATTTTAATTTTTTTTTATTGATTTTTTTTTCGGACATTGATTATTTTTTTGGGGGGGGGGATTTTTTTTCATGCACTGTTATCTCGTGATAACGACTTATTAATTCGTTATCTCGATATAACAAAGTTTGTTTTCTCAAGATTTTTTTTGTTTTCTCGAAATGTTTTTTTTTTATGGATTTCTTTTTTTTTTTTTTTGCCTAAGACACGCTTCCATTTAACCCGGGGAATGGATGACGAGGAGGGGAGAAACGGAAGACCTCTATCCGCTCAAGGAGCTCCTTCCTCGGGTTAAATGGAAGGGTGTCTTAGTGGGATTTTTCCCGAGTATTTGACCGGAGAAGAGGAGGGAGAAATGGAAGACCTCTATCCGCTCATGGAGCTCCTTCCTTGGGTTAAATGGAAGGGCGTGGGATTTTTCCCGAGTATTTGACCAGAGAAGTAGAAAGTAGAAAAAGTTTAAGTGTTTTGAGAGTGAACAGCCCCATCAGAAAACATTGTGATGGCATTAAAAGTCGACAGGCCACTTTATATCGACTTGACTCATTAAATGAACACCTCTGACAGTGCCAGTGAAAACTGAACCTTATCATATTTGTAATGGTAGAATTTGTGGCTAAGCTGTTGTATAGTATTAGAATTTAGATTTTTTTTTATTGAAATTTAAATAGATTTTCTTTCTCGTTTTGAACCATCTATTTTGATTAATGTGGTTTGAATTCCTCTCAGTGAATTTGTTTTATAAAAAAAAAACTGAAAAGGTTTGAGGTTTCAGAAAACATGATGCTACTTTGACACATTCATAAATTTCCAGGGCTTTCCAGCCACTCATCTGTACTTTTCTTTCTTCAATCATATGACTGACAGAGCTTGACCTGACTTTAACTTTAACCTGAACTTCTACAAAGAGGAAAACACCATTCAAACCACATATATTAGAAAAGATGATTTTCAGAGAAAAATATTTAAATGCTTAATATTCAGTGTCAGTAATTCATTACGGAATGAATTTCATAATTAGGTATTGGGTTGTTTATAAAGATTCAGTGTTTCCTCTATGTTGATTTTGTAGTGGCGGCCCGCCATGCCAAAATTTCTGCTGCCACAGTATCAGAAATAGGACAGAGTCACAATGTAGTCTCGGTTGCCTTTTAAATTATCCTGCCGACATAATGCTGCTGCTCACATTGCAATTTAACAACAAGTAGAACTATTCAGAGATTATTGTGCCCGTCCAGTTTAACTCCACATACTGTTGTGTTGATGTAGTTTATTGTCAAAACTTTCGCTTTCTTCCGAGTCGACTATTAAACAAACAGCTCCACCAAAAACGTCACCATGGTGGGTCAGTTCTAACTGGACAACGTTCAACTTGTCAGTTCTGTCAGCTCATCGTCCTGATATCAAACATCTGGAAACATTAAAACGGTAAGTGAGCCAGCCCCCACTGCTAAAAAAAATCCTAAAGGAAACACTGAGATCAATGTACTGTGAACAGATACAACCTTAAAACATAACTGATTGAAACATTGAGAGATCTATATATCTGCTTTGAAAGTAGCATATTAGTTCTCAATGAACTGTCAGTCTGGTAACTTTTATAGTGGAGCATTTCAGGGTCTGGTCAGAACGAGGTGCTTCATTCACCCTGACTGTCTGGAAATAAAACTGTCCTTCAAAAAGACAATGAACAGATGCCTAAAAAAGAAGAAATGCAACTTGGATTCGATCAAACAGGGACTGTCCCATTCTAATGTCAAGAGATGGTTTCCATATGAAGTTAATGAGGTCATCCATTTTTCCTATGGTGATTCCCTGTGATGGAGAAAGATGGAGCAGTGATGTTTCACTTTCAGTTCATCAACATGATTTAGAGATGGCTCTTCACCAAAGCCAGACAACTGATGTTGACCCCATCACATTACCACAAACACAGTTTTAACCCATGTCAGTAAATGGGGTGTTAATGGAGGCTTTTAGGTTTGGAAAGGAAAAATAAAAAGGACTGTCACATTAAGTCCCATTCATGTGTTTAGGTTGCCAAAATATGAACCCGGTCGGATGAATCTAATGAGTGACTGGAATAAGGAACAAGATGGTTTCCATCAGATAGTCCCGTTGTAATCGTGGTGAGATACTGAATGGAAAGTGGTAGAGTGAAGCAGACAGGAAAGTACGGGGGACACAACAGTCAGTGAGTCAGAGAGTTGGTCAGACACAAAGGAAAAGGGAAGCAGGCAAACCAGAGTCAGACAAGCAGGCATGATGATTACAGAGAAAATGGTGACAAGAGGCTAGGAGGTTAAGATTCAAGTTCACAATTTGATTTAGCCTAGCTAAATTAAAATATGATTAAATCCATTTAAGATGATCCAACTAACTGTAGTACCAGCTATGTTTGTAATTTTAGCTTAAAAGGAACACGCCGACTTATTGGGACTTTGTCTTATTCATCGTAACCCCGACAGTTAGACAAGTCGATACATACCCTTCTCATCTCCGTGAGTGTCGTAACTCTCTCTGACGGATCATAGCAGTGCTATTTGGGCGGAGTAATATGCTTGCAGCTCTGCTCAGAGCTGCAGCATATCACTCCGCCCAAGCAGCACTGCTTCCCTTTCTGAGAATATAGTTCCCAGTTTATATGCAGTTAGAAGATGGCTGTGTCTCAAGTGACGTTGTTATTTGTACACGCTGTGACTATACAAATCACAACATGTAAATAGGAACATGTTGCCGTTATTTTGTCACTTACTCGGAGCAGTAGGCTAGTTGGAGCCGGTTACCTCCAGGATCTGTGCTAGGCTAAGCTAACGGTGGATCCGTCAGACAGAGTTACGACACGCACGGAGATGAGAAGGGTATCGACTTGTCTGTTGGGGTTACAGTGAATAAGCTAATGTCCCAATAAGTCGGCGTGTTCCTTTAACTGCTAGAGCCAACACTGGCATGATGATTCCTCCACTAGTTCTTGTTAAGAGATCAGTCCTTTGATCTTTTTAAATGTACCTACAGCCAGGGGTGTAGCACAAAATTCTGGGCCCTGTAGAAAGGAATTTTCTATGGGCCCCTCCAGGCATCCACAGCTATTCGTTCTAGCAGCTTTTTGGGCCCTCCTCACATGAGGGCCCTGGGTACTCAGTCCCCTTTTCCCCCCAGTCCGACGCCCCTGCCTACAGCAGCTCTGAGACATCTGTACCAGGCAAACCTGACCGAACTTGAGATCAAGCAGGGTGAATACATTATGTCACAATTTATCCCCTTTATGTCCCGTTCTTACCAGGTTCCTGACTGTGCTTTCCTTTCAAGCTGTCATCCAGATAGCCTCCAAATTCTCTTATTACTGGACTGTCCTCCCTCTCTGACTCGACTCTGATGGCCAGTTTTTCTTGTTTAGTGATAAAGGCTTGCAGATCTCCCAAAGACATCCCGTTGAACACCTTTGAGAATAGACAGGAGCAGGTAGGAAAACCAGGACAAACTTGAATCAGTCCCTAAAAGTAATTTGATTGATGAAGAAGCAAATATCAGTGGCTACAAAACATGTAAGTTACTTACTGTGTTAGTTTGCTCACAACTGAACAAAACCTTTGGTCTGATGTCTGAGCCGTTCATAAAGGGGATGTTTTTACTGGAGAACTTCAAACGAGACCTGGGATCATACAAACAAATTATTATGCACATGCACACAAAAACAGAACTATCATTTAGCATTGTGCAATAATTAAACCTGGGATAAGACTGCATGAAGAGTGATTTATGGTCCTGCGGAGGCTCCACGCAGAGCTTTCGCCGTAGCCTACATACAGTAAGTGGTCTGAAGTTTATACTTGTGCGTTGGTGTGTGTGTCGATCTCTTTAAGAGAATAGCAGGGCCTGTGAGTGAGTTTGTGTGTGTGTGTGTGTGTGTGTGTGTGTGTGTGTGTGTGTGTGTGTGTGTGTGTGTGTGTGTGTGTGTGTGTGTGTGTGTGTGTGTGTGTGTGGTACAGCGAGTGAGAGAGAGACGATTAGCTTCGGAGAGTGTACAGACTCTAGAGGCATAGTGAGAGAAACAAACTGTCTCCCCCGTGCTTTCTGACCACGGTGGGAGATCTGTAGCAGGAAAAGTTAACCCTCTCCTTGATTTCATGTTGTTTATGGAGAAGGAGAACCAGGAAATGAGTGGGGGGAAATGCAACGCTACCAAGCCACGGCCGAGCGGCGTGCGTCGTCGCGACGTGTAGTTACATTTTTCGAGAGGTGCACATCAGGATATGGCGTAGGTCCGTGTCTCCACGTACGTAGCAACGGCGTAGATTTAACGCAGAAGCATAAATCAAGCTTTAGTCTGATTTCACACTGTAACAATCATCAAGTATAGTATAATAATAAAACAGAAGTTATAATACATAACCCTCTCTGCTACAAAGGCAATGCTGCCTGTTTCACCTGCCAGCAAGGAGCTTCTCCAGGAGGGTATAATGCACGCAGAGGTTCACGCTGTGATCCTAAATCTTAGCCCCCTCCATGGGGGGTCATGGTCCCTCACAGGCTTCCCACCAACAGACGCGGCCAGTATTTCAGGTTCAAATTTAATTCTACTTTGAAACTACACTGTTACGTCAACATGGAGGAGAAGTCTTTAAAGTGCTTGGTGAAAACAGAATTTTTTTACATTTCTATGACAACTGGGCAAACTCCATCTGCCAGAAAGTTCATGTGATATTATCTGAAGCTTGAGAACAGCAACTAAATGGACCTTGAGGTTTTGTCAACTGCCAATATTGTTCGTAAAAACACAAGACCAAACTAGCAGCATTGCTACCAGGATTAAAACTGGCTCTCATAGTTGGGCAAGCGCTAAGGGTGCAAAGGTGAAGCAGGGGCGTCTGCTTTTTTGCACGTCTGCAAAAAATGCTGGCCACTTGTGTAACACCTGCCACTCCTGTTTATTCTCTGTATTGGTTTGAATTTCTGGCATATATGTGGCAAAAAAATGTTTGTCTGGATCTCTGGAGTCATACTTGCTCTTCTTGTCAGCACCTATTTTCCCTCCATCTATCTCTGCCTCACTCTCCTCTGTTGGGCTCGGAGGTTCTGAACGAGGAAATGCTGTCTTCAGGGTGTCCACGATGGCATTCACAACAATCTAAACACAAAAACACATGAAACACACGGACTGCATTACAAACTCACTATGCACCCAATAAAGACTTAGTCATACTTATCCTAAGTACCCATCATTTTACAACCATCAAAAAACAACAATGTTAATTGTTGTGTTTATGACATTGCATCACAGTCTGATTATAGTAATTACCATGCACAAACAATGTACTTATCAACTACTTAAATTTGTTGTGCCATAATGAAATATTCAGGATCAAACCTTGTCTATTCGTGACACAATGAAAGGTTTCTTGACGAAGGCAATCCTGGCGTCTGTATTGAGAGCCAGAAACTCCTGCATCTCTTCACTGTTGGCTATTTCAGGGATGGAACAGAGTTGCTGAAAAAGAGGACAGAATCCAGGTCTACAATCACAGAAAAACAACATGACATTTTTTGCATTGGGCCTACAAAGACTAAATTATTATTGTATACAATATAAATCCACTGACCTTTAGAAAGGTCTCCAGAAGTCCTTTCCTGGCCTCTATCCTGTCACTGTCCATGTTTCCGAACGGCATGTCTGGAAATATTTTCTTTGGACCTTTCACACCTGAAACACAGTCAGATTACAATAAAATCCTGGATGTTGGCTCAAGAACCAAATAATCAAACTGGATATCTTAAGCAATGGCCAAGACTTGAACCTGCAAATTCAGGTCTGTTTGTAGGCCATGGGTGGATTTCTCCAAGCCAGACTAAAGCTAACTAGGCCACTGTGCAGAGGGTCCACATAGCAACAAAGGGCTTCAAATGTTAATTTAAGTACACAAACATTGTCAGATAATCCAGGTCCAACCGTCGATCCATCGTACCTTTAATGAGTTTCCGTAGTTCAGTTTTTTCTTCCAGCCGTGTTTGCAGGTTGAGGAACTCACTGTATCGTCTGTTGACCATGTGATAGGCTACCGGCTGAATGGGCGATGGATTCTCACAAACTGGCGGTACAACTTCAGCATCCTCAGATCCTGGCTGAATGCTTTCTGGGTTCTCACAGCCCATTGATGTCTCATACTGAAAACAAACACAACAAAGGCTCATCATATGTTGCAGATTCCAGTCACAATTTATACTGTGTGTAACATGTTGCTGTTGGTGACACAGTTTGTAAAAAGTCTTATGGTCTGATGTTGATATTTGTGTATTTAAGCTACTGCCAGGTAATATACCATTGTACCAATATTATATATATATATATATGATATGATATATATATATATAAAAAAGATAATATATATATATATGATATGATATATATATAAAAAAGATAGAATATTTTTTTTCCTTCTAAATTTAAAATGTTACGATTAAACAGAAAAAAGATGATGTTAAAGATAAACATCAAAAAATATTTTGAAAATGAAAACAGAAATTTCAAAAGAGTTTAACCTCTATTTTCATATTGTTGTCTTTTATTTCCATTTGGTAATTGTACATTTTTTATTTCTTAGAGCTGAATTTAAGTAATTGCAGTGTTATGGGTCTTACAACAGTAGAGTCAAAAATTCTTCACACATTGCTCCATAGTGCTGCTAGTACTCAAAAACTATTTTTTTTTTTTTAAATCATTAAAGTTGTCTCTGACTAAGTTTGTCTTTGGGTTGTAATTGTTGGGCCTTACATCAACTTAGTGCCACTAGAAGTGCAATCCACAGAACAACTGGATTACAAAGATAATCATGCTGACATGTTGGAAAAGCAGATGGAAAAGTAAAATATCACACATGAACAAAAAAGTAGCTAAATGAACAGAGGAAGAAGAAGCGGATATAGAATATAGAATATTTCATCGCCTTACTTTGATAGTGTAAAGAGTGTAGGGGTGGGAGCCGGTGCCGCGGTGTTCCTTAGCAGTGATGGTACCACTGATGCGGAGGTTCTGGATAATGACTGGTCCATCAGGGCTGCTGAGGGGCTCAAAACTGAACGACGGTATAGGGGAAGACCCCTGCAACGGACTGCCTACAATCAGCTCATTAGGGTTTCCCAGCCCAGTCTGGTCTACTCCCAGAAGAAGCTCTCTGGCTGGATTCACTAAAGGAGAACTGCCCTCCCTCTCCAGGTCCTGGAAGCTAATGTTACTTGGAGTCCCCTCTGCTGTCCTAACGGATGTGAGGTTGCAGCCATTAGGCCCTACTGGTTCGGAATTCACCAGGACTTTAGGGCAGGAGCCGTCCACTGGACTGGGGAAAACATCCTCCAGGTCCACACCATTATTGCTGCTGTCAACAGATGTGGCACATTCTTTCCGTTTGTCATACAGGCCCTCCCCTTGGCCTATCATGACCAGGGAATCAATGGAACTTTGTTTATAGTCCGCCAAGGGAGAATCCAGATCGGAGTCACTTTCCTGGTAAAATGGGTTTGTCTTGCTTTCTCTCATGAAATGCCTCAAAAAGGAGCGAGTAGGTTCCTCTTCTTCGGTGTTGTTCTGTGGACAGTCCACCTCCTCTGAGTCAATCACATCATACGTGGCAAGCTCGGGCGTGGCCGTGTCTGTGTCAAGGACCATTTCGGCCACGGCTCTTAGTGGAGGGACTTCATTATTCTTTCGAGGTGCATGTGTTGTCTCTTGTAGTGAAGCGAGCTCTGATTCAGCAGGTGACGGTGGTGGTGTTAGTGGTGGTGATGAAGCCAGTGGCTCTGCTCTAATTGGCTCCTTTGGTTTGCTGGACTTGGCGAATATTTCGATCATGAGAATGTTTAACCAGTCAGGGTCAGACAGTTTAGCAATAAGAGGGAGCATTACGTTGCAGGTGATGAGCTCTCCGACAACAAATCGTCCGGTGCGGCTCTCCAGGTGCGGCGATGGCACCAAAACATGCAGCAACAAATCTACAACTGCTCTGGTGTAGCTGACTTCCACTGTGTCACTGGTCATGGCAAGATGCGGCGTGGTAACCCTGGAATACGCTTTCCACAACTGCTCGCTCTCACTGCTCCCCTTTGCAGTCAGAGGTGTTTGCTGCTCGGTCACCAGCTCCTTGGCTCTGATGTAGTCCTGCAGGTGGCAGCCCAACAGATTCAGGATCCTCTGGGTCAGCTCCTGCAGTGATTCAAAAAGTTACACGTCCCATTAAAATCTGAATTTTGTTCTTTCACAAGCAGTAAACTGAGACAGTTTCTTTCAGTATCAGTAGTACTATATATTGTACATAGACTACTGAATGATGATTCTTCCTTGGCATTTTCAACCAAACAACTATTTGCTATTTGGTGGTTTGACTGCTGCAAAATATGTGAAACATTCTCTCAATAATTTTTGATGGCTATATGTTTTTCTTGATATCATTTTTTTTTGGAGGTGGTTATAACATGTTGGCAGGGCACAACACAATATATATGTTGATATGAGGTTATACTAAACCATCTTGCTGCACCTGCAAAGTGTGGATGGATAAATTATGTCATAAAAGCAATACATACTTAATCACAAAAACAAATAATGTAATACATGGTGGCTTGTAAATCAGTATAATTGGGGTTCCCATCACATGCTGATGTAAAATAAAGAACAGTTTCATTGTTGTTCCAAATTAAAGAGCCTTTGCACACCAAGTCAATTATTATTTATTTTCATCCAAAAATGTTGAAATGAAACCACTGTAATTTTGTTTTAATTGTAGAGCTATAAGCCATAGCGGCCTAAAGGACATTCATATATATATTAGGGCTGTCAGTTTAACACACTATTAACGGCGTTAACGCAAACCCATTTTAACGCCGACAATGTTTTTATCGGGCGATTAACGCATAGACAGTTAGCTAGACAGGAAGTCAAATTACGAATCCCACTATGGCCACGCCAAGACCCGCCTTACGAAGCAGCTCGATTGGTTTGGGTTAGGGAGTAGTTAGGATAGTGGATTGGTCAGGGGATAGGAACTGAACAAATGGGGTTACGTTACCTTGGACACTTGGCCAATAGTATTGATTGAAGGGCGGGTTTCGCAGACCGGAAACTGGCCGCTGTTTGGGCTTGCTAGCTAGCTAGCCGCGTAGCTAGATAGTAGCCATAGATATATACACACACACACACACACACACATACATACATACATACATACATATATATATATATATATATATATATATGTATGTATGTGTGTGTATATATCTATGGATAGTAGCTAGGTTCGTCACGATTAGCTTCGGAGCGAGCGAGTAGTGACTCTACAGTCAGTGAGAGAAACAAAGTGTCTCCTCTGTTCTTTCTGACCACGGTGGGAAACTTGGAGCAGGAAAAGTTAACCCTCTCCTTGATTTTACGTTGGTTATGAACGAGAACGAGAACGGGAAACCAGTCGCTATGACGACGGCTATGCTGCTGACGACGCTATGAGCCCATTGACAGTAGGACCAGCCACGCTCGCCTCAGGCATGAGGCAGTACTATCTGCAATGGAAAATCGAGGTAACAGCGTTACATTATGTGGCAGATTATTAGTTGAACACTACGTATATGCCAATGATGTTTTCAATCAAAAAGCATTTGCACAAAGCAAGCCGATCCACTTTTCCATGTTGATAAGACCATTAAAATGAAAAAATATAATGGGACAAAAAGAAATCAAGGGACATTTAGAATAGATAAAAATGTGCGATTAATTTCAATTAATCGTGAGTTAACTATGACATTAATGCGATTAATCGCGATTAAATATTTTAATCGCTTGACAGCACTAATATATATATATATATCAGATGTTTTAAGGGATAACAAAGAAAAACATATACAGTATACACAAAGTTATAGTTTGTTTCTTTTCTCTCCTCTCTATTGTTTGGTTTTTCCTTGTGAAATACTAGAGATTATCAGCTCTTCAGGCCTCTAAAACTCTAAGAAAGAAAACCCTTTTTGGTTGGACAGATCACAGCTCATGTCCACATTGACACCAGAACCTGTGATGAATGGTCACACGGTAAAGAGGCCATAGACAGAACAGACAGAAAGTTCAACACTAATGTCTTTAAGTACCTTCCTGTTGAGCTGTCTTGCACGTATTTTCAGCTCCATGGCCATACAGATCATGGCATCTTGAACCTCTGTTTCAAAATCACTCTCTGAGGACACAGTGGAGTACCAGGAGGTGACAAAGTCCCTGATGATTTTCTTCACTGTGTTGTAGATCTCCTGGTCCAAGTGATCCTCATCCTCCACAGATGGTGGAACCTTAAATTGTGTAATGACAAAATAAGTGTAAATTAAGTGATACAGGTGTGATAAGGGCCCTTGTTTCCCAAAATCAAGCAAGGATGAGATTATCTTAGCCCAGAAACCTAATAAAACTGTTATGATCTTGTCTGTAAAATGTAAAGTGAAACTAACCACAGTTAAATGTACATGTACCTGCTGCAGGGTGATAAACCTCTCCAGGTGAACCACACTATTGGACTCCAGGACGGCCTGCGAGCCGAGCCAGCCACCGAGCACTACCAGCAGACTGGTGAACACGCACAGCAGCCAGATGTTGACCAGCAGGTGGAACAGCAGCAGCCATGCCAACACCACACCAAAGCCCAACAAGCTCCTTTGTCCCCACACCTCAGCCATGGCACTGTGGGGTTTACTGTCTGGCTTGACACCCTCGGGAAGAGATGTGGAGATCACGCATGCCAAAGCAACATCACACCTTGAAAAACAAAACCAACAAAGTTGTGAAGGTGCATGGATGTCACTATGTTTATCAGTGAGAATTAAAGAAAATGCATGTTCAGATTAACCTGAAAACTATATATATATATATATATATATATATATATATATATATATATATATATATATATATATATATATATATATATATATATATATATATATACAATTACCCATGGAGGGGAGTGCTGCCTACAGCTGTCAGCCTATGTCATTTTGCCTTAGACCCCAGAAACCAACCACTGTTCATGCTGGCTATGTGTATGCAACTAGCTTAATTTTTTGTGTTTTGTAAGATGCTGGAATCTGCTGGAAATCCAATTTCCTTGTGGGAGTCATCCCAAAACGTACTCATGTTAGCTGCAGGTTTGCACGATGTCTCGGTAGTAAAAATGTTTACTAGCTTGATTATCTACCCAGCCAGTGTTCAGTCACACCATTATTATTTGTTTCTCTGCATTTATCCGTTCTAATAACCTCCACCAGCTAGGTAACGTGTTTGACTATATAGCCCTGATACCTAGCATTATCTGCTCTGGTGAAAAAGGCACCAAACCCCGCTCAGAAGTTTGACAATTCACTGTTTTTTTGGTGCATGGAACGTACACGCCGGATCAACTTGATTTTAAGAGCTTATTGACTCCATTACATTGCAACAGAAGAAAATTCGGAATACAGGTTATTCGACCAGTAGAAATATATTTCAACATAATTTCCACTTTATGATTAAGTTGACGTTTTAATGACTTCCTCCGTATCCACCCTCGCGAATTCGCTAGTAGTGGAAGAGGACGATAAATGAAAGGCGGGGGCCTACAAGTCGAAATATCAATGACACAATTGCTTTTTGATGTACAGCATTCATGCCGAAATAAAGAGAAGATCATAGCCATTTGTTTGAGGTCTACAATAATGTCCTCTGACGTATCACACATCGCCAAAAATCATACTAACCGTAAATTGATACATTATTGGCTAGAGGTATGTAGCGTGAGGCTAGGACCAAAGAATGGAAGTATCCTAGCTAACTACAACTTTACAGATCACATCGCGGGCACAGTGCAACATGTAAAATGTCGCCCTTTCGTAGATAAACATTTAAGTAGCTACCTATTTAATAAAAGAGAAATATATTTAACCTGCAGGAGCTGTCATGGCACTGACTGGGAGGTCTCATGAGCGTGACAACTGCTTTGTCTGGTTTGTTTACTTCCTGTATCATGACGTGTTACGTTCAAATAAGAGCGCCTCCCCATGCCTCCTACGTACCCTTACATGGAAGCGCGAGAAGGTTGTCACAAAAATAAAATGAAATAGGACATCAAATTATGACTTTATGTCACTTAAAAAATATAAAACACAGATTGACATTCAACAACTACACAGCTCCCATGAGGCTTTGTAAGCGGCTAAGACTCATGAGATGTGTTGTTTCATGAGGAAATGGTGGTGTTGAACAACTTTGGCTTTAAATTCAATTTACCAGTGATGTTAAATCATAGACTGAAAATTTGTGTGTAATTATTTAAGAAAAGAAAAAGGGAAAGCATTTGCACCTTTAAAAAGCAGGCATTTTGACTTGTCAAACACAGATGCTGCAACATTACTAATTGCAGCATTGCGTTGCAGTTATTGCTGGATCAAAGGAATCATTAATTGCAATTAGTTCCAGCTGTCCGTAATTCAAGGTGCACCGCTGTGCATTAAAGGTATAGTAAGTGATGTTAATCCAATACACATTTTTTTCAAATATCAATCTTCTCCACCTAGCTCGCACTGCCAGACCTTCCTCCACAGCACTGAAAAGGAGGGTCTGGCTAGTCCACACAGCAATCCGGGATGGGAGGAAAACATGCTGTTTTTTATTGGCATTTCTTTAAACCAATCACAATCGTATTGGGTGGTGCTAAGCGCTGAGCGGAACCACAGTGCCGCTGCAAAATAGCCTCGAGAAGGAACTTGTTTTGGTGGAACATGTGTACTTCAAAGGTTGTTTTAGTCGTGCAACAGAAAACTCAGATTCGGGCGGTGTAAATGGAAAACAAAGAGAAAGGAATGCATGAGCCACGAAACACTGTTCCAGCCAATTGGCAACAGACATTTATTATTATTGGTGGGAGGGGGGAGGCAGCATGTGAACATCCCCGTTGGCCAGCTATATGTCTGTGAATCTGGGGGGGGGGACTTCTGAAGGGGGGGGTTGTATTTGTTTGGCAGTTGAGTTCAAGACTATGTTTACACGTGGGCGGCTATTTTCATAAACGGACATTTCAACCACGCCGGTTTCAAAAATAACATTGTGCACAGCTGTCAGTTTTCAGAAAAGTCTTTGTTTACACGTCAATGCGGTCAAGAGCATGCCAAACCTGTAGGTGGCAGTGTAACAAGAAGCTCAAGCCCACGTTAGCCAATCAGAATCCCGAAAATAGCAACAACAGCAACGAATCACTTCCTCTCTCTTCTCTTCCTCACTTCCTCGGCTGCCTAAACCTCCGTTTGTCTCAGTTTACATGCAAACATGCAAACGAAGATTGCACAAATCTCCACTCTGGCCGGAGTTTTTAGAAAGTCACGTTTTCAGAGGCAAATTCTCCGTTTGAGTGTAAACGAAGGGCACAAACGAAGGGAAATGTCTCAGTTTTTCTAAATAACCATGTACGTGTAAACAGGGCCTAAGTAGTAATAATCCTTGCGCAGCATCGCTTGCTGCACATTTAAAGGTGCTCTAAGCGGTGTCACATGTTTTTTAGGCTACAACATTTTTTGTCATATACAGCAAACATCTCCTCACTATCTGCGAGCTGCCTGTCCCCTGAACACACTGTAAAAAAAAATGTGATCTCTGTAGACAGCCCAGGCTCCACAAACGCCAACAAAAACAAATTGTGTCAACTTGCACCACCAAACATAACAGTCTTCCACCGTTCCAGCCAATAGGGGACGGAATGAGGAAGAAAGAAACAGTTTTGTTGGAAAATACTTTGAATGTCAACAAGAAGTGCCGTCACCCAACATCGCTTAGAGCACCTTTAAGTATACAAACAACTGAGTAGGTTCAGTGTAGGTCACATACATATTCCCTTTTCTTAACAGTGTATCTCCCTAGCTCCTTAATGCTGCAGGCGAGACAATGAGAAATTCATGAACAACACCTATTCTCAACACTTCTCCTGGCTCCAGCTCTATACTGAACACACAGACATGAGATTGCAATTCATCTTCTCATCTCTCTCTCAACATAAAAAAAGCACATTTAGCAGATTTTCCAGAATCAGATTGCAAGATTTGTTATGCTGTCAATGTTTTCTTTGCTAAATATATATCCAGGAACGGACGGGAGTTGTAATAGATGCTCCCTCTCTCCAGTTGATTATACACACACGTTTTGGTTGTGTCCCCGTCTAAATCAATATTGGTCATCTGTTTTTCAAACTTTATCCGAAGTCATAAAAATTCAAATTAAGCCCTGTCCGTTGATTGCAATATTTGGTATTCCAAAGGAGAGTTTAACTTTAACCCGCGGGACCAATCGGACATTATTGCTTTTACATCACTTCTTGCCCGTCGTAGAATCTTATTGGTTTGGACATCCGCTACTCCACCAGCGGTGGCTGCATGGTTAAGGGATGTTTTATTTTTTCTTAAACTAGAAAAAGTAAAAT
Organism: Gymnocephalus cernua; assembly: GCA_023631565.1. Taxonomy (NCBI): domain Eukaryota; kingdom Metazoa; phylum Chordata; class Actinopteri; order Perciformes; family Percidae; genus Gymnocephalus; species Gymnocephalus cernua. The sequence goes on from CM042430.1 coordinate 32,605,406, forward strand.
TCAAGTTGAAAGGGCCGGTCCAGAAATTTTACTTAAAATGGCAACTCTTTGTGACATATTTTGAGAATCTTAAAGTATTGCCTGAAGTATGAGACACCTTTTTATTTTATATTCTACTTCTTCTTCTCTCTGTGTCCTTGTTTATTTTTTCTATGTATGTTTATTCAAATCAATGATCTTAATGTGGTGGGAACTGAGTAGCCTGACTGACAGTTGTGAAACTGTGAGTTTAAAGCCTTGTTAACCAACTGGTGTCGAAGTGTGGGCACGCAGTTGTGTGCTTGTTTTCAGTGTGTAGATCCTTAAACTGTTTTGAAGAACTGTGTAACACACAAAATGGAAAAAAATCTGTTTTCCCAGAATGTTGTCAAAATATGGGGGGTGGGACAACTGTGTTGGGGGGGCATTACTAAGCAATGCTTTCTTTTCTTGTTTGGGGGGTTTGTATAAGGTTTTAATTGTTAACTGGAGAACTGTTTCACTTCCTGTAAAATGTAACATCCTTGATCCTCCAATAAAAAGATTTACAAATATATATATATATATATATATATATATATATATATATATATATATATATATATATATATATATATATATATATTCTTTGCTATTTGTCCTGAAATGCTGGTCATCACCCTGTAAACAAACACAGCTGCACCTTGTGGAAACATTACATCCTAAGATAATAAATGGGCGCACTGAGGCAAGTGACATACTGGCATACTGCCAGCCTGCGTATGAACCACTAATTGTGACTCCAAATACAAATAATCTAAAAAAACATCCCTATCAAACTTTTGTATTTAAACAAATAGATAGGGGTCATTGTTAAAAGCTGCCTTCACATATCTGCACTTACGACTACAGCTCCAATGAGACATGCCAATGGCTATATAAGACTTTTGTTGTTTGTAGCAACTTGTGTATTTTTAGCAGTAAATGTGTTTCATCCTATGCCATCATAGTAGAGTATTGTTGCTCAGTTACTGTAAAGCATATTTCTCACGTCGATGGCATGGCTTACCCTGACCTTTAAAGCCACAAAGGAAATTAAAGTGGTACACAAGGCGTGGCAATGTCTTCTCACTGAACTTGCAAAGCACATGAACTACCCTCTGCTGTATTCATATTTAAAACAGCTGGTGTGTTGACTTTTGAGCTTGAAAAACAAGCAACAGTATGAAGATGCCAAAATCTCCACTCCTAATGTCACACAACTGGACTTAATAGAACAACCAGCCCATCATGAAGAAACAAGTTGAATCGTTTTTTTGTTGTTGTTGGTTTTTTAGAGTGAAATAAGAGGATAACACTCTCATGTCTGTATGCTTAGTACAAAGCTGGAGCCAGGATATGATTAGCTTAGCATAGCAAGCAGGCTCAAAAAGCTCTCACCAAAGTTCAAACAAGGGCCTGCTAGCACCTCTAATGCTTACACATTGTATTGTACGTGGTATACATATTTGTATTTCTGATTGTCTGCGGATTAGATATGAGTAAATAAGAATAAGCAAATTAGTTAAGCGTCTGTCTTTGAGGCTTCTAGTGAACCAGCAACCAGACTGTTCAGGTCCAAATGAAGTTTTGACAAAAGACAGCATACATTCATTTAACAGTTTAATAGTTTTTTTTTTTAGATTTCATAAATTATTAAATTAACCATTGACATGTATTTGAATACAACCATTATTAAAATCTGCATCATGGAGGGGAGACCTACTGGATTATTGTGAAAATGCAATATGATTAGGATCATTTTATAGTATTTGTCATAAACCCTCAGTTCTGTTGTGATCTGTATGTGATTCAGTTATGTCTGTAAGGTCAGCAGGAAGAAGAAAAAGGAAACTGGAAATTGGTGGTTGCTTAGGGTTTTTTCAGTTTTAGCTGTTTGAGCTTCAAAATATTCCTCCTCTTCTGCATTTGCCTCATTATGCTTTGAATTCTTCACTTGAATTGATATTGTCTTCCTCTGTCAGTTCCTCTGCTTCTAGTCGGGGTTGTGGTGTTTGCTGTGAGTGGGATCTTTGGAGACCCCCTGTTTGAGTGACTGAACTTGCAAAGCACATGACATACCCTCTGTTGTATTCATATTAGAAAACTGTCACTCAACAGCTGGTGTGTTGACTTTTGAGCTTGAAAAACAAGCAACAGTATGAAGATGCCAAAATCTTCACTCCTAATGTCACACAACTGGACTTAATTGAACAACCAGCCCATCAGGAAGAAACACTTTGAATCTTTTTTTTGTTGTTGTTGGTTTTTTAGAGTGAAATAAGAGGATAACACTCTCATGTCTGTATGCTTAGTACAAAGCTGGAGCCAGGATATGATTAGCTCAGCATAGCAAGCAGGCTCAAAAAGCTCTCACCAAAGAAATACATTTTTTTTTAAATAAGAATAAGCAAATTAGTTAAGCGTCTGTCTTTGAGGCTTCTGCTGAACCAGCAACCAGACTCTTCAGGTCCAAATGAAGCTTTGACAAAAGACAGCAGTCCACTGGAAATCTCGAAATTGTAAAGAGAGTTTCTTTTTATCGATTTGAATAAAATAGTTCCTCAATATTTCCACAAAAGTAATCATTCAGTATTTAGCTTTGAAACAACCAATTACATGGCAGCTGCTGTCCGGAAAACGAAACGTGGCTTCTTTTTTTCTTCTCACTTTTGCTTTCATTTACTGCATCCTATAAAAGCTGTCTACCTATTGTCTGCTGGCCACAGAAAAACGTGGATGTGTAGGACTGTTTTATTTTGGCAATAAAGACAGGTAAGCAACAATTTCCATAAATAAATAAATGGGAAAAGGATATGTTTAATAGAAAAAGAAATGCAGGCTTGAAATGTGTTTTTGTTAAGTATGTTTAATGCAATGCAGCTTTAAGTTCGACAATTTTGGATAGCACTGAATGAGCACTTTCAGGTCAGATATTGAAATTAGTGAAGATGGAGGAAATGAGGTATGCTGGTGACTAGTATACCCTCCCTAATCTAATTTGTTCAGTGTGGTTGACTCTCGAGCCGGTGTGGGAAAATATTTCTGTAAGACCTGAGGAGCCACACAGACCCTCATTAAAATTACGTTGTGTGTCATTTCACACATACTACACATCCAGGTTTTCCAGGCTGCTTTCATATGCAGAGACACAGAGTAGAAAGTTTAGCTTTATCAGGGACTCAGTCATTTCTCCTCAGTCATGCAGAGGCTTATGACATCTTACGAGACTTTACCTTTGATAAAGGTGAGTGGAATGCCGAGAGTCTAGTCTGAACTAGTATTAATCCTCTTCTCACTTTAGATCATTCATGTACGCAATTAACTAGTAAACAAACAATAAACTAATCACTTTTTCTCTTTGCTTAGTGTAAAATCTTGAACTGCGTGTGAATTTTCCCAGTGTGGGATTAATACATCTTATCTTATCCTAGTTATGTTTGTACCAAATTCAATTTCATATTACATTTTTTAATTCTATTTTATCTGTTTACATTTTTTTTTTAGATTAGATTAGATTCAACTTTATTGTCATTGTGCAGTGTACAAGTACAAAGACAGCGAAATGCAGTGTTTAAAAGTATTTAAAATACAAACACATTCAGTTCAGTAAAATAAATACGTGTTCATTATAATAATGCCTGAGCGTTTTTCCCCCACTAAACTTGTGCATGCTTGTCTTTGGTAGGTTTCATTTTCCTCTAATAGTGTCAGTAGGAAGAAATCAAAACTGTGGAGCTCCATTCTCAAGATGATCCCTCACATGGCACTGTGCAAACTCTGTAAGTAATACATAATACAGTCATTTAACAGTTTAATAGTTTTTTTAGATTTCATTGACATGCATTTGAATACAACCATTATTAAAATCTGCATCATGGAGGGGAGACCTACTGGATTATTGTGAAAATGCAATATGATTAGGATCATTTTATAGTATTTGTCATAAACCCTCAGTTCTGTTGTGATCTGTATGTGATTCAGTTATGTCTGTAAGGTCAGCAGGAAGAAGAAAAAGGAAACTGGAAATTGGTGGTTGCTTAGGGTTTTTTAGCTGTTTGAGCTTCAAAATAGTCCTCCTCTTCTGCATTTGCCTCATTATGCTTTGAATTCTTCACTTGAATTGATATTATCTTCCTCTGTCAGTTCCTCTGGTTCTAGTCGGGGTTGTGGTGTTTGCTGTGAGTGGGATCTTTGGAGACCCCCTGTTTGAGTGCCTCCAAGACACTGACTACAGTGAGCTTCTCGACATTGTGGATAAAGGTCTTCCGGCCACTAAGACACCTCGTCATGTAGCAATCATCGGTGGGGGCATCGCTGGACTGACCGCTGCAAAGTTTTTAGAAGATGCCGGACATAAGGTAAAGTCATTGAGAGTGAGGAAATAACTTGACTAACTCTAATTGAAATGTTACCATAAACAAACGTTTCCTGAGTGGATAAAGATGATACTTGAAATTGATGTTGTATCCTACATGAAAGTGTATGTAATATGATGATTGTGTGGACAACAAGGTGACCATAATAGAAGCCAGTAACCGTATTGGAGGACGTGTGGAGACCTTCAGGAACAATAGAGAAGGCTGGTATGCAGAAGTGGGTGCCATGAGGATCCCTAGCTTTCATAAGTGAGTACAGTAATGACTTGTCAGTCTTGTCTAACTGTCTGCCGTGACATGAATGTACTGATAATGTTAAATACATTTTGTTCCATCAACAAATAACTACAGTAACTAAGTACTGAAGTTCTTCATTTAGTACCATAAGTATAATCTTACAGAGGGAAGTACTGTACTTTTTAATCCACTAGATTTATTACAGCTGTCCTAAGCGCAAACTTGACATGGTAATGTAGTTAGCTGGATCATAATGGACCATATACTTACTGGCCTACCTGAGACTGCATCGTAGGTCTATACAGGTCTTGCAAGTCCCACAATGTTACATTGTTCTACAAAGAAAATTACAGTACAGTACAGTAACGGTACAGTAGCTAGCAATCATTATAGATAGCAGTTAGCTAACGTTAAATGCAAACTTACATAGTAAAGCTTTACTTGTGACTAAACACAACAAAACAACAAAACGTCTAGTAACCATGCTCGTAACGTACAGCATAACAAATATGATCAACATGTTATAAATCTGGTATGAATCCAGTAGTGTTTAGGGTGTCTTACTTAGATGCTGCACTGAACAACATCTGGCTGTCACTCAAAAACTCATTAGCCACGCAAGAGGTTTGTGTCAGAGCTGGGAGTGTGAGCACAAAGCTGACAGAGAGAGCAAAAGTCTGATCAGTCAGAAAGAAGGAGAGGGAACTGTAAACAACAAGTTATACATTTTACTTTTGAGATGACAGTTATTTTGCTTTAGTGAGTGATTTAAAAAAAATGTAATGGCACAAAACTAAAACAAAAAACAGACAAAGTTGGATTGCACATGTCAACTTAAATGTTAAGTTTACAGCTTGGTGCCCTGCCCCCAAGTGTCAATTCATAAAATCAACTAATGCAGCTTTAACTAAATGATCTAAATATCCACCACTGGTCTTGCCTAAAAAGAAGTCAAGTCTCTCTTATAACAAAAATATGTAATATCTATTCCACAGAATTCTGCTTTCCATTGCTTCAAAATTACAAATTTCCCTAAACCACTTCATCCAAGATGACATCAACACCTACTATTTGGTAAATGGAGTGCTACAGAAAACCTATGCTGTGGAAAACAACCCTGGTGTGCTAAACTACAGCTTAAATGAAAGGGAGAGGGGGAAATCAGCAGCTGAACTCTTCAGTCAGACACTCTGGAAGGTGTGTATACATTCCACACCTTGCTGGTATCGTTATTATTTTTACATATAAGTATGTTTTTAATTGCACAAGGATAGGAGTGTGTTTTTTATTGTTTGTTATTTTATTGTAATATGTGCACAGGTGAAGGATGACCTGAAGGCAATGGGCTGCAGTGCCATGTTGGATAAATATGATGCATACACAGTGAAGGTAAAGATTGATAATTTTGACTTTTTCACATAGGTCTTAGTTTAAAATCTGAATGAAGAATTTTACAGCATATATTCGATTGCTGACAGGAATATCTGGTGAAGGAGGGCAACCTGAGTCGTGGTGCCTTGAGGATGATCGGGGACATCCTGAATGAAAACAGCCTCTTCTACACATCACTGATAGAGATGCTGTACATACAGTCAGACATCAATGACAACACTGAGTAAGTCACATTTGTTTTACCATTTACATTGTGTGTCTGGCAACACAGAACCTGTAGACCTAGCTTTGTTTGCTTGTCAGAGATGGAGCATCTGAACTCATTGGTGGAGTTAAAAGTCAGTGGGCAGGAGTGAAAGAAGCTGGTGTATTTTGTTAAGGGTAGGGCTGGGTTATGTGATAGCCATCTTTTTTTTTTTTTTTTTTTTTCTGGTTCTTTCCTTGCTATTTTGTTTTATACTTGTTAGAGTTTATGTTTCTTTTCTTTTCCTGTATGTGTCATGAAATGTTTTAATATTGTCTGATTTAATGTTGTTTTGGACCTCAGGAAAACTAGCTTATTGTCTAGGCGTCAGTTAATGGGGATCTTATAATAAAGTAAACTAAACATCCATCAGGTGGACACAAACATGACTCCAAGTAATTTGAATGTTGCTCTGTAACTGCTGGATGTGAAAATGTGTAAAAAGATGTGTTAAAAGTAAAACCGGTTGGAAATGAGGTTGATGAGAGCAATGACACTGAACCAAAACAGCTAAGTTACTGGCCTTAAAAACAAAACAATACGCTGAAAGGCACTACAGCGCTTTGCAGAGCTGAGGGGAACTGCAGAGTTTTGTGATAATGAATTATGAGTGACACCTTTCACATGACGCACAGTCATTTGGTCCGTTGTTAAATCATAACCTCACCCTCAAAATTATATATTTGTACATCAATTACTCACCCCGTGATACCTTAAAGCTATAGTGCGTAGTTTCTGTCGCCCCCATGGGGAATTCTAAGTAATGTAACGGACGTTCATTAATATAACAAAAAAAGTTACGCACTAAAGCTTTAACTTCTAAAAGGTTTGAAAGAAAAGGTGAAGTATTCATTTAATATAAAAAGAAGTGTAGCTTTAATGATGAATTGTGATTGAGAGGTTTTTATTGGCTGTTATTTTTCAGGTACTACGAAGTGACAGATGGTTTTGACCACCTCCCAAAGGCTTTCTATCAGGTGTTAAATGCCACGATCCTCCTCAACTCCAAGGTTAAGCTAATCGATCAAACAGACAGCACCAATGTGACAGTAACATACCAGGACTGGCGTAATTCAGGCGCCCTGACCAACCTAACAGTGGACTATGCCCTGGTGACGGCCACAGCCAAGGCCACCGTCTTCATTGACTTCCAGCCCCCTCTCTCTGGGAACAAGATGGAGGCCCTGCGCTCAGTTCATTATGCCAGCTCCACCAAGGTGGTACTCAGCTTCAGGGAGCGCTTTTGGGAGAAAGAGGGTATCAGAGGAGGGAAGAGCATCACAGACCGACCTTCTCGCTTCATCTACTACCCCAGTCACAGCTTCCACGGTACAGCTGCTGGGGCCCTCCTAGCGTCCTACACCTGCTCTGACGATTCCACCCTCTTCCAAGGGATGAGCGAGGATGAGCTGATGGCCGTGGTCCTGGAGGACTTGGTGAAGATCCACGGAGAGGACATCAGGCCTCATTGGACAGGGGGGCTGGTGAAGAAGTGGGGCTTAGATCCTTACAGTCTGGGAGCCTTCGCCCTGTTTACACCCTACCAGCAGGAACACTATGCCAGAGACCTGTTCCAGAGTGAGGGACGGGTGCACTTTGCAGGAGAACACACAGCCTTGCCCCATGGGTGGATTGAAACTGCCATGAAGTCTGCACTCAGGGCAGCTAAACATATTAACAGCCTTACAGTTTAGTTGTATGTGCAATTATTTGTTGTGTTCCTCCATATATGTATACATAGGTTTAGCAGTACATCTTGTGAACTTGTCCCATGTCTTACCTGTTGTCAGATATAGTCAGCTCTGCATAGCCAGGGTATTTATGAAATATTTACTTGTACTTTAACTACTTCACATTTTTATTAACTTGTACTGCCACTTTTAACGTCCTATCAAGGTCTCTTTCATGATGTCGTTTGTCTCTTTGGCTGCTCTGCATGTTTGCATGTATCAAGAAAATGGCTATAATCAGTGTTGCTTGGCTGTGATTTGTTGCTTGCTTGCATGGCTATGTGTACTTAATGTGGATACTAGATCATGTACTAATGTCTTGCTGCTTCCTGTTGCTCGGCATGGCTTCTTGAGAATGCTTATTTTGTTGCTGTTGATATCTTTTTGGTGTCTTGTTGTCTTTTAAACCTACTGATGTCTTGCTATTTCCTGGTGCTCTGATCTCAAAACATCTCGCCAGATGTTGTTAGCCTGCAGGCTAACAATAGCACTTTTAAATGTTGATTAATGTGCGTTATCCTTATAGACAAAATGAATGAAATGAATACTGGTGTATCAGTGCCCCTCTGATATGATGTATATTTTTGTTTTATGTGCATATTTATTGACTCAGTTATGTGTTTGGTATTTCTTTTGATAATAAGTACAGGTCTACTTACTCCATGAACTGACATTCTGATCAGACCACACAAAGATTAGCATAAATACAAATTGAATTATTATCCCCATGGTCGTCATTTGCAGGCCTATACTGTTTCAGGATATTCTGTGATTCTAACACTGAATTATTTTCAGCACTGATAAATCTGCTGATTGCTTTCTCAATTAAACAATTCTATGTTTGTCAGAAAATAATGAAAAAGTCCAGAGTCCAAAATGCCCAAATATCAATCAATTTGAATCAATACATTTGTATTTGTCAAATGAAATCATACAATGTACAATTCCAGTGAAATGTAATCCCAGTGGGGAACATTTAAGACAATGAAAAGCTGCAAATCCTCACATTTGAGAAGCTGGAACATTCAAACGTTTGGCATTTTTGCTTGAAACTCAAATGTGACTCAAATGATTAATTAGTTATCAATTGTCTGATCAACTCAACTCTACACAGAATACTTATACGATTGTGTATATAAGAAGCATTAATACTTGCTTTTGTTTTGAAAAACCCTGATGAATAGAGTTCCTGATGGTACATTTCTGTATGTTTTATTCCGTTACAGCTATTTTACATTTCAATTACTTCATTTTACTTTTAGGTTGAACAGGTTAATGTACTTTCTTTTAATTGTCAGAGGTTTGTAACTAAAAGCTTGTGTAAAAAGAGAAAATATGTAAATATCTATGATAAAACAAGTTTTGATATTGACAACACACTTCCATTTTGTAGATTCTGTAGATGAAAATCATAATACTGACATCTAACGGTTTTCTTTCTTCTATTGTATTAGTGAGCAATAAATTTACTTCCAATGTTTATTTGGTCGATATTTGGCTGCCAAATACAGAGGAAGTGTCTTAATCAAATTCAGTAACCCCTTGATGTGTGGTTAAGCCATTTATTTAACCATCATTTGAAAACAATATATTATTCACCAATGTTGTTGTGGTTGTCTTTTTCTATACATTCTAATCAGTTCACCTTTCTATCCTTTCTCCACCCAATGATTGATGATACTGGAACAACACAGAAAGTGACAAATCCAAACTCTGTCACAGAACCCAGATCTGTCGTTGAAACAGTCGTGAGTGGGCGCTCTGTTCAACAGTATTCCACATTTTGTTTAGTACATGAAGGATCACAGACAGGATGGTGAACATGAGCACACTGTCTTACTTTACTAATGTCACGCTACGTGACTCCTTAATTCAAACAGGTACGTCTTGCTGCCATTTGCAGCTATAAGCATGCAGTTTTCCCATTTTAACTTGTTTTGGACCACTCAAGCACCACTCCATGAACAGTAAAAAAAAAAATCCTCCTCCACACATGATCTTCCATCAACACGATGGGAATACAAATATTGCATCAAAGTCATTACACAGTCCGGTTAGCATCTATAGTCCATTATCAATGAGCACCCTTCTGCACCATCTGCGTGAAGCGGTTGGTGATGCTCAGGGTGGTGTCGATGAATCGCTCCACACAGCTCACCAGGCACGTCTCGGTCCGGTAGTCCAGCTTCGAGCCAGGACTGTCCACGCACTTGTCCCAGCAGACGTCAGTGAAAGTGTGCACCTGGAATAAATTATTATAGTTGGATTTCTTAAGTAAGCTTTGTCTTTAAGCGTTTTGAGTGTTATTTATTTATTTATTTATTTATTTATTTATTATCTGCTCTAGTTTTAGACACAGCTATGGTGATAATGGTATGATGATCATGATATAATGTCAAACTGCATATTTCTTTATTGAAAAACATCACATTTTCTTAAGGAAAAGACCCAAATATGCACAACTAAGTATTCAATAAATCCAGGGAAAACACCGTATATATAATTCTTATATAATGAATGAGTCTTGGTGATGTACTTTTGAACAGATAGCAGAAACAAACTTTTCAGACAGATAACAGAACGGATTATGGTTGGATGAATCATGTGACTGGGCCTAGAGCCCTAGGGATTTCAGCCAATATTTGTTAACATTAATGTGTAGCAAAAACATTTTTAAGAAGTAACTAAAACCAAAAGCACACAAGCAACACAATTATTTGTATTAACTTGTTTCCCCATGTTTGTCAATGTATTATGTAATAATCCTGATCATTTTAACTGTAGGCTATACGTTTTATGCAAAGTGGAGCTTGTATCTCTCGTTAAAATATACCTTATACCTGACGCACAGGGCTTATTAACCTCATAGAAAGTTATTTTTTTACATCTGAAATACAACAGACTTCTCTTCTCCTTGACTTTAACAATCGTAATGATACAGATAGAAACGGTAAATTAACGACCACCAATTAAAATAAACATCTTTCTGATTAATGATGAAAGTAGTTGTATGCTTCCTTTATTACTTATCAGACCAGCCTACATGTCCAGTCATTTTAACTAGATGGTGAATTTAAAAAGCAAAAATCCACACATGGTGACGTTAGTGATATATTACACCTCGAGTCTTTTTATTTGTGGTGATGATAGTATCCGAGCAGTGCGTTCAGCTTCAGCTTCCAATCACCAACAATCTAATACAGAGATGTGTTGGTCCGGTAAAAGACTTTTCTTCGTACTGAGACAGTCATGCCAGACGCCTTATTAAAACTGATGTAAATCACTGAAATATATATGCTCCATAAATATGACACAATTAAACTTTCTAAACAGATGCGACCGTTCGCTTCGGTGTCAAAATGAAGACTTCGTATTATATCATGTTCTACAACTATAGCGTCGTCTTATGTCAAAAAGCAAAGAAAGCTTGAACTGGAAGATCTTTCAGGGAAGTTTCTCTAACAGAGAATGGCTCGTATTCCTGAATGGGGGCCTCACCGTCGCAGCTGAATGCTAAAGGACTGATTAGCAATCATACACACCTGGGCCTGGAACTGCGCTTTCTGTTGCTCTATCGCGATCATACGCTGAAGCTCCGTCGCCTCTGCTTTATCCGACGCACTGAAATTATCAAAACTGTCCATTGCGTTATTAAATAGTTACAGAACAACTCTGTATTCTCTGTGACCTTTAGGTTTCACCGCGAGTGAGAGCTCCTGCTGCAGTTTGTCTTCTTCCTGTTTGAGTTGGCAAACGACGAACTGGTGCATTACCGCCACCGACTGGTATGGAGTGTGAATCACAACATCTAATTAGGTATGTACATTTTTAACAAAAGATAAGATAAAAAAAAATAATGATAAATAAAAATAAAAAAAAATAAATCAATTCAATCACATTAATTTGAATAAGATACAGATAAAGTACTCGATACTCATTTCTTGAGTTCTTTTATAGAATATTAGACTGTACTTTTATCTTTGTGAGGTTTTGAATTGAATGTCTTCTTTCTTCCTCATATTTCTGACAATATAGCATAATATGCCATCTATTGTTTCTTCGTTTGTAGCCCACTATTGCAGCATTTCTCCTGTGTAAACTAATAATTCATCACTAAACTAATCTTTGATGCAGCTGTTCCATATGTCTATGGTTCCTGCAGCTTGTCAAATACTGACTGATGTACAAATCATATGATTCGCGACACACATCGACGGCTCCTCTTGTGTCATTTGTTAATCGGTGTGCTAAATGTGACGCAAGAAGTGACGCTAACAAAGATATTTTTGTGTAACAGGAGCTGCATCAAAACACAAAAGAAAGAGTTGACCCAAAATATGTAATTATTTTTTATTATTTTATTACTTGTTCCCCTTGTGTATGAACGTATGTGAGTGCATAAACATACATAATGCCTGCCTATGTGTATACACATTTTTTATATAGGTTACATATATGCATAGTAGCCAAATATTTACCTTGTTCAGATTTGTTGTCCTTGTTTGTAGCTTTATGTCTATTTCTGTGTGTGTACTTTCAGAGCAACAAAAAGACAAAGTCAAAGTCCTTGTACAGTATACACCATAGACTACACACTACACACTTACTTGGCCATTGAAGCTGATTCTGATTCCAATCTGAGATGAAACGGTTTGCTGATCTTCTCAAACATCCAACATCTTTGTGCCGCGGACTACTTCACATCTACATCCGGGTAACTGTGCTGGAGATGGGGTGGACAGGAACGCTTTTCGGTGAGACGACGGAGGTTTGAGCAGGGCTCGTGTGGAGTGACGGATCAGGAAGCGTCAGCGGCGGTCGGTTTAAATCAGCGTACTGCTGAGAAGTTGTACCTTTTGACAGTTTTGTGCTTCGGCAGTTTATATTTACGGACAACAAAACAGGACTTTGGGACTGAGTCCAACCAGGCTCCCCGGTGAGGGGATAGCTTTGGGATGGCTTCGGGAGGTAGCCAAGGAAGGAAGGGCAACAAAAATAATGAAGATGGCAAGAAAAGGGACAGATCTCATAGATCAAGTGAGGGTGACGAGGACCAAGACCCTAGGAAGATGTCAAAACTTGATGATGGAGGATTTATGTTTGTCGCTAAATTTAAAGATAAGAGTGATAAAGCTGTAAACCCCCTCAGACTGTCTGATGAAATAAAGGATAAAATGGGAAGTATACTTAATGTAAGAATGTTGAGAAATGGAAATTTTCTGATATTTTGCAAAACAGAAGGCCAAAAAATGAGTGCTATGAAAGTCCGCTACCTAATGAACAGGCCAATTGAATGCTTTGTTCCTGCAGGTAGGCCTAGAGAAGTTAAGGGAGTAATATACATTAGCTCTGACATTACTGATAGTGACATAATTAAACATTTACAGGGAGCTGAGATTGAGTCTGCCCGCAGGTTTAAAAAAGATGGTCCAGCTGTGTTGCTTATCTTTAAACAAGAAACGGTGCCAACAAGAGTATACATGGGGTATATGAGTTTCCCAGTGAGAGAGTACAGACGTCCTCCATTGCGATGCTACAATTGTCAACGGTTTGGACATGTGGCAGCTGCATGCAGAGGGAATAGGAGATGTGGAAAGTGTGGGGGAGAGCATGACTTGGCGCAGTGCCAGGTTATGGAAACAACATGTTGCAATTGTGGTGGGAACCACATAACATCATTCAGGGGGTGTGGGTACCATATAACAGCTGTGGAAGTGGAAAAGGTAAGAGCTGGAGAGAACATGTCTTATGCAGAGGCATTAAGGAAAGTGAAGGGCTCAGGGGAAGCTAACAGGCCAGAGGGGACCAGTGTGGGGACCAGTGTTCCTGCACTACCGGAAAAAAGGGGTATAATGCAGATACAGGAAAAGAAATCACTTCTTGCATTTATGGTAGATGTGATATGGGCAGCTAGAAATATAACCAAAAGATCAGATGCTATTAAGATTGTGGTAGATGCTGCGGAAAGGTTTCTTGTGGAGGTAGAACTAGGCCCAGAGGAGTTGCACATGTTCATGAGACAGAAGATGGAGGAGCAGGAGAGAGGGAGGGAGAGAGAAAGGAGGCCCATAGGAAGGAGTGAGGAAAGTGGTAAAGAGGTGGAAATGAATGTGAATGTACATGATGATAATTAATCTGTTGATGTTTTACATACTGCAATGGAACGCAAGGAGTCTAATTGCAAATGGGCAGGAGTTTAAAAGATTTGTGAGTGTATTTAAAGGAGAGTATAAACCAGCTGTATTGTGTGTTCAGGAAACATGGCTCAAACCTTGTTTAGACTTTGTGGTGCCAGGGTATGAAACGTGTAGACAGGATCGAAAGGAAAAATCAGGAGGAGGGTGTGCAACATTTGTAAGATCTGATGTGCAGTACCAGAGGGTGGAAATTGAGTCTTCTCTAGAGTGTGTGGTGGTGAGGGTATGGGGAAAGCATAGGTGGGTAAATATAGTAAACTTTTATAATCCTTGCTTGCAAATCAGCATGGTAGATCTGGAGGAGGTCATGAAACAAATAGGGGCTCCAGTTATATGGGTAGGCGATTTTAATGCACATAATCCTCTTTGGGGCAGTAGAATGAAAGATAACAATGGGAGAACAGTGGAGGATTTTATGGACAGGCATGGTTTGGTTTGTGTGAATGATGGCAGACCAACTAGGTTTGAAATTAAGACGGGGGCAGTTTCATGTATAGATTTAGCAATGGCATCAAGTGAATGGGCAAGGATAGGAGAATGGGATTCTATGGATAGGTACACAATGGGCAGTGATCACTTTCCAATACTTTTGAGGTTTGGGAAAACTTTGTTTACTGAAGAGCAAGCAAGACCAGAATATCTGAATTATAACAAGGCAGACTGGGGGAAATTCTCTAGCACATGTGATAGTGGCCTTGATAGTGTAAATGGGGAGGGAACAATAGATGAGTGGAACAACAGTTTAGTTTCAATGATTTTAGGTAGAGCATATGAATGCATTCCTTTAAAGAAAAGCCATAAAGTGAAAGTGAGTGTCCCGTGGTGGAATAGGGAATGTGATAAAGTAGTGAGGGATAGGAACTGTGCTTACAGGAAATTAAGAAGGTATCCAACAGAGTATAACGCAATAGAATATAAAAGGTTTAGGGCTAAGGCAAGAAGAGTGATTAAGATTGCAAAAAAAGAGTGCTGGAGGAAATACTGTAGCAAACTAGGGGCAGAAACGTCAGTAACGGAAATATGGAGGGTAGTGCATCGTATGTCAGGAATTACTAGGAAAAAGAAAATGCCAATGTTAGAGGAGGAGGGCATGGTAGCTACAAGTGATTTGGATAAAGCTAAAATGTGTGAAAATAAATTTAAAGCTGTTCACAGTGGAGCTAACATTGGTGAGGAAGGTATAAGGAAAAGAAATGAGACATTAGAGCCAAACAGATTTAAACTAGAGGTAAATGAAGATAATTCAGATATCTTTAATGTATTTTTCTCACTAGAAGAACTGCACAGAGCAATAGGAAAAGGGAGATCAACAGCTCCAGGAAAGGATGGCATTAGCTATGATCTTGTTAATAATCTGAGTGATCTAGTGTTGGAGGAATACCTGGCGTTGATAAATTGCATATGGCAAGACGGAATTCTTCCTAGCTCCTGGAAACAAGCAGTGGTGATCCCAATATTAAAACCAGGGAAAGATGCATCAAAGGCAGGATCTTACAGGCCTATTGCACTTACCTCAGTGCTATGTAAAGTAATGGAAAGAATGGTCACCGACAGATTAATGTATAAACTAGAGAAGGATAGATGGTTTACACCGGTACAAAGTGGCTTCCGTAGAGGGAGAAGTACCATGGATGCCGGGCTTTCCCTGGACAGCGATATTAAGAAAGCCATGGTAAATAAAGAGGCCCTAGTGGCGGTGTTTCTCGACATTGAAAAGGCCTATGACATGTTATGGAAAGAGGGGCTAGTTATAAAGCTTTATGAGGCTGGAATCAGAGGGCGGATGCTTAATTGGATACAAGATTTTTTGATGGATAGGATTATTCACGTCAGGGTTGGAAATTCCTTTTCTGATGGGACAAGGGTGGATAATGGAACTCCCCAGGGAAGTGTGATTAGTCCAATTCTATTCAACGTTATGATAAATGATATTTTCCAGGATATTGGGACCAGTTTTGGACTTTCCCTGTTTGCAGATGATGGGACCATCTGGAAAAGGGGCAGAAATATTAAACAAACAATTGAGCGAATACAGGTAGCCCTAAACAAGGTAACTAGCTGGGGTGAAAAGTGGGGGTTTAAAATATCAGTGGAAAAATCTAAATATGTAATATTTGGTAATACGAAAAGTGAATGTAATGGTTTGTGTATGTATGGACAAGCAATTGAAAGGGTTAAGGATTTTAAATTCTTAGGAGTGCACTTTGATGAGAGACAAACATGGCGAATACAGATCAATAATGTTGTTAATAAGTGTGAAAAAGTGATAAATGTAATGCGTTCCCTCTCAGGTAGTACATGGGGTGCTGACAGGGATTCACTATTAATGATCTACAGAGCAATGATAAGGTCAAGAATAGACTATGGAGGTATATGTTATGGTACAGCAGCTGAATCACATTTAAAAAAACTGGATGTAATACAGGCCAAGGCTCTGAGGATATGTTGTGGGGCCCTTCGTACAACCCCAGTCCCAGCTTTACTGGTGGAGATGGGGGAGATGCCATTGTCAATCCGACGAGAGAAACTGGCAATGCAGTATGTTGTTAAACTGTGGGGATATAAAGAAGAGCATCCAACAAAATCAGTTCTGAATAATGCTTGGGAGTGGGCAGCAGAGAAAAGGAAGAAAGAATGTTTTTTGTTTAACATCAGCAAAAAGGTGGAGAAACTGGGACTGGGAGAGGCAGGTGTGGCCCCGCAGGTGTACTGGGCAGTTATACCGCCATGGATGCTGCCCACCCCAGAAATAGACTTCAGTGTATTGGAAAATATAAAACATCTTGAAAGTAGTGTATATCCGGGGTTGGTTAAACAAAGGCTGGATGAGCATTGGGAGACATATCTTCAGATTTACACAGATGGATCTCAAGATCCACAAACTGGGAAGTCTGGCTTTGCTGTTTATATTCCTCAACTTGACATTGTACAGCTCAAACGACTGTCTGAGGGGGTATCGGTTTATACAACAGAGCTAATAGCTATAATTTGGGCACTACAGTGGGTGGAGGAAGTGCTGCCAAGGAGAGTGGTTATATGTTCAGATTCGGCTTCAGTATTAAAAACTCTGATAGGAAGTAACTGGGGAGCTCGGCCAGACCTCGTTATGGAAGTGATGGCTCTGTTGTATAAGATCGAGAAGGCTGGAGGAGAGGTGGGATTTCTGTGGGTTCCTGCTCATGTCGGGGTATATGGGAATGAGATAGCAGATAAGGCAGCCAAAATGGCACTGAAAAAAGACATTGATTTAAGGGTATGTGTTGGGATATCTGAATGCCGGTCTGTCATTAAGAAAAATACCATAGCAGTGTGGCAAAGGAAGTGGGAAAAGGAAAAGAGAGGGCGTCATTATTTTTCAATTCAAGATAAGGTACAGGCAGAGCAGTGTTATTTGGGTAAAGAAAGAAGACAATCCGTAATAATGACAAGGCTGAGACTCGGACATTGTGGATTTGCATGGGATCTAGCAAAGATGGGCAAGCATGAGGATGGACTGTGTGGGACCTGTAAACAGATGCAAACTGTGAAACATGTACTTTTGGACTGTCTTCAGTACAAAAATGAAAGAGAACAGTTGTCCACTGCGCTAAGTCACATAGGAATACAGCACATAACATTGAGAGACTTATTAAACCCCCCAGAATACCAATGTGAGATAGTGGAAGCTGTCATGGATTATATCTCTGCAACAGGATTACTCCACTGAAGATGACAATACCCTCAACTGTTACGTAAAATGTCCTGTGAGAGGCAGCAATGTGCCGCAAGGCATCCAGTCTGCCGGAAAGCCAGAAGAAGAAGAAGAAGAAGAACTGTGCTGGACTGGTGACCTTGATTATCATGGCGGCTATCGTCAGGTTGGGTTCTGTGTGTCGCAGAGGAGTCAAACGTGGGTATTTCTGTCTGTTTTCAGTGTTTCTGTCTTCTTATTTTTTTTTTATTACGTGCTAACTTAAGTGTGAAAGCAGGGCGTTTTGACAGAAGGGAGGTCGAATGTGAACGAGCAAATCAGGTCTGGCAGAGACTATAGGGTACTACTTTCAAGTTTATGACTTTAGTTAACAAGCCAGCCTTTAGTGTACGTGCCATCACTGGTAACTTAACGTTAACTAGCTAGCTAATGGCGAGTTAATTCTCTAACACCGTAAACATTGATGCTCACTGAGGGGAAATTTGCTACCATGATGACATCACTGTCCATGACGTTGTTACTCGCACGAGAGCCGCAGAACTGTATGCCAAACGCTAGTCAGAAACTTGTGAATTACAAGTTAACACACTTCATGACAAGATTACATACCAGGTAAAATGTTCCAACAGATGTCTTCTAAGATAACAAGACTCCGTTTTTAATTCGGCATATATAAATCAAACCAAAGAGCTCAGCATAGAATCTATTTTTGTAAAAGTTCATGTTAGTTTAAGACTGCTCACCATCGCCCTCCTTTGACTGTTTGGGTCAACTGTTTCCAATTGTAAAATATTTCCTTTTTTACCCATAATTTATCGCTGCTTCAGTGCCAAAAAATACCATCATTTTAAAAGAAAAATACATTGCCATCCAGCACAAATTATATATCAGATATTATTATTTATGCTATTTTTAAGGCTGTATTTGTGAAACGAAAATGAATTGTTTTGAACATGTGGGACCTAAATCTGTTTTAATGCTGCTAAGAGTGCTTGGTCTTACTGTTGTAAAATCATATTTTCAAGATAGAAAAAAGACAATTTACATTAATATTCAGCATGGGGGGGAAATGTGACTGACACTAACTTAGTTTTTTAATATATCATATGTTAGTGACAGAACAGAGCAGAATATGTTAACATAATTGGTCTTTATCTTTTGCCTTAAAACATACATTGCGTGCTGAGTAGTCTCACATTGCCAGACTTATCTCCACAGTGCTGCGCTGAGTTGATGATGTGCTAAAATAACATACTTTATACGATTGTATTATAGTTTTATTTGTGGTTTACAGTTCATGTGATTTTAAATAAATAATTTCATCATATGTGCCCATTTGGAAACATATTTTTTGTCTTTTCTCTTCAGCTCTGTTCTACCAAAGCACTTTGTTGGCCAGGCCGCTGGTTGTACCACACACATACCAGGAGCAGCCCTACCAGCTGACAGCGAGGATTCATGCGTCACAGGCTCTGTACGGTCAGTGTTGATAAATGGAAGTACGCAGTAGTACATACAGTAAATAGGCTACGGGAAGTAAACAGAAAAACAAGAAAACCTTATTATACAGTGTGACATACCACAGCCCCGGAAATGACCACAGATTTGAAAGAACACCTGTGACACAGTTTCAACAAGTAAACATTATAAGCTACACTTTTCCCACCAAATTATTGTAAATGATGTTTCATCAAACCAAGTAATGCTCAGTGCAAGTATCATACAACAATACATAGTGTAATGCATGTGATATATTAAAATGGTCAAAGTCCAGCTGACTATACTCTATAATATATACTCTAATATTAATACAAATGAACAGGAAAGGGAGTCTGATTTGTGTCAAACTGGATCATTTTGATTAGTTTTTTTGGGGCATTTAGGCCTTTATTTCTATAAGACAGCTTAGACTTGAAAGGGGGGAGAGAGGGGTAATGACATGCAGCAAAGGGCCGCAGGAGTCAAACCCGCAGCTGCCGCGCCGCAGAGCAAACCCCTGCATATGGGCACTCGTTCCACCAGGTGAGCTACCCAGGCGCCCCAGTTTAGTGTCTTTTTAGCAGAGTGTGTGCCTCCCAGTTTGCAGGGAGCAGTTTTTTTTCTGGTTTGACATGAAGGCTGGTGGCTGACGGCCTCTATGGTGTAGGGCTGGTGTTTTCTTGTCCATATCATCATCATCATCATCAACCATAAATGCCACAGTGGTAGCAGTATTTTGACTCCAGGTTCATGTAAGATCTGCTTTATGCGAGCAGGTTTCACCCACTGTGGCCCACTATTGAGGTTAGTGGGTCATTTACAGAATGATGAAAGGGTGGAGGCTTTCTCTGGAAAGCCAAATGTATCTATCAAATACCAACGGTTGGCTCAGCTTACTGAGAGTTGATGAATAAGTTTTACCACAGATCAGGTAGCATGTTGACAGGGGTTTTGAAAAAAACAACGCTTACGAGATATAACCTGTTAATAAGTCAGCTTTAAAGGTGCTGGTAGGCTTTGTTACCTTTGGACAGTCAATCCAGCTCTTTCTCTATGTTCAGTCTTTATGCTAAGCTAAGATAACCAGCTGCTGGGTGGATTACTAGTGGATTACTAATGGGACAAATCCCGGGCCCCCTAATTTCTTTGTTTAAAAGTCAAACAACAACAAAAGACATGTATACTAGACCACACAGACACAAAACTACTACAGAGACCCATAAAACTCGCAACAAAGAAACACAATACAACTACAAACATCTCCTCTGAGTCATTTTTGTGCCTTCACCTGCAAAATAATACTGAAAGCGACACAAAACGACTAAAAGTGAGACTGCTGCATGGTGCCATTTCGGTCTGGGGTCTTGCTCAGGGGCCTGTTGTCTCATGATCCTTCCATGGCTGGCGATAGCTTCATATTTACGCTACCGACAATAGAAGAGGGACTATAGACTTTCTCATCTAACACTCAGCAAGAAAGTGCATTTCCCAAACTGTTGACCTATTCCGCAAAAACTCTAAATGTGTATAGATCACAACTCTTGAGTGTCATCAAACCAGGTAAAGGGAATTGTGTTCAAATAGGATTAAATATCTAGCTCTTTGTTTGTGGACAGCTGTTTTTACTTTTACTATGCAGAGAATTAAGTCTGCTGTCTCTCTTGCTCTACAGCGGGCTCCGGCTCCAAAGCCGCCTCTCTGCACTGGACAGCAGAGCGAGTGCTGAGCATCTTGCTTCTGGCCATGGGACCCGCAGCCTATTTTAACCCCTGTCCTGCCATTGACTACTCCTTGGCTGCTGCCCTGACCCTGCATGGACACTGGTAAGATGGGCAAACACTGATCTGAACCCTGAGGATGAAAGTTTTGTACGTGCGAACATAGGAAGGTTTCATATTCATATCCATTTTCAAGTTTAATTTTGATGCTTTTCTTGTCCTTTTTAATATTACATTTAACACATTGAATCAGCACCATACATTCTATTTCTTTTCTTTTTTTTATAATTATTTTTATTTCCATCAAGAAGTAATACATATACCAGCATACTGTATAATTTCATACTCCAATCAGAGTACAACTCCTACTAGTAACAGTATTCCTTTACTCACAGGATCTTAATCCACATAAATGCATGCTCATACTCATAATTTACATACACACCTCCCCACACAGTTTGACCCACAAACCCACCCATACACACTCCCCCACCCGCCCATACATTCCATTTCTAACCCACAGCTTTCAAATGATATAGCTTCACATCCTGTTTACTTGGTAACTACATAGCAAGGCAAAGGTCTTCCTCAGGTCAGTTTGTGGCTAAACGGAGGCCAGGCTATTTCCTACTCTCATGGTAGTTCTGCTATATTTTTGTTTGCCATTTTTTTAAGAGACATAGATCCAACCTTCATGAAGGTTGTATGCTGTGTTTAAAGCCAGATCAATGTGGGAACTTTGAGACCGATTTTAGAGGGGGGAAATTAACCGATATTTCGGCCGATAAAGTGATTTTTGTTTTTGAGGATTGTGCACCGATATGAGACTCCTTTCTTAAACAAATAACTTTATTAAAGAATATTTAATATTATTATACATTATGCATACAATGTATGTCAACCGATTCTATAAATGAAAACTGAGAAAATAAAACAAAATAGCAAAATAAAGTACTGTATGTTCAGTATTGGTCAGTGCTGACCATTTAAATGAAGAACTACATAATGACAATTTCTAAATCACCCCAAGCATCGTTTTCTACATGTTCTGTAAAAAAAAAAGTATCTGTGCATATTGGACAACATATACCAGTACACCAATACAGATGTCTTAGTGTTGTGTATATTCAGTTTTTGTTGAAACTGTTTTAGAGCAGGAAAGTTGATCAACTTTATTGTCATTTTGGGGGCTGAGAGGTGTTACTAACACACAAAATATCCACCCAAAAGCAAACATGGCAGGTGAATTCCTTCATGTGAGGTCCATAGGGAGTTGTAGTCCAGTGCATATGGGGTATTAATTTGACTTCAGCATCCAGGTCAAATACAATCCTCCTCACCTTTGTAGTCATACACCAGCAGATTGTGGTTTACAGATCAAGATCATTTGGGGAATATGAATGAAAGTTCTTTGAACCATCCACAAAGCTATTTCCCAAATGTCTCTACCCAGTACAGAAGTCACACTTTGTGCCATGGGGCTTTGGTTTTGTGGGGGAATTCAGCCATCTCGCCGTAGCTGTCAGCAGTTATTAATTCAGCCTCGGTTAGTTTGGCTGTATTTGTAGACTTGAGTCGTTGGCTTTGGCTTAGCGTCACCGCGACGTATTCTTCCATCAGTTAGAGCGCCGACTAAACGGCATGGCAGGTGTAGGCTATAAATCCCAGTCATGAGTAGTGATAAGTCTTATTAAGCAACGGCTTTCGACACGGGTGCGTATCTCAAAGGGTCAAGCCATGTCCTCTTTGACCTAAAGCAGTTAGGCGACTGCTCTGATGTCGTTTGGTGTTGTCACTGGCATGGGTTAAGGCATAAGAAGGTTGGAAAGTCTACTCTTTTTTTTGCCGGGACTGGGGATAAGCATAGTCTGCGCCTAACAGGATTTTATAGCACTATGGAATGTTGGAAGTAGCCTTCAATAAGACATTACGCTTTTTGAATTAGGGTGGTAGAGGCCTGGCCTATTTATCAGTCTAGCTTCAAAAGAAAACATCGTTGTTGTTTTTTTTTTAAAGATAATCTTTTGGGCATTTTTAGGCCTTTATTGACAGAACAGCTGAAGACATGAAAGGGGAGAGAGAGGGGGAATGTCATGCAGCAAAGGGCCGCAGGTCGGAGCGAACCCGGGCCTGCTTCGTCGAGGAGTAAAGCTCTATATATGGGCGCCCACTCTACCAACTGAGCTATCTGGGCGCCCAAAATCTGTTTTTTTTAATAATAAAGGTACAAGAATTTGTACTTAAAAATGGAAAGTGAGAAGTTATCTACGACTCCTAAAGTGCATTTCGGCACAAAACATCCAATTACTACTAGGGCCGTTATCGGCAGGGTTGGGCATCGAGAACCGGTTCTAAATTAAAACCTGGTTTAAAAATCATGAAGAAACATAACATTTTTAGATCTGCTTATCGGTTCCTGAACAACTACACATTGACGTTTTCTCTTGACTCGATGACGCCGGCAAAGCAATACATTTTGTTTTTGTTTTGTAACACTAGGAACTCTGGAAAGATCAATAAAAGATGCGAGCACACAAATCTGGGTAAGGCCACGCGCCATGGGTCGCAGGTTTTCTTCTTAACTCCGATCAGCCAGACACCTGTTGTTGTTGTTGTTGTTGCTGCTGTCAGCGCAGCCGCCGCCTCTCTCTCTCTTGCTCAAACACACACTCGCAGTCATAATTTATCCAAGACGCAATGATTGTTGAGTAGAGCAGACGTGACGCTGCTCGTGAAGCAATGTCTGGATAATTATTTGAATTTAATTTATCTTTAACTTTTTTTCGAGCACTGGACCCACCATATGTAGGACTGTCATTTTGGTGTTAGATTAGCTTCTAACGCTAATAGTTGGGGCAGAGGGTAAATCACTATTTATACACCACTAACAAGGCTTAAAATAGCACCACACTTCAAGGGTAGCATAGTGAGGGCCCCTACATGTAAACTAGGGATGGGCATGATTAATCGACGATTGATCATTAAGAATTTCGTCGATCACGTTAATTTGTCATCGATTAAACTAATGCAGTTTGCGTTGTGTAGTGTGATTGAAGCAATGAAATGAATTCCACTGTACCACCCGGGGGCGCCATAGGCTGCTCAGTTGCCTGCGGTTTCTGTTTTGATTCAAAGTAAACATGAAGAGGTCACGGCGAAGTGTGGCGTGGGACCATTTTGATTTAAAAAAACGACGTAGTTCACTGCAAACACTGCGACACCGTGTACAAGTACAACACGGCCACGACCCAAATGATGTACCACTTAAACAAAGTGCATCCGACCCTGGTTAATGTCGATGGCGGGGCGTCCTGCTCTCAGTCTCAACCTAGCATCAACTCAGCGTTAGCACGGAGGAGCTGCGATGCACAACAAGCAGAGAACATTACCCAAGGGATCTGCTCGTTCATTGAGATGGATATTGGAAGCAGCAAGTCACATTCCGTCACGACGTACCATCACCAGACTGGTAGAAACTCACTACGAACAACGGAATAAGGTTCCCCGGCCCGGGCTGGCCAAGTTAGCTCGGAGGTACCTGTGCATCCCGGTGGGTGTTTTCGGCGGCTGGACTGACAGTCACCAGGTAGCGGTTACATCTGACCTATGGATGTATTAAGTGAACCTCAGACCCCAGATCATGTCAACATGCTTATTTTTCTCAACAAAAACCAGTAGACTGGTGCAGAAGTTGTATGTGAGTTACTGGTTATTTTGTATTAGGCTTTGTCCGTGCCTTGGATAGTTTTGAGTTACATTTTGACAAAATCTGTCAGATCTAAGTAGTATTATGTTTTTGGTTAAGTTATGGTTAAGTTATTTAACGTGATTCTTTTCATTTATTATTTTGGAACAAACGAGGGTCTCTGTTTAACAACGCCGGCTCGCAGCAACGGTTCCGCTGCTAAATTAAACACTGCAGCGCATATATCTTTAAGTTTAGCCAAACCTCCAGTTTAACTGTCACAAGTTGTTCTTCTTGTAATTAAGATCTCATCCAGGAAAAACACGCTGTATTTTTGTATTTTCATTGCGTTTTTAATTTATAAAAAGTTAAATAAATAATGAATTTAATATACAAATATTAATGATTAATCGATAATTGATCATTAATTCTCCCGACGATCGACGAAGAAAATTTCATCGAATGCCCATCCCTAATGTAAACCAAACCATTGAGAACTTTGTAAGTGTACAGACAGTTTATTAAAAAGATAGATTATAAAGACTATATCGTTCACGATACAGCCAGGCGCCATCTTGGGAAAACGGTCATGACCAGTCAAACCACAAACCCTGTGCAACCAGTAACCAGTAACATAGCTCAAGTAGGGCGTTTGTGGTTCGACTTTGGTTAGTCTTTGCACTAGCTTGTTTCAAGCTACAGACACATTTGATTAGCATGAAAACACATCCCAGAGAACGGTCGACTCTGTACACATATGTTATTAACCCCTAAGTTCATTTTGCACCGTAATTGTCCTTCAAGAGCATTCTGAAGCGATTAAAAACTCTAAAAACCCCTTTTCTGTGTATTTGTCTTGTAGGGGTATTGGCCAGGTTCTTACAGACTACGTTCATGGGGACACAAAGGTCAAGATTGCCAATGCAGGCCTCTTCCTCCTGTCCACGGTCACCTTCGCTGGTCTTTGCTACTTCAACTACAACGACGTGGGAATCTGCAAAGCCATTGCACTGCTCTGGAGCAAATGAAGAATAACTATGGACTGGGAAGCTTGAGAGGACCTCAACACTGGGATGGGAGCAATCTCGCCCCGGCTGATTGTAAAAGTTCAATGTGTTCTATGTAAATTCTTATAAATATATCATTTTTGACAATATGACAGTGATTCGTAAGAGTGTAATTAATGTATCAATTCAGGCTTGGTCTTTTAAGTTCTTGCTCAACAAGTGGCATCCATTTTCTCTTCTATGTGGGAGCTTAGCTTACATTTGTGTTCCAATGTGGACTGTATTCATCCTACATCAGCCTGTAGTCCAGTTAACTCAAATGTCACGACCAATTCTACAAATGAGAGATGTCAAGTATCCTGGCATGTAATCGTTATCTTTAATGGGGACATACATGTTTTCAACAAGACAGCTATGACTTCTATAAAGTCTTACAGAATAGTGCTGTTTGACATTTTTTTTCTCCTGTTCAGGTCCTTTTTTGTAGCCGATTCCTTAAATGTATTTTATTTCAGTCACAATGTGTTACATACTACCCTTTGCTCATAAAACCATCAGAAATAATGGGGCAGCACTATATTTGTATGTTCACATCACCCTCCACACTAACCCCTGTGTACAAAGGATTCACAAGATCCACCTAATGTGTCTATTAGAACGGACTGCATTTGCTTTAATTGGCCTGTTTAATCCAGGAGATCTGCTCTGCTGCTCTATTGAAGGTTGATTAAATGTAAGGTAGGCGAGATCGGAGGCGTATCATAAATCCAAGCCATCCAGCAATACACCTACCTGTGCAAAGTGGCTAATGAAGTCTGGCAGCCTACAAGCACTTGTCAGCCAACAGTCTACACTCCACAGCAGGGTCTCAAATTAAAAGCTGCAAAATAACGTCCTCTGCCCATAAATGATCATTCAGACGGTAACATCAATGCCCCTGTACCATTTAGTAGTAGTGTGCTTCATGTATGAATTATAAACTTTCCACTGTGTGAGTGAGCCAATGGCAAGTTAAAAAAAAGACATTTTGAAAATATTAATTTAAAAAAGACCATATAAAGATTCTTGGCAGTTTTTTGTAAGTTTATTACATCTTGGTAAATAAGGCAAAAAATTTTCAATATGTCTGGCTAATCAAAACTGTTATGTAATCTTGGCACATTTACTCCTAGCATATAATTGGTATACACGCAGCCCTTACATGCAGCTATTAATACCAGTAATTATGTTTGTACTCCTGGAGCACTACAGGTTGATTTCATCGCTGTAAAATCTGACTTCTGGATTCAATCTGTTGTCACAATGCTCATGCAGTAAATGTTTGAGAACTTACAAGTTTGGTGTTGGTCTGTCACTTTGTAATTTCTGTTCAATTAATGTCTTTTCAGATTATACACACAAGATTACATGTGGCAAGAAAAATGCACTGTAACTGCCTCGGCGGAATAAAGTTGGCTCTACAGATGTTTTCACATTTTGACATTTTATTACATTACAATATACACAATATATACAATGACGAGTACAAAAGGTATATAAAATATAAAAATGCTTATATGCTGTATATAAAAAGTAATTGCACTGTTGTGCATATAAATGTGTGATACAACTACAAAAACATTAAATTGTTAATTGTTTTAAATTTTAATCACATCTACAGAAAAGTACATCCATTATGAATACCTTACCTTAAATATGGCGGTAAACTTAACTTTTGAATGAGTATGTTAAAAGATGAAATAGCGCGAGCTGCTTTAAAGGCAGAAATGAAGACAAATAATGGGAACAAAACGTATCAAGGTGCACCATCTAAATCTTCTGTCAACGGATCATTGGTTAATTTATATGATTATTTTTATTTAATATTGAATGCTAAGGGTTCCTTATGTTTCAAGGTAAATTGTAATTATTTTTATTTAAATGAATAAATGACACAATGAAGGAAAATAATTTCTTTAACTCAAAACAAACTACTCAGTGGTAGACTTGCTTAACTGCTGGTGTTTTGTACATCTGTCAGTTGTGTTTTTTTGCCATTAAACCTACAGTAATTAATTATACTCTATACCAGTGGTCATATTTTTTCAAGAATGTTCTCCTTCGCCGGCACAAACATTTTGGGTGGAAAAAACAATGGCTAGCTATATAAAGAGGCACAATACATTTTTGTTTTACTAGACAACAATATTGTAACTGAAAAAGGCTTAAATACATTTCACTAAAATAAGTATACACTATAATAATGAATGCATCATTTTTATAGTGTATAATTATTTTAGGAATTATACATGACTTTTAACGTTTAAAAACACAATCTCACGTACCACCCGCAGTACTCCAAAAGTAGCCCTAGGTGTACAAATAGCCCCATTTGAGAAAAATCAGTGGTACTGTACAAGTCTTGTTTTTAAATAAAAAAAACTGCAGGTTGTCCATATAGCAATGTACCCTTAATGAGACAAACAGGGTGATTTTTGTTATGACATTAGTAAACAAATCCTACAAGAGTCATCCACTTCGTCCACTTTACGATGCAAGACCAGTTTGTCCAGAGAGGGGTCATCAGCGGGTTCAAATCCCAGGAATTCAGACGAGTGCTTAGAGGACTCAAACATAAACGTGTTCGATGCTGTGCATTTGGTCATGTAGAACAAGGCCTTGTGTTTGGGAGCCTCAATTTGACTTGGAAGATGATCCTATAGAAAAAACACGTGGCAAACCTAGTTTACTTGTGTGTTCCGTCACACTGCTGCACACAGTGGATAGAATGGAAAGCCCACAGTAAAGGATGAACCTTAACATATGTGGGTAACATAAATGGTTATCACAATAAATGAGTGAATTATTTGTTCATGCAGTTAAAACTGGTGTCACTTTGGCTGCTTTTATCATCCCATTATGTATTCCATGTTAATCACTTGTTTTGTTCAACCTGGACCCTATTTTTTTGTGTCTAAGTGACTGATGGGAACAACAATCTTTGACATTGGTTCAGTATTAAACAAGATCGCTGCAGTCGGCAGTGGCGAAACAAGCTACAATGTAAGTTAATAGAGCAATTGTCCAGCTTGTATTTACCTTTACAAAAGTGGTTTTGTGCTCCTCCCATAATGCCTTTTGGTCATTTTTTGTTCAGCAAACATTTCTGTCCACACTAATAAGTGTCTGTAATCACATTGTCACCCTTCATTGACAACAGGTACCCTGCCAAACTTCGACCAATAAATTCATTTTTCACCTATTAAGTGATGTTAGTAGGGGTGTAACGATACACTCAGCTCACGATTCGATATGTATCACAATACTGGGTTCACGATACGATATGTATCACGATATTTTGAAAAAAATGCAAAAATTCAACTGAAAATCAAATTACAGATTTATTTAACATTAACAGTGTTCAATAACTGTCTTGTTATACCATCCATCCATCCATCCATCGTCGTCCGCTTATCCGTGGTCGGGTTGCGGGGGGAGTATGTTATACATACAACTTAAAGAATGTACAATACTTCAATATAAATCAAGATTTTGTTTAACCTTCTGTATGTAAATCAGCAATTGACTAGGTGTCACTGACCAATAAAACTGAATTGTATCATGAAATTAGAATTAGGATAGCCCAAGAGATAACTTCTTTAAGCAGTAAAAGTGCAACAAAAAAAAACACCACACAAGTAGTGTCCTGTTCAAGTAATTTCAACACAAAGAGCTTTTTTTTTTTACCCTGACCAGTTCGCAAAATCCAACATTGTCGACGACGGAGAATGGCCTCATGTCTTTTGCGATAAAAACTCCGATGCACCTGGTTATTTCTTGAGCTTTTGCACTTGACTGAGACCACGTTGAAGCAAAACTACGTTCTATAGATATTTGGCCTTCTTTCACTCTCTTTTTCGCACCCGGTTGCAGGAGTTTGTCTTTGTGATACCGTTTTAAATGACACATCATTGTTGTGTTCGACGTCGTGTATAACAGTGTTTGCTTACAGTGTTTACACACAGTTTGTGTTTTGTCTGTTTTTTTACCATCCTCCTGTTGAGTAACTGGAAAACCAAAATGCTGCCAGACGTCGGACTTGTAAGTGGACGGGGCATCCTCTATTTCAATTTCAGTCGAAGTCAAACTCATTTTGCCCTGCTACTGCTCAGTTCAAGCGATTCATTTGAGCGTTGATGCAGTGAATGCAAGCGTTACGCGGTATAACATAGGTATGGTCGTTTTTAGACATTTTAATGCAGAAATGTTACATATTGTACCTTTAAATAAGTAATGAATAGTCCCTAAGCTGTCAAAATGTGAATGGAGAAATCCCAGGCAGCCATTATTTTGTTATTCAGCACCCCTGGTCAAAAATAGGTTCCTGCGCGTATGACGGATTCAGCAGAATCTTAACCAGTGGATTTGGTATTCGGCCAAACCCGAAAAATGTTTTACAGCAGAGGTTTTCAAATGGTGAAGTGCGTGGAAGAGTTAAACTGGGGAGACTGGAGGACGTAATGCACATCTGTTTAGATTTCTTTAGGTTCTACAGCATGTTTGACAAAGGTATCAAGTAGGCCTACGTTTATTACAGACAAGAAAGAAACTCTTATCAGTACTCAAAATTGTATGTCTTTGTCAGAATATTCTACATGATAAATTAGGTCCTCGATGTTGTTGCTCTGTTATCAGAACCACTTAGAGTGGACCTTCACACCACACACACAAAATAATTTGTTTATACTCACCATTTCCTCAGGATAAATGTCATGCTGGTCACCGCAGCATACCACCATGTTCTTATTATTAATTTCCAAATACAGCATGACGGCTGGCTTCCCTTCACATTTGTCCTCGTAGTTATGGATTTTGAATTTGCAGTCTAAAAAGAAAAGACATCATAAGCAAGAGGAAAAAGTAACCTGTTCCTAAATGATGGAGGAATGATGGATTGTTATAAACATGTGAAATCTGACAACGATTTAAATCTTTTATTTAAAGAATATTTTCACAGGGTGACCTCTGTAATTGTTTTTTTGTTTGGCGTCATCAGTAGATCTGTGTCAGTTTCAATAGACAGATCAGTTTAACAGGTGTGCAGTGCCTATTTCCATAGTGGCTGATAAACAATACTCATTAACTCTTGTGTTGTCTTCCCGCCGACCATGCAAATTTGTGTTTATCTGGGTTGAAATTTCAACATTTTGTTGTTCTTTTTCTACATTTTTCTTGACGTTTTTGTCAATTTTATTCAAATTTCTTTGTCACCTTTTTTTGTCACTTCTTTGGCATTTTTTTAAATTATGTTTTTGTAAATTTTTTAACAAGTTTTTTCTCGCTTTTTCCAATGTTTTTTTAAGTTTTTTCAAAAAACAATTGTCACTTTTTTAAACAAGTTTTTGTCACCTTTCATACCGTAATTAAATTTTAAAAAGAAAAAGGAAACTGAAAAAGCAATATGTAAAATGATTTATCTTTTGAATTTTTCATTTGGCTTTTCCATTTGGATTTAATAT
Source organism: Gymnocephalus cernua (assembly GCA_023631565.1). Taxonomy (NCBI): domain Eukaryota; kingdom Metazoa; phylum Chordata; class Actinopteri; order Perciformes; family Percidae; genus Gymnocephalus; species Gymnocephalus cernua. Next base: position 32,636,660 of record CM042430.1, read on the forward strand.
TTGGCTTTTCAATTTCAATTTAACATTGGCTTTTCATTTGGATTTAATATTTGGCTTTTCAATTTCAATTTAACATTGACTTTTAATTTGGATGTAATATTTGGCTTTTCAATTTCAATTTAACATTGGCTTTTCATTTGGACTTGACACATGCCAATGTAAATGAAGAGGCGTGGCCCAAAGACTGGTGGGAGGGTCTGAAACAAAAGGGGTGCAGAGGCACCTTATGAACAACAGGGGGAGCTGACTGTTGGGGAGCACATTGTTGAGAAGCATCTGTCTGCAGCTTTGCCACCAGGCTGGCTTTGCCTCTAATTTCACATAATAGAAACTGATGATGTAGGCTAAACACAAACGACATTTCATGCAACAACAGTGAAGTTTTCATGTAGATACTATAATTGGGCCCGTGTTAGTGAGTGAGGACTAGATTAAGACTGTATTTAAAGCTGATTCTGGTTTCCAACTTCGTCCCATGTATGTCTGTTTAAAACACGGACGGAGAGAACTTCTCTCTTTTTATGTTTTATTTAATTAAGCAACAGTACAAACATGGGTGTGGGTAGCTTTGCTACATCTGTTTGTCTGTGGTCAGATCTCGAGGACACACACCCACACAATCTCAACTGCGACCTCTCCTTTTTCTTTCTCTCACTTTTTTCTCCGGGACACACTAACACACACTCGACAGATTTCCTGACTATCATGGTCATGTTAAAATGCCATGGTCATGTTAGTCAGTAGGAGCTGACAAACATTTATGTGGCATTTCCTTAAAAAAAAAATGTGCCACATACATTTCTACCTCTAAAAACTCATTTCCAGCAACTTGCTTCATTTTTAAATGATGAACATGTCCATATAGAAGCTGTTATGTGTTGCAACTGTTGATGAAACTGGAAATCCATCTATAAAGGCTGAATTAAAGTACTATATCTTTTGCTGTATTTGGCTGCATCTTACCAGGGTGACATAGCTGATCACTGTTTAAGTTTTGTACTTGAAATTGACCTTCAGCATTTAAAACCAGGTATTTGCTGTCACTACTTCGGACCAAACGATTCTTGCTGGGCATTGGGGAAATTCTAAAAGTGTCTTCATCCACATCTGCATTTTGAGAGAAGAATATAGTTACACCAGTAACATCATGCACTTGCAATCTACTACATCTATATTTTACCATAAATGGAGGATGAAAAAGAAAAGCATGAAACTGAGGCAATGCATTTGCCACAAATGTATTGCCTAGAACTGTGTCATTTAAAAACAATACGAGAGTTGCCTTACCTGTTGCTGTTGCCACTTTAAATAGCAAGCAGTGGACAGTAAAAGAGAAGATTTCAAGATTTATTTACAAGCAGTAAAAAATTAGACATTATAATGAATACAATAGTATTGTATACCATATAATAGTAATACATACTACAAAGAAAGAATCAAATATGAAATCACTTTTACCTTGAAAGTAGAAGGCATTCTCAAATGTTTGAACAGATGTAACACAGGAGCAGCCACTGGTAGCCATCAGGTAGACCTGGTAAAAAAAAACAAGTCTTTTTTTGGTTATGGTATACAGTACATTGCTGTCTGCCACAGAGTCTTTTTTTACGTGACCAATGGGTGGCGCCATTCTTTTCAAATTCTTTTGGCTTTAGTTTTAAGTGTACTAAAAGATGGGTAAAAAATTAAAGCCAAAAAAAAAACCACCCAACACAACAATCCTCGAAGCTTCATTGATTCTTGTCATTTGTTCTCTAATGAACACATTAGATGTTATGGTGTTTTGATGAAGGTGGTGGAGAGCGCTGTCTCAGTTTGATGCACCAGTCTACCATAGCTGGGAGTCCTGGGCCTGCTCAGCCGTTTCAAACATGGATATGATTAGGGCTGCAACTAACGATTATTTTCATAGTCAATTAATCTGTTGATTTTTTTTTTCTCGATTAATACAATTAGTTGTTTGGTCTCTAAAATGTCAGAAAATTGAAATTGAAAAATGTGGATCAGTGTTTCCCAAAAGTCCAAGATGATATCCTCAAATGTCTTGTTTTGTCCACAACTCAAAGATATTCAGTTAACTGTCACAGAGGAGAGAAGAAACTAGAACATATTCACATTTAAGAGGCTGGAATCAAAGAATTTTTACTTTTGTCCTAAAAAATTACTCAAACCAACTAATCGATAATCAAAATAGTTGGCGATTAATTTAAGAGTTGACAACTAATCGATTAATCAATTAATCGTTGCAGCTCTAGATAGGATGTTTAATGTACAGCTGCAAGGTAGCATCTTGATATAGGGGCATCCTTATATTACATAATTCATGTGATACATTCATTTCCCAGTGCCCAATATGAATTATTCACACTCCAGTATTTTAACTCCATCAGGTGATGCTGCGTTATTTATTTGCTTAAGATACCATGGTATACCGTAAAGGAAATAATAACGGCCGCATTAAAGCTTATGGTTTTACAATTTTCTTCAAAAGAGAGCGCCATGTAGGCTAGTGTACCGTGAGCAAAACTACGTTTGTCACCTAAAGTGTCCACATAATATATCATGCAACAAACAGACATTACAGCAACCATGGGCGTCAGTTTGGTTTGAAATGTGGGGGGGACAGACTCGTTTTATGAAGAAGAAAGCCTTAAGTTTTCAAAAAGCATTAGACCCATGTTCTGCTTCGTACCATGTTGACAATATGACATGACGTGGTTTAATGTACCTAAACAATAATAATTTATCTCTCATATTGCTCCTTATAACCACCGAAAACTGAAAAAATCGAACCAAAAGTCCAATTATTATGGACGTTATCTGACATTATAAGCGTTGTTTCTGCTTCACATTTTCAGCAGCAGCAGTGGCTGTGGGTTGACTCCCCGCGGTTCTCATGAGCTTAATATAACGTGAAAAAGCTTAACGTGGTTTAATGTACCTAAACAGAGATCAATTCTGAGTTATATATATATATATATATATATATATATATATATATATATATATATATATATATATATATATCTGTGTTATGAACTTTATTTTTTAACTAAATTGAGCTCGAGGTTTAAAAAAAAAGTACAAAATGTACAAAATGACTCATGACAAAATCTGGTGTGGACACGTCCCCACCGTCCCCCCCGAAATCGACGCCACAACACTTGGCTTGGAGTGATCAAACGTCCAAGGTGTTAACATCCTACCTTTAATGAAGATGCGGTGTAGACTATTCTGAGTTTTCCTTCCTCAGACAGCACGTCCACAAGCCCCTAAATGAGGGCGACAGACAGAACATACCAAATACAATCAATTCCTGCAAAGCCTTTACACGAATCAAGTCCCAAACTAATGCCGTTCAATTTTCTCTCTCTCACTGTGGTGTGGGATGCAGAATATAATGTCTGCATACTCTTTATTCTTTAATGTTGCAGGACGTCCGGGAAATATATTTGTATGTTACCTTGCTCCCAAACGTGCCACTCCCTGGTCTGGAAGTAGGCTACTGCTCCGACTGGCTCTGCTATGTCTGCTGCCGCCAGAATGTGCTGTCACAGTAAGTACAAAGCAATATGATCGAGAGTGGAATCAAGAGGAGGCGGGCGCGCGCTTCCGAATCTGACATTAGGCGGAAGTGAAAATAAAAGACTAAACGAAATTGCTATTCCTGTTTCATTTTCTTTAAAGATTTCTGTGTTGGGCTTAAGGCGGATGTGCGTATTTTCCCCTCACTTCTTAGGTGTAGTTTAAAAAAAAAAATCTTTAACATAAAAACATATTTTTGACTTAGGTTAAATTATCTAAAAGTAGTGGGAGACGTGTTTATAATAATAATAATAATAATAATAATAATAATAATAATAATAAATTAGATTTATATAGCGCTTTACATGGTACTCAAAGACACTTTACAGTAAAACCAGCACATATAGAACAAGGGTTAGGAAGGAGCCTGGATGGAGGGCTTTGTGGGTGAGGAGCAGGACTTTAAACTGGATGCGTTGGGAATGAGTTGTTTTTGTGTGTGGTAGGCCTAGTTCTAGTGTTGTATCTAACCAGAACCTATGGTTTTTGAAGTCATTTGTTTCTTTATTTCCTCTTTTCCAACAGTCGTCTTGTTGGCCCTGACTATGTAGCTGTGTGCCCCCAGGGGGCAGAAACGAGCTGAGGAGAACATGTCAGGAATGCTACAGAGAGTCAAAGTCGAGGTGTTAAATGAAAAAACACCTTCTTTTGATTTTGATAAAAACAATATTGGCATTTGTGTCAACACAAGTTGTTAGGTAGGCTATTATGGTTATTGTTGGAGCTATTCATTGTTTTGTTATACTAAACAGTAAAATATTTACTTATTTATTTTGTTGCGGTTCTGTTTGAATTATACAGCGGACTAAGTGTAATAATGACATTAGTTTCTTTATTTTAGTCACTTTCAATGCCTGTTAGTGCTTCTGTTGTGAAGTAGTACGCAGCCTGAGCCCCCAGGTGAAGTTACAACAAGGGGTTGAGCAGATCTCTATTTCCTGAGGAAGCTGAGATCCTTCAACGTGTGAAAAAGAATGTTGGAGATGTTCTACCAGTCTGTTGTGTGGGGCCAGCGCTCTGTTCTCCTCGCTGGGGCAGCGTTATCGGAGCCAGTGACACAGACAGACAGGGGCGTCGACTGGGGGGGAAAAGGGGACTGAGTACCCAGGGGCCCTCATGTGAGGAGGGCCCAAAAAGATGCCAGAATGAATAGCTGTGGATGCGGGGAGGGGAAGAATTTTTAGCTACGCCTCTGTAAACAGACAAACTTATCAGGAAGGCTGGCTCCGTTATTGGCTGCAAACAGAGGACATCTGAAGCTGTGGTGGAGAGGTCACTGAAGAAACTGTTATCCATCATGGATAACCCCGACCACACACACTGGTCCGTGGTCCCCCAGCGGAGCACTGTCGCACGGACCGCTACAAAACAAATCCTTCCTGCCGCATCCCATAAAACTGTACAACAATTCACAGCTGTGTGTGAGATAACTATCTCATTACCTCACACATTACAATATTGCACTATTATGCTACTTGCACACTGGTTACTTCATATTTAATATTATACATATTTTATTTTGTTATATATACTATGTATGTAGGTTGTAAATTGTATTCCACACTATATATATATATATATACATATAACAGAGGACTAAACGAAATATACATATATATATATATATATATATATATATATATATATATATATATATATATATATATATATATATATATTTATATATATATATACATAACCGTAGTGTTAACATACTGTATGAGATGATGTCCTTGCATTAATATGAAACATCGCTTTATCTGTTAAGTACAGAGTGAAGAACTCCTTATCGTGAAACATTATAATCTCTCAAAGGTTGTCAAAGGGTTGAACTCTGCCTGACTTCAGTCATTAGAGATAAAAACAAGACAAGAAATCATATATGGTGAACACAGCACTTGGTTGCACACAAGAACACATTGGTTGAACTCTGCCTGACTTCAGTCATGAGAGATAAAAACAAGACAAGAAATCATATATGGTGAACACAGCACTTGGTTGCACACAAGAACACATTGGTTAAACTCTGCCTGACTTCAGTCATGAGAGATAAAAACAAGACAAGAAATCATATATGGTGAACACAGCACACCAACACCTATTTGTGCCCTGTCAGTAGGAGGCTGCATCAAGCTATAAACTAGCTGTGTGCATCTTGTTTCATAAAGGACAGCTTACATAGTAGGTCACAGGATTCAGTGAGTTTTTGTTCCTCCTTTTTATTTAATGGTGCTGGTGAAGCCACAGGTTACCAGCAAAATAGGTGTGATGTGATAGTGGACACCGCTGGATCGCTTGTTTGTATTCATTAAGTCAGGCCTCTATTCTCATTTCTCAGTTCGCACATCCTTGATTCCTTTCCTCGCCTCCTCTTATCACGTCTTAGTCCCTCCCACCTGAGATGCGAGTGGAGGAGTCAAGGAAGAGACATGAGGAGAGAGGATTTGAGACAACAGGCATTAAACAAAAGAAGACATGGCTGCTTCGGGGCTGTCATTTTAAAGCAATGTCAATACAACAAGTGGCCACCAACCATGGTTTGTATATTCTAGTAGTGCTGCAACTAACGATTATTTTCATAGTCAATTAATCTGTTGATTTTTTTCTCGATTAATACATTAGTTGTTTGGTCTATAAAATGTCAGAAAATGGTGAAAAATGTGGATTTCCCAAAAGTCCAAGATGACGTCCTCAAATGTCTTGTTTTGTCCACAACTCAAAGATATTCAGTTAACTGTCACAGAGGAGAAGAAACTAGAACATATTCACATTTAAGAGGCTGGGATCAGAGAATTTTGGGTTACACTTTACTTGAAGGTATCTACATAGAGAGACATGACACTGTAATGAAAGTGTCATAAACATTATAAACAAGTCATAAACGTTTATGACATAACGCTTCTTTTAGTAAGTGTCATTTGGCTTTTGTCATGACAAGTTATGGTTGGGGTTCATGTATCATGACTGTCTCCTTTCATGTCTTCAGCTGTCCTATATAAATAAAGGCCAAAAATGCCCCAAAAATAATCTTAATAAAAAGAAAAAAGAAACAAAATGTCCTTTTGACGTCTGTGTGAGGGGATCTTTGTGAAGTGTAAGTCCCCAGAGGGCTTCCCGCCACAAAGACACTATTTCTGGGATACAATTTACTGGGTCTTTCCCTCTATTTTCTGCTTCACTTGTCTGTTCCAATAACAACATCATTTACATTAGATGAATTATATAAGAAAGATATAAAAACGAACTGAATCAACTGTCCATAAAGCACCTCATAATGATTTTTCAAAAAACATATAACAGTTTTAATGGTAGCATTCATAACATTATTTACATGAGTCACTATGACTTTGCTTTATATTCCCAATATTTTCTATTTTAAAGAAATAGTTCAACAATTTGAGAAATGTGTTATTAGTTGTCCTACATGAGACGATCAATCCTAGTCTCATGTTTGTGCATAAAACATAGAGCTTCACATAAAGTAACTATTCCTCCACAAACAAATTCTGTACAATTCTGTGTCTAGGGCCAACAAGTCTCAGAAGTCACTACAGGCACTAGCCTGGCGTAGTGAAAATAAATTCTCCCATTAAAACAGCAAACTGTTTTTACATTTCCATGTGTGTACAGATTAAATACGCAAAATAAAATGAGATAATAAAGGGAGTTTTAGGTAGTGTATTTTTGAACGTTGAAGAGAGCCAGTCTAGCTGTTTCTCCCTCCTTCCAAACCGTCATGTTTAGCTTAACTGTTAATAATGCACAGACATAAGTGTAGTATGGATCTATAATCATTTAACATTCTGAAGGACAGTAAATAAGCAGCGTTCCCAAAATGATTCCTTTTAAATGTATTTTTATTTTAAGTCATTTTGAAGATCTTGTGCTACATGGTGTCCTATATACGTAGGTGAATAACACGGGGACACTGCTATGGCAATTGTACAGCAATATAGATTATCATTAAATAATGAACTGATTGTTGTTGATGCGGTGGTTTCAGCTATCCTTTCATTGGATATTTCCATCAGCTGTAATTCTCCAGCTCTAATCAATCAATACAAGCCATTCTTTTTTCCCCGTCATGCCAAAGTGGGAATTTTTAGGGGTCATAATGTCCTAAATGAAAGAAAGAACAGAGCAAAGGAGCTGACGTGTAAATGTGATTACACAAAAAAGTTGCTGCAATGTAGTGAATAATTTCAAAACATATGTTTCTTCTTTCTTTTATATTCACCATATACTGAGATGACCAAATCAGTGAAAAGTCAATGCAGTAGAAATACATCTTGTTTAATACAAACACTTGTTACATACTGTATATCTCTCTGTGAATGATTGTCCGTGACACAGTAGTCTTCCTTTACTTCAAGGGAGAGGAGCTGATAACCTTTTCACCTTTCCTCTTTCTTATGCATATACTGTATGCAAGCAGCAATACATGCATCTACAGTTTATTGGGGTGAATGTTCAGTGTAGCACAACTGATGAAAACTTAAGTGGCTTAGTTATGCTTCTTCCAACTGCTGCAGGGCCTGCGTTGTTTTTGTGGTAATTTCCTTCCTGCTTACAGGATCTTACGTTAGTTTACCCCTGGTGGGGTAAGAAGCCATCCTTTCATTACTTTACGTCTGGTTTTACACAAAAGCAAAATAGTGGTTCTATGCAATAGAGGTAAACTCGCAACTGGAATGCTCTGCAAAAGATTCTCAAACTGGACAAACTAATTTCCATTTCATTCTTCAAAACCATGATATCATCCTTGTTCACGGACATATGCAGTTGGCTTCTCTACATAATAATTTTTCCAGCTAAATATTTGAATGGTTTCTCCCTCTTTTACTGACCCATGCACCTGTGCACTTATCTCTTTATACGTGTTTACGGTTGTCTGTGTAGTATTTCAAATTGTATTATAACTTCTAAACTGTATGTATTTCTAATGTATTTATTTTCTAGCCCTACTTCCCTTTCCCATTTTTTTGCCACTTGTCAGGCCGCCATTGTTAATAAGAACCTGTTCTTAATGACTTGCCTGTAAAAATAGAGGTGAAATAAAAATAAAATAAAAAAATGAGTATAACAGAGCATTTACATTAGACTTCTAACACTCCGCCCTTACTGCCCTGTGGATGACCTAAACCATGCTCTTGGTGTACCTATATTATAATGCTGTTGATATAGATTAAACAGTGGGAGCTGATAAAGCTCTTTCAGTATGGTTTTAGACCATAAAAAGAAGGCATGTCCCCTCCACCTGGAATATGTTCTGTCCTAGTAAGTAAAGAACTTTCAGCAGGGTTCAACGTTAAGACAACAAGACAGCCACCAGTCATACGTCACTAGCCAACTCAATTATAGATTGGCCAACAGCACATTCAAATCAAATCAAAAAGCATTCTCCGACGTGGGCAAGGGGATGGGGGCAAGAGAACAATACATAATGCCGTAAGTTATGATATGATAATCGGAAAAATATTATTGACATTTTTTGTTATACCACTTGCCCGACGTGGCGTTTTACTTACCCTGGACCATCAGGCAACCCTTACTGTTGAACCCTGGTTAAGAGAATTTGCTGAACTTGAAGTGGCCAGTAACCCTATCTGTGGGTCCCAAACTTTTCAAGACTCCACAACAATAAGGGAGTTGTCACGAGATCCAAACGTAATATTTAGAAAATACGGTAAAATTACTGTATATTTCAGACCTTCAAGTTATCTTTCTATTAAAAATATAACCTCATCAGTTAACCAGTCCTAAGAAATTTCCTATAGACCCATCTGCATATCAACTGACTTCCCTGTGAAGCCCTGACTCCATAATTACTACATAATCCATATGGGCCAGTTAGATTCTGCTATCAACCTGACTTGCACGTCTGTGGCCTTTGTGAAGGAATACAAAAAAGGGGATCCTCCCTGTATGCCTTGTGCTGTCAGTTTCAACAATTCACTTTTCAGTGCCCCCATAGAAACCATTAAATGTTTATTACGCCTCATTGAGTGATATGCATTGGCCAATTGTACAGTGTGTCAAGCAACATAGGGCACAAAGTTAAATTAAGTTGCAAAACCCAGACATGTCATGTTACCAAGATGTTTCCCTATGGCAGTTTTTGAAATGCATAACTGATATTTAATTAATTTTTACTTTATATACTGATAATACATCACTATATATTTCTGTTTTGTTGTTTTGGGGCTTGGGCGAACACTGGAGGACCAAATAAGAGCCCTTTCTTAGGCAGTTGATGAATGCCATAATAAATATAAACCAATAAACAAGAATGCCATGTTTGCATACTTATAGTAAAACAATTCATGTCCAGTATTGCAGATGTACATAGAGGATTGAAATGTGCTGTTATTCTCAATCTAACCTTCAGTATTCTAAAAAATAAATAATATAAAAATCTACCCAAACAGGGAATACCAGTGAGCAAGAAAAACAAATCTCAAATGATCCTTTATTCCAGAAATAGTCGATTTTGTGCTTCTATAAATATTTTGGTCACACTTAATAAAAAGGGTACAAGTAATATCCATGAACAAATGATGTTAATGGTGAGCAACAGTAAGTCATGATAGCCTACATCCTGCACTGATCACGCATTATATCAAGAGTAATTTGTTAGTTACTATATACCATTACTTAAGTATAGTGTACATTTTATCATAAAGTGTTATCAAATTTCCCTACCAGCTATTCATCCAAGTGTATCTGCTTTCGCCATCACTACACATATGCATGCATTTTAAGCATGAAAAACCAAAATATAAATGATCACGTGGAATAAAGGACTACTTGAGGAGAATGATGAATGCTGCGACAGGGATTTTGCCACTTGTCAGTAAGATTTAGTGATTATCTCTGTGAATAATTTACCACTTGTATAATCTTGTGATCACAAAGTACTTCTGTTTTTTAGAGGCTTATGCAATCATAAAATCATGGTTTGCTGGCCTAGTTATCTGACTGTTTCTAGGGGGCGTCACAGCCAGGACGACAGTATAAAGCTGTGCCAGTGTCGGAGAAACAGTAGAGACAGAGCTACAGCCATGGACACCATCACACATCAACAGAACAACATCCCAGGTAAACATTTTATTCTACTACCTGTGCACTATTTCACTTCAAATCAATTATTTGTTTAATTGATAATGTCCCTTGTTTTATATGTTGAAAATGGGTTTGCACTAAAGTAAAGTTTGTTAATTATTTCCCCCCTAGCATTAACAAATTCCAAGTCTAGGCAGAACATCGACCACTTCACAGATGTGCATGGTCTGCCTTGCATTGAGAAGATTGTGCGCTCAGTGGAGGATTCCCCTAATCCCATCAGCACCGTTGTCACTGGAAAAATCCCAGAATGGATCAATGGACGCTTCTTGAGAAATGGGCCCGGGAAGTTCGAGATCGGAAACCATAAGTGAGTATAAGATTTTAAAGTGTTGATACATATACTGCTGCCACTACATCACAAAGCTGACTCTTTTCTCTTGTTCCCTCCATTCTCATCAGATTCAACCACTGGTTTGATGGCATGGCTCTCCTGCACCAGTTCAAAATATCCAACGGACAGGTGACTTACAAAAGCCGCTTCCTGTCCAGTGACAGTTACAAAGCCAACGAGGGGCACAACCGCATCGCAGTGTCAGAGTTTGGCACTGTCAACATACCAGACCCCTGTAAAAACTTATTCCAGCGCTTCCTGTCAAGATTTGAATTACCAAGTGAGTATTTAATCAAACTGAATGAACAGGAACAAAACTCCATGCAGCGAAAATACGTAATCTGAATGCAAGAAGCCTTACAACAGTTTAAGTCACTTCAATGTGAAATACAAAATATGAGTGAATAGTGAGGTATTGTTGTGGTTGTGCTGTGTTGTGTTAACTTTGGCATCTTCATTTTGTCCTCTAGAGACTACAGATAATGCCAATGTGAGCTTTGTGACCTACAAAGGTGATTATTATGTCAGCACTGAAACCAATGTCATGCACAAGGTGGACCCTGAGACACTAGAGACAACTAAAAAGGTAACATGATTTTCAATGTAGTTGTAAGACATGTAGTTGTAGCTGATAATTCTGCAGATACACATATGTGCACAGCAGTTTTATTGCTAAGGCAAGTCATAAACAAGTGCAATATTATTGCTAATGTATAGCAGGCTTGCAGGCTACTGTCACTCCCCATTGTATGATTAGCTGCTGGATAAAATCATAAAATAGAAATAAAGAGTTACCAAAGTCTTTGCACTCATATATTTCTACCTTAGGTGGACTGGAGTAAATTCATTGCTGTGAACGGAGCGACTGCACACCCTCACACGGAGCCTGATGGAACAACTTACAACATGGGGAATTCATACAGCCCTAAAGGTAATTTAAGAAACACCAAATCAGTTTGTTCACACAGCATCATCAAGAGTCTGTATATTGTATCACTGTATGTAAGTGTACGGGACAACAACACTGCTCTCCATGTGTCTAATGATGACCTTCAGCAAGAAAATCATTGTATCTGTGCTGACAGGAGCGACCTATAACATCATCCGAGTGCCGCCAACCAAGAAAACAGCTGAGGAAACCCTGGAGGGAGCCACAGTGCTGTGCTCTATTCCCTCAGAGGACAAGAGCAAACCATCCTACTACCACAGCTTTGGTAAGCAAAAGTTGTAGCACTCAAATCAAAGTACTCATTGCTTACACCCTTGAGCCTTGACTATAGAGCTTTTTAAAGGACTTAGATTAACTCTTCATGTGCATTCTGCCAATGAATGGTATCTACCAAAGAATGGTATCTGTGCATGTACTGACGTTATTAAGTGGAGGTATTGGCCAGATGAGACTGATTAAATACAGTTTATTCAATGTGATTGAAGTCAGTGTTTCTGCAATCACATTCATTCAGTCACATCAATCCTTACCTTACTTAAAGTGCTCATATTATGCTCATTTTCAGGTTCATAATTGTATTTAGAGGTTGTACGAGAATAGGTTTACATCGTTTAATTTTCAAAAAACACCATATTTTTGTTGTACTACATTGCTGCAGCTCCTCTTTTCAACCTGTGTGTTGAGCTAACTGTTTTAGCTACAGAGTGAGGCATCTCACTTCTGTTTCATCTTTGTTGGAAGTCACACATGCACAGTACCTCGGTCAGCATTACAAGCTAGTCAGAAGCAGAGCATGAGGGAGTGCCACGCTAGCAGCTAGGCGAGCATTATAACGTGTTACAAAGTGACCACGTGTGTCTCTGAAGTTTTCTGTTGGAGATGGTAAGTCCCTTTGGAGTGGACTTTGGGCTTTTTCACTTTGTAAACCTATCACAATAAAGGAAAGGGAAAAATCCAAAAAGCGTAATATGAGCACTTTCAATAAAAATGATCAAGGGCTGCAACTAACGATTATTTTTGTTATAAATTAATCTGCCAATTATTTATTCCATAAATCATTGTACCTATGAAATTAATCAACTAATCATTTCAGCTCTAGAATGATCCCAATGAGTTCCACGCAGAGAGGTTTACAGATGTTGGTAATAAAATAATATAATAATAGCAGAGAGAGCACTGGTATCTGATCAGGACTAGGTATTGGCGGTTTCTCTTGGTTGAGGAATCGGAATTGGTATCCATCTAGTTTCCTTATGAAAATGTCTGAACAGAATGCCAACTACAACTGAATCATCCTTTCAGAATTTTGAATAGAAACTAATATAACCTTCTCAATCCATTACAGCAATGTCAGAGAACTATGTGGTGTTCATTGAGCAGCCTATCAAGATGGACCTGTTAAAGATTGTGACAGGCAAGCTGAGAGGGAAAAGCATCAGTGACGGAATTTTCTGGGACCCGAAACGCGACACCATCTTCCACCTGATTCACAAGCATACAGGAAAGGTCAGGAAATAAAACGGACCTTGAGTTCTCTCAAATTCAGTGTATTCACTATGATTGTACTGTATATATTAAAACATATTTATTCTTCTGTTTCTATCCTGTGTTGCAGTTAAGCTCCATCAAGTACCTTGCCAAGCCGTTGTTAACGCTACACCAGATTAACGCATACGAGGAAGACGGCTTCTTGATCCTAGATATGTGTGCTTCAGATGATGGCAAGGCAATTAATAACTACAACATTCAAAACCTGCGCAAGTCTGGAGAAGATCTTGATGAGGTAAGCAGGTTAAGTAAAGGTCAATGTCCAACAAGTTGTACGTTCCACGATTTGTCCAAACACAACTCAAGTGGAGTGCTGGGGTTGCTTTTGGTTCAGCTGAACGATAGTTGATTTGTTGAGTCTGAACAGATGTTTATATTTTCCCACCAGGTGTATAACACCACGTGTAGAAACTTCCCACGGCGTTTTGTTCTGCCTCTCAATGTGGACCATGATACACCCTACAGCCAGAACTTGAACCGGCCCAACACCGCAGCTACTTCTATAAGAATTGCCAAGAAGAAGGTAGTCAGCCAACATGATCTGCACGTATCAGCACAAGAGATTGTGAAACAAACTTTGATAAAATGGTACCAGTCACGACAACTCTTTCTTGCAAACATACAGTTTTGGCCTTGTGCAGATATGCTTTATAGTTTTTATATCCATTTAGTGTTTTGTAAAACATCACAAACAGAAAAGCTATTTCTTTTTAACATTCTGATCTCATTTAAATTACTTCTTTTTTGAGGGTGGATACCTTTTTTTAAATTTCCCAACTGTTAATTTAAAAAGAACAACTATAGTACTGTAACTGCTAATGTTTCCTGAGTCTCATTAAGCAAGTGGCTTTTTCTTTGTATAGGTCTTCTGTACTCATGAGGACCTCCACGGAGAGGATCTTCATCAATATGGAGGTCTGGAGTTCCCCCAGATCCACTATGACAAGTACAACACCCACCCCTACCGCTACTTCTATGGCTGCGGCTTCAGGCATCTTGTAGGAGACACGCTGATCAAGATGGACCTCCACGGGAAACACATGAAGGTGAATTGAGTTTTATTGATTTCTCACTTGGATGTTTCCAGCTGTTACAGCATGGCAACAATTCATTATTTTAGCAGACTGATCTCCTGAAATGGCGTATATATGACATAGTAAAGAAGTGTGCTATAATATTGTAATTAGGGTTGCAAAGGGGCGGCGGACATTTCCATGGAAAGTTAAGCTGGGGAATTTTGGAAACATTCCAATTTGGAAACTTTCATGGGAATTAATGGAAATTAATGGGAATTTATGAGAATTAACTGGAAATGTTTGGTAATTCATACAAACTCCATCTTATAAAAACACAGTTTTTGGTAGCATGTATCATTTAGGTAGCATTCTGAATTAATATTTGCTAGTTCAATTAAAACCATAGATCATTTACCTCAGTAATATAATCAAAACTTACATGACTGGATGTAGTCCTTGGGCTTAAATGCAGTACTGCAGTACTAGAAATTATCTGTGCAGTGGGTGTGGCCTCTTAGCTTAACATATGAAGGTAGCTAGCATGCTGCCTTTGATTTACTATAGTTATGGTTATATGCGTGCTAAGCTAACTATCAGCGCTGTCTATTGTTTTCAGCCTATCAAGAACAAGTGGGATATACAATTAACACACACAGGTTAACAGCAATGGGTCATGTACCCCCCCCCCCCCCCCCCCCAAAAAAAAAAAAAAAAAACTCCAGTATTTTAAAAACTAAATGTTGGCAAGTATGGAGTATCCTATGCTGATTACTGCGTGCGTGCATGTCATTGACGAATATAGGGAGGACATTCAGCTGAAGTTGCATTAAAGATTATGCTGCAAGATGTTTGTTTTTTCAACTACATTTAAGTTCCCTGTTATAGATTGACAGTATTATAACAGGCAATATTAAAAATATCCAGTTTATTCCCATTAATTCCTGTTTATTCCTTTTAATTCCCATATATTCCCGTTAATTCCCATGGAAAGTTTCCAACCTAATAAACCCTAATTGTACTAGATAAAAGGGAGACAAATTCTAACGTCCAGTCTATGATCATTACAAGTCAAATAACAACCAGTACAACTAAATATTTCAGATGTACATTTGCACATCATTTGTTGTACTTTTTATATGATAAACAAGAGTCCTTAAGATTTAAAAAACACAAAAGAAAAGTAAAATATGATAACAGCTATACTGCAGCAAACTTAAACTCTACAACTCAAGAGTACTGTATTTCCTCACAGGTGTGGGAACAACCTGGTCTTTATCCCTCCGAACCAGTCTTCGTACCCTCCCCTAATGCCACCGAGGAGGATGATGGTGTCATCATGTCTGTGGTCATCACTCCCAATAAGGTCAGTCATGTTCAGTCAAAGGAAATTTGAAAAGAGGACCGCACCTCAATTTCTCATTTTGTAATGGCAACAACATTCCACTTTTAGACTGCCTTTTAAACTTACTCTTACTACACGTCACAACCCTGAGAGATACACTTCATGATTTTGTTATAGGACCCAAAATGTCTTCCCAGCTCACTGTTGGTTCAACACAACCATACAAACACAGCTGATTATCAAAACAACAGCTGTGAGGTGGGAGAAAATTGTGAGATTTGGAGGCACTATACCAAAATCAGGGAGTGCACTGAAGTCTACAAAAGACATTTTGGTGCTGAAAAATATCAAGTCTTATGTAAAATATCAATTGAAATGCAATTGCTCGATAAACGTGTGAGTTCTGTAACTCTTACTCTTAAAGTCTATAGCTTTAAACAAGTTCTTTTTTTCACCTGTGTCTTCATTTTTCCAGGACAAGAGTACATTCCTCCTGGTTTTAGATGCCAAAACGTTCGAAGAGCTGGGCAGGGCTGCGGTGCCCGTCAACATCCCCTACGGTTTCCACGGGACATTCAATGCCATGCCATAGATGTAGGAGAGGAGGAAATACATGATGAGTGTACTTTTGACCTCACATGGATGTATAGAAGTCATAGCATGAGTTATAAACTATTTAAATATTGTTGATGTTGTACTGTAGGCCTATAGTTTACTTGTTAGAAAAAGATTCCTACTCATATTTAATCATATTGTAGCTGTATTATTGATAGTAGTGTAATATTGAAATTCTTCTTTCTATACTTTAAAACAAACACATTTTGTGAATAAAAAGGAACTGATAAGTATAATGCATGCTTTGGCACAATTACCAAATGTTAGAGAAATGTATGTTAATTAAAGAAATTATTCATTGTTAATTAAATAAATGATTTATTGTATAAATGACACTGAATAAAAAAAACTGTACTTAAACATCTGGTCTATGTGGATTAATTTCCTCCTGGTAGTAATAATTGTTAAAAAAAAAGAAAAAAAATGTGCTTGCTAACTCAATGTAGATTTTATATAACACAACTAAAGATGAACTTATTACAACCAGTGGAAAATATTGTAGACAGATACTGTATTGCTTTAATGGGAATCCTATAAATGGTAACTAAATTCTAGAAACTGTACATTTCAGTCACTGATATATATTAAATTTGTACAACAGTACTGGCAAAAGTACTAAATATTTCTAAGTAATTGTTAACGTCAATTTATAAAGTTGTGGTAACTGAGTGAGGCACACCTGCACCCTCTGCTGGCTGGCCAATTAAAAGAATACGGCTTGAATACCGATACATTTAAAAACAGGAAGCTTAATATATGTAGTCAAAAAAGGAATGCAACAAAGCTTTCTCTACTTTTCCTTTTGGTCATGGGTTTTGGATAACTTTTCCTTTTTTTTTCTTCCCTTTTTATTTTTATTGTGTGTGTGTGTGTGTTGGGGGAGAGGGCATTTCCCAAAACCCCTCTTATTAGCTATCAATAATGACAACAAATAAACATATTTCTTACTTAATTGGCACTTTAATTCTGAATAAACAGTAATAGATACATTTCTGCATGGTAAACTTTCTTTTAATATTCTTTCAAAAATAATGATGGTTGGTTTATATTTAGGCTATATCACAAAATGTAAAGTATGAAGAATCAAAGAAAAATTGTGATATGGGATAAAGAAGAATAAATACTATCCTATTCAAAATGAGTTTTTACTAAAACTCATAACTCAATAAACAGTTAACATATATTAGTTTCTTTTATAGTCAAAGTAATGCCAGAGTATTAGTTAATGACTAACATATGAACTGCAGAAGGCACATGTGCAATAAACAAAGCCGTTCACTGAAAGAAAAGCATTCTTCAGTAAAATGAACAGGTCTGCATCTTTACATAAGTAACAGTCCATGCAACAGACCTAACCCTGCAGTTTATCCGAAATCAGAGCCAATGTTTGCCTCAGGTGCTTTTTCTTCTCTTTTAGGTAGGACTCAAGGTTTTGAGCCTCTGTCAAAATGCCCTTCAGTTCCTTCATCTGGGACGTATCTGCTGCAGCTCTCTCACTGCAGAAGAAGCAAGAGAAGCAAGGTTGTGTCAGTGTTCAATCGATTAAAATAGTTTGTGGCACTAAATTAAGAAATCAAGGGATCAACAGAGTCATTAGGATTCATCCTCTCGGACTATCTGTACTAATGTATATCCATCAAAACGATGTCCAGTAGTCACAAACTGATCTACTTTAAAGATAAAATGACTGCATTGGAGTTGTGTGTGGCTTTCACCTTCTGTATTGATGTCTACCTGCGAGCCAGCAACTCACTAGAATAGGTGCGTGTTTTCCCACAGTTCTTCAATGTTTTATTAGCTCTTTCATTTTGTTTTACCTAATTTGTTTAAGGTTTTAAACTAAATAGATAATCAAGAGTAGATCATGAGACTACTTTGTTAAATCTAATCTAGTTTTTGGAATATGACCTACCTTAATACTTCAGCAAATTTTGAAAACAGCAGGCTGACCTCTCTACTTGCACCTGTAACACAGAGCAAAACAACAGGAAATCTCACTCGATGGCAAAAAATATCTTGACAATCAAGCTGAATAAGTATTATTTTTTCCCAATATTCTATTTATGTGACTGAACATTTGATGTGGAAGCATTTGGTCAGCACAGTGACGAGCAGCAAACAGATATTTCAGCAACAACTTTGAATCACATTATTCACTTCACAGAATGTGTTTACAGAGACGAATATTTAAGAACTTCTCTCATATCCTGTTTTTAATTCACACCACTTCACCACAACTTAGTTGATGGGGCACTTCATTCTGACTTCCTGTGAGCTCATGTTGCTAACATTACATTACATTACATGTCATTTAGCTGACGCTTTTATCCAAAGCGACTTACAATTGCAATATATCAGAGGTCACACGCCTCTGGAGAAACTAGGGGTTAAGTGTCTTGCTCAGGGACACATTGTATGTATGTATGTATCGCAGTGGGAATCGAACCCTGATCTCCCACACCAAAGGCATGTGTCAGATCCACTGCGCCATCACCACCCCTAACAGTGTGACAGCACAGTTTGTTGCTACTTCCATTTGTTTTGACATTCAAAAACAGTAACATGTATGAGAAGAGATGATGCATGAACACAGCCTTATAGACCTTTTCAATGGAATTCCATTGCTAGGCAACAGCCTAGGTCCCTATTAACTTCCTGTGTCAGCTGATGTCATTCACATACTGTAGACTGCAACAAGGAAACTTATAACGTTTCTAGTTTCGTTGCACTGAAACAGGAAATATACTGGGACACATTTAGAATGCTTATGCTTGCAACTGTGAAATGGTCTATAGTACTATATTTATTTGTAAGCAGAAATGTAATGTGACGGCCACGTTAGTGTTATACTGCGCATACCTGCAGTTGTAGCCACAAAGAGATCTGCTGACTCCAAAGTGGATGGTTTAGAGGGAGGTTTTTTCTTTTTCGGTGGAGATTTGTCTTGATTTGCAGGTGTATGCTCCGTCTATTGCAATGGGGAAAAGACTGGTTGCATTTAAACATTATTTACGCATTGAAAAATCTATCTGTTTCAAAAGTGAAAATCTCATTAATACAAAAGCAGTACAAATTATGTACCGTTTCCAGCACACACATTACTTTAAAGGACAATTCCGGCGCAAAATGAACCTAGGGGTTAATAACACGTGTACCGAATTGATCCAGTGTTTCCCCTATGTTGATTGGCAAGTGGCGCACCGCCACAGTTAAATTTCTGCCGCCACGCCACGGTATCAATGTACAAAACGCCGGTCTATCACCAGTGATTGTCGGAGAATAGCGCGGAAACGCGCTTCCATGTAGAGCACAAACCCAGCCCCCTCTATTTGCATCTCTATTCACATGCCGGGATTCTTGCCTGCACGCCACACACACACACACACACACACACACACACACACACACACACACACACACACACACACACACACACACACACACACACACAGCTCAGTCGAGATGTGTGTGTGCGTTAAAACATGCAGCACCTGACTGGGAACGATAGAGGATTAACAACGGGGGGGCAGATGAACTCACGCTAGTCTTGTTACTGTAAGTAGGCTACAATAAAACCTTCGTGAGTAAACAGTCTATACTTATCAATGCACACACCTGTATAGACCGGCATAAACATGTAAGGCGATATCAGTCCACTCTCGTCCACCGCTTTTAGGCAAACACAGCTCTACTCTGCAAATAGCCAACAAGCTAAAACAAATAAAGCTGTCAGTTGTAGTCTTAGCGTAGCTTGGTGGGAATCTAGAAATTTGGACAAATTCTCATAAACTTAACTGCTGGCTGAGCGAACCGTCCTCTCCGCTGGAGCAGTAAATCTACAGATGTATTATAAGACCAAAACAGATACATGTGGCTACTTAATATGCACGTGAATGACGCGATCGTTATGTTCGAGTTCTTCATTCTTGATGATGATGCTAGTTGTATTATTTTGCACCAGCATCATTTCATTGCAAATGAGGCATACAGTATGCATGGTAGCCTGCTTATCAGTCCATTCATCATTAAAGCGGCTTTTCCACGTCAATTTTCCCTTCAGCCTCTTTGACTGTGACATTTTTACCTGACAACAGCCTTTCTTTCTGCAAGCATTTTCCACCAATCAGGACGCTGCATACTACAACCATGTTTCCAATCACAGACTTTAACCATCACTCAGTGAACTGCCTCCTAGTCTGAGAACTTTTTCTAGTTAAAGAGTCAGTTATCATTATGGAGTTTCCATGTTTTTGAGGAGTTTGCTCACACTAATGTACTGTATGTAATAATTCAGTAAGAAAGTGAACATTTTGAACGAGAATAAGTGTATTAGGTATACATTCATTTTATTTTATTTATTTGAAAGTCCGGCCCCTGGAGTGTCTGCTTAGAAAAATTCTGGCTTTGGAAAAATGTAGTTGATGACCCCTGTTTTACATGCTGAAGTAGTTACACTGCATTAAGATAATGTAATTAATAGTGGGTTTGTTGTTATTATTTGATATATATAATTATGTATATGATATAGCCTATAGTGAACTTTGTTTCCGAATCATAACACTATAATTCATTACTTTTATTACTTAATAAAATCGCTATTTATACACCACTAACAAGGCTCAATATAGCACCACACTTCAATGGTAGCAAAACGAGGGTCCCTACATGTAAACCGAAGCATTGAGAACTTTGTAAGTGTACAGACAGTTTATTAAAAAGATAGATTATAAAGACAGTAGCGTTCATGTTTACATGCGGGCGACATCTTGGAAAACAGTCATGACCAGTCGAACCACGAACGCTGTGTTTGAGCTATGTTACAAAGTTCTCAATGCCTCGGTTTACATGTAGGGACCCTCCTTATGCTACAGTTGAAGTGTTGTGCTATTTTGAGCCTTGTTAGTGGTATAAAATAGTGATTTACCCTCTGCCCCAAAAGCTAGCGTTAGCAGCTAATCACCAGTTTGCGGTAGCTTGTTTCAAGCTAAAGACATATTCAATTAGCATGAAAACAGATCCCAGAGAACGATCGACTCGGTACATTATTAACCCCTAGGTTCATTTTGCGCCGGAATTGTCCTTTAATTATTGTTATTTCATTATGCTGAAGGACTGTGGCAAACATTCAGCAGGTCATTAAATGACACTGAGAAGGTAAGAGGGTCAAAGAGCTCTTACCTTCTCAGTATCTACTAGAATACTGTATTTCTGAGCTGTCATTGACTCAAGATAAGCTTTATTTAAAACTTGAATAGATTTTTTTCTTGTAAATGATTGAATACACATTTCCTAATTTCTTACCTCTTGGGGTGTTGTCTGTTTAGGGGCTTTGTTGTTGTTCACTGCCCTCTTGTTTAATGTTGGGGGAATCAGCTTTCCTACCGTTGGTGTTGCTTCTTTCATTGTCACGCAATGTTACTGCAAATGTGAAATTAAAATAGACATTAGAATTACCTGTAGTGTATTAATCACAAAGGTATGTTTGTCTCTAAATACCATCAATGCTACAGTAACGTATAGTGTGTGCTAACATCTGCTTATATAAATCCTGTGTAGGTCTTTGAATTATGGTTTCTTGTATTGCTCATCTTATTCTTCACAGTCTCAGTCAGAGCTGATAACCAAAATACTGTCAAATCATGGTTTGGTAACAAAGTGACTTAAGTCTGACTCAGGTGTACATTTTACTACACCTTGTCTATTTGTGTCTGTAGTAGATTTCTCCTAAATTCACCAAAAGTTTGCATTAGATAACGCCTCATTTGCATATTTCAAGATTTTAGAAAACATTCAACACAAAAAATAATTGTCTTATGTAATTAATCAACTGGGGGAGTGTCATGGTGATATTATTACTATTAGTTGAAATGTTTACCCTATTGACCTGCATCTAGTGTCTTGCAAAATGTACTATGGAGTTTTACAACACAGGCTGTCTTTAAAGGTTTTGTTCTCTAGCTAACTCTGAGCTACAAATCTCCACTTCAGTAGCATTTGTATACACCAAACATCCTGTTTCATCCTTATCTAGCTATATTCTGAGGGATTTCACAAAAGGGTTTCATATATCACTCATAGCCTGGTTTATGTAACTTTTCATCACTTTATGAAGTGATAAAAAGGGATTTCCTAAATCCCCAAGGTAAAAACTATTAACTTTAATGTCAACAAAATTTTAAAAAATGAATTTTGAACTTGGCTTTATATTCTGATATATAGCTAGCTAGCTAACGTTATACAAATGAGAGCACATTTAATAAGATAATGCCTACTTTGCATATTTAAACATAACATTTCAGAAAACTTGCAACAAAAAAATTGTCTTAATGTAGCTAGCTAGCTAAGTAATCAACAGGGGCAGTTTCATGGTAAAAACTATTAACGTTAGTTAAAATATTTTACCCTATTCACCTCTAGTGTCTCCACTAAACTGTACATTCATGTCATCAATATAGCTAGCTAGCTAGTTAACTTTAGCTAGCTATGCTAAAGGTCTTTCATAGCTAACTATATATAGTGTTATCATACCATTTTGATCCCATTCACTTAGCTAGCTAGCTAAGTCAGTTATTATAATCAACTTAGAATTAAAAAATGTTAATAGCAGGTAAGCTAACTAGCTACCTGCTAATATCCAACGTTAGTTAACGTTAGCTAACGTTAGCTGTTGATGGCATATAGCCAGGATTTTTATACAGTTAACGTTAACGTTACTTACAAGACATATAAGGTCTCAGTCGAAAGTTGAATATTTTATAAAATCATTTAACAGAGTAACAGTTAACTGTCAGATATTAGGTATATCACTAGCTAGCTAGCTAGTATGTGTACAGTCAGTTATCGATTTTAACGTTAGGTCAATAACGGGCAGGCACTTGCGCGTCTGGTAAATGTTGCATTCAAGGATTCTAGTGAATTCAGGTTCCACAGTTCTGCAAATTCAAGAGGGGAGGGGGATATAACCTCTGTAGAAGAATAGGTGTATTTTAACTTTTATAAGAATACTTATCCTACACACCGTGGACAACAAAATATTTTTTTAATTTAATTTTCAAATGTTAGCTATCTGGTGTAGGCAACTAGCCTACTGAATAAAAGAATAAAATGCACACACAAACAGGCAATTAGGCTGCATCATACCCCTCACACACGTGTGGACAACGGTCCAGATTGACAAATAGCTTTGCTGATGAGCGGTGTGATGGCCTGTTTATTGATCAGGGTCCCCAATGGCAGAGCCAGACAATTCCAATAGGCCAGGCTGAGGCCAGTACTCACTTTGGGGTAGCACAGAATGAGTAACTTGTTCAGATTTTTCTGCATGGCATGGTGCTGTAAAGGTTATATTAAGATGTTTTCTTATGGCCAAAATGCATGTATCTAAAAGGTATTAGGCTATTTAAGCTGCCCATCTGTGTTTAAATTAATTTTGTCATTACAATCAGATAAGACAAAAGGTGCCTTTTTGAAGAATGTCTCTCCAAGTCACATTTGTTGTGCATTAGCCATGCCTTGTGCCACTGTATGTTCTGTTTGTGTTCTATACCATATGATCATGGTCCTGAGCCACATAAATAAATAAATAAATAAATAAATAAATAAATAAATAAATAAATAAATAAATAAATAAATAAAATTAGCCCCTGATAGATGTGCAGGCAATAAGAGAGACACCATGCCATTAACCTGCAATTTATTGTAAATTTACAGTCAAATAATTAACAGTGCTGTGTGAACTTTTTACCCCTATTTTGATGTATGGACCTAACTTTATAGCCTAACTTTATGTTCTTCTGTTCATCTAAAGTGCTGAGACTGGCTTTTCTCTATACCTCCCATTTCGGTCCCAGATTTGGAGGTCAGAGGGCAGATGAACTGATAGAAGGGCTGTTAATTTTACCCCCTCTCTCTTGCTGTCAGCTTGTTAGAGGGTTAATAAGCAATTGATTCTCCAAGACTCTTTGTTCCTTCTCTCAGACTCTCATGATGAACTGAACCTTCTTTGTATGCACAAAGAATAAATACTTAAAAGACTTGGTTGAATGAAGCCTTATTTCAGATCTCACGTATTAGAATACCACAAACTGTTAAAGCATTCATTATTCATTACAAACGTCTTGTCTCAAGAAACTGAGCGAATATTATTATACAGCTTTAAAAGTGACAGATCCATTCCCAGATGTGGATTAAGATGTTTTTTTGCACATGGAAAATGTCTCTTTTAATAAGAATAACAGAGACTGGCTGTCATAGACATGCAGTGTCTTCAAGTCTTCATGTAGCCTGGGTGGATTAAATCAATGGGATTATACAAAAGAAGATTAGCAGTCCCCTGTGAATATGAATAAAGTGGATATCAGATGAAGTTGCTAAAGTGGTGGGTTTACCGGCAGATCAATGCTGCTGCCCAATGGCAGCAAAGTGGATTATTGTAGTGTAAAAAAAAAATACATAAAGCAGAAATATAAACCAAGGAAAGTAAATGAACCAGATAACCAGGTGTGAACAACAACCAGTTTGTTTGTATGTGTTGCTGGAACTTGTAGCATTTTTTAAATATACTGCATGTGTGCTGATGAAGTATTGTCTGCATGCAAGATCACTTGAAGTTTAGCAGCTATAGTTTCTTTTTTATGTTAGTATATATAACACATATATACTGTATATGTGCACACATTTCCCTCAACATTGTTCTCCATTTTGAGCCTGACTGGTTCTGAATGTTTTGAACACTGAAAACAGGAAGGTCACCTGCATACAGACTGAATATACTGTCCATCACATAAATTGAATATACAGTTCGTATACAGTATATAGAGATTGTATTACATTCAGCGGTCAGATTTTGTGTAATGTAATGACTTCAATAATGATGTTGATATACTAATTAAAGTCTTCTTGAATTTACTGCAAACAAACCAAATAGATAATCCATACCATCTTGAGTGTTATAAGGTCATTGCAGTTTCTGCTTTAAGAACCAAACCAAATTTAGGAGCAAACCTCTAAAAAAGTTACTTTTTAAACCTGAAACCCCCCCTACAGGGCTCACATTCTTCCCGAGGTGTCACTCAGACCAACTGTGTTTTCCTGTAGAAGTGGGAGTCCAATCAATTTCCAACTAATTCAAAAGTTTTACAGGAAATAATGAAATTATTGGAGGATGTTTATGAATGCAATCCCTGAAGAACACAATCAATGAAAATGAAGCAGACTGAATCGATTTCAAAGTAGAGACATTGTAGAGAAATGTGTCTGGGTGATACTGTTGCAGAGCTACACTGACAATTTGCAGAGTTTGACTGTACATATAGCATATAAAACTGATTTAAAGGAAAATAAAGAGAAAATCTATTGATTGTCACAATCAGGATCCTAAGATTTAGAGTCACTACAGATCATGTGAGTAGATACAGTACACTGCAATGCTGTGCTCTATATTCATATAAGGATCTTGCTAAATGAGCTTTAAGCATGAAGTGACCAGTGCTTTGGAATTCATTTCAAGCCATGAAGATGCCACAATCAGCGTTGTTGGCAGATTATCGTTGCTCCTTATACAAAGTAAGATTTTAAATATTTAATACCCATTAAAAGAGTGAGTTATGCATTTGAGTTAATGTTTTACAGCAAATCACACTGCCATGTCAACCACAGATCAAGAATACTGTGTGCACGCCAGAGCAAAACAAAATGCCTCCATGTAGTTTTTTTTAAAGATATGGTGTGACTTTTTGTAATTAAAAATACAGGACTTATTAAGTGTGTTAGTCCTTAGTCTACTCATGACTACTCCCAGTTGGTAATCTAGGAACTTTTAGGATATATTGCTAAACCCAACACTTAGGTCCAGTGTTTACCTCAAAGGTGAGGTGAATAATATAGCTATAACTAGCAGCCATATATCTAAGCTTAGCATAAAGACGTGAAGCAGGGGGACACAGCTGGCCTGGCGTCCAAAAAAGCGAATAGGTGTATTTCCCAAAATATCAAACTATTCCTTGACTTGGATATTTGACCTTGACTTGAATGCTGGAAGACCTTACTTACTTGACTTGAAAACAGAAATTGAATGTATTATAAAGTTTAAAGTAGAGTATATAAAGAATCAGGCAATTCTTACATAGCCACACATCTTGAATATGTAATTATTAGTCAATGAAATTACTTGGTATCATGTAAAAAAAACAATATTAGCTAAACTTTAAAAGTAAAATGGGCCAGCATACAAAGACCTGAAAGACTTGCAACTGACTTGCAATTTGTAGCCTAATACTTGTAACTTGACATGGACACTATACAGATTACAATTTGTCAAGGGTCAGAGATTTTGACAGATTTTTTATACCAAGCAACTATGCCTTTAACATTTGCCAATTTTGCAAATTGATGCCTGATTGATGACTTTGTCTAAGATAGCCGACATGAATTGCATTTATGTGGTTCTGGTAATTATCCAGAGAGGTGGCTAATTTCCTTTATTTTTTTTTACTTAATGTAGCCTATTCGTTTGTAACTCGTATGATGATAAGTAGGCTATTCCTTTTCATACTGCGTTTTTTTTATTTCATGTTTATTTTTGCGGTCGCCAGTGTGTTTCTTTTGTTCTTTTGTCTCTCAATTAAAAAAAAGACAGTGTCGAGCATCGGAGTATTGCTGCCTTTGTGTGTAGTAGCCTATTAACACAGCGTTAGGATGTTTGAACTGAGAAGTCTAGTTGTTCCCTACATTCCTACGGCTTGTGAATGCAGCATAAGGGGCATCACTGCCAGTAGAAGGAGCTATTCAGTCTTACCTAATCCACAAGCCAAACATACACAAACATGGCGATACCACAAGCAGGCAAGATGCAGTGCTCTCTTCGGTGGTCGTTATATTTATTAGTCCTCTGGGTTGCCGGAATTAATTCGTCGACCCTTCGGCTGCACACGGAGCAGCACTACATACTGCCGCAAAACAGAGGATTTTTCACAATAGAAGCAAATGTGGATTTACCAGACAGAGATGGAGGAGGCGCCGCGGTTCCAACGCTGCTTCTGGCCGCTCGTAGTGCCGCTGAAGGCGGGTCGGACTCCGGCGCCTATCCGCAACATCGAAGCCGTCGGAGCCCTGGTGAATCGGCTATGCCAAAGGTGTACGGGCAGGTAACGTAAATGTAGTGCATCTCGGTGGTACTCTCTAAAATATAATGTGCATCACCTCAGACTGCCCTTAGCTGGCATCGATGTCTTGAAGAAATTACGCAAGCCCCAGTGTTGTTTTCTAAGTCACATCATTTCTTGCACCTTATGCTGAAGTAGCCCTGATGACTATTGTATGGAGAGAATAGGACGCAAAGTGCCATGTTTACCTCAAAGCAACATACCTAGCTAGTGCACAGAACACTCGCGGTGGTGTTACAGCTCACTAAACATGTATTGAAATTAATGTCAGCTGCACAAACCTGTTAGTCCCTGTTGTCCCTTAGCTAGTTGGTTAAGTGCAACCTGTCCGCGGCTTCTAAAGTAGATACAGAAACGACAGGAAAAAGTAAGAACTAGGTACTACGTAGCTTAAATGTATGCCGAAGTTACCAGAAAACCCTTAATATTCTGAAAAAGAATTTGATTTGTGCTACCGGGCGTGTATGTCCGTCGATAAAAAAGAAAACCAAAGAAAATTATTTTGTAATAGTTGTTCTCAATAGAGGATAACGCGGACAGAAGAGAGGTGCTAATGCTAGGTGAGAAACAAATGGTTCAAGCTGTTGTTATCCTTTACCCGCTGTCTCAACAGGATGTTGAGACAGTTTGTGTTAAGAAACCAGTTTCTCAGAGAAGGACTCCGATTCAGAGTATTTCTGGTAAGCTGTTCAGCCAAACTTCATTCAAAATAAGGCAATTCAGCTGTCTCTGCTAATCGTCAGATACTGTAAATTACACCTGGCAGAAAATGATTCGAGACATTTTCTGTAGTAGCCTACATGAAACAAACCTTTATTTTAAGAGTGGCATCAATAGCTGTCACATCAACTCATTTGGATCTGTGGGAACTTAGATGAAGGTTGAATTTAGCTAAATATAACATTTTCAGAATATAATAATAATAATAATAATAATAATAATATAGCCTACAGTTAGGGTCAAACATTTCAATATTGCAAGGTGTTTTTTTGGTGTGGAGGTCTTAACACGACAGAACACAACCTTTTGGTGCTAGATCAAAATTTGGAAGCAAACTATTTTCCTCTCGATTTGTACCAGTCCAGCAGCTGCTGCCAGTGTTTGTCCAGACTCTATCCTAAATTGGCCGTATTTGAACATATTATACTAATATATTACACTCTTACGAAACTGCACTTGGTTGAATTTAAATTAGATGGAGAATGGAAATCCATGCTTGGTGTCACAGTTAAACCTCATTCCCGCTATCCTTGTTCAATATGAGACAGTACTGTTTGCTGAGGAGCAGTCAGAGTCCAGCGTTGGTTTACAGCGTTGGTATATGATTATTGGCTGTCGTGCAGTCTGGTATAGCATTTGTCATTTATTACAACGACAGTTCATTCAGTAGTCTGACATCTAGCGCTGGACTGTTGCACTCTCCTAGCCTACTGGCATTAATGAAGCTGTTGAACACATTTAGAGACAACACCATGCTTGACGAAGTGTAATGAAGCATCTCAGAACAAACTGCAGAAGTCTCAACGAAACATGATTGCCTGGGAAAATATGTCCTGCTCCAAGTGGAGAAAGAAAGTGAGAGTTAGGGCAGCGTCATTGTGAAACTAGTCTGGGAATCAATTAGTTGGTTACAGCATAAACACAAATTGTCTGGAATTGTAAAGGGGAAATGGATATATGCCTCAAAGGTTAGAGTTTTTCTACGATGGATTGAAGCAGGGCTGAAATTATTAGTTGATTGTTGATTATAAGTTGATGCCATTTAACAGAAATGCCAAAAATTCACTGCTTCCAAATGTGAATATCTGTAGGTTTTCTTAGTGTAATATAAAAGAAGACTGAGTATCTTTGATGCTGGGTAAAACAAGCTATACTGTATGAATATGAACACCTGCTCTCTGGAAACTTGCAATTCACATTTTACAGCATCTTCTAACACATGATAAATTGACTAATTAAGAAAATAGTGTGCAGATGTATCAATAATGAAAATAATCCTAAATTGTATCCCTAATTTGAAGCATTAATGGCTCTAGGGCCATCCAAGGGCCAGACAAGGAAGATGAAAACACAAAGATGTGTGCAAAAGAAGGGACAATATCATTAAGGATTGGTCAGAAAATACAGACAAGAAATAAAACCGTGTGGGTGCCTTTCTTTACATGTGTGGATGTCTGTGGTTGACAAACCCAGAATGAGCTTCATAAGGAGGAAGAGAAGTGAGCAGAGGGAAGTGTTTATCTCCATCAGCAGCCTGCTGTCTCACGCTGAACGTTGCTTCCTTGTCTGGTGACACATGCAGTCTAAACACAGCGAACAGGGCAAATAGCCTCCAGAGAGTCAGATCAGGATCAGGTTTCGTTGCTCGTGCAAGATGCGACCGGCAGAGGTTGTTATTAAATGCTTAGCTTGGTGTCCCTGTTGGCTTGTAGCAGTATGACTGGGCTTGTTAAGCTTGAGCACTGTGAGAAGGCATCATAAATAGAGATAATGGCTTGGTCTGAGTGGGGTGCAGTTTGCATACTTAATCATGCATCCATTGACCTAATCTGTGGGTAACTGATCTAGTCCCTGTGAAAATACTTGATAGGTACTCTTACGTAGGGCTGGGTATTCTCACTGATCTTCCGATTCAATTCTGATTCACAAGGTCCCGAATCAGTTTTATTCCCAATTTGATTTTATTTTCGATTCAATATCATTTAGGTTAGGAACACTTCAGTTACAATACCAATTTAGCTTGCATATGAAAGAGATTTTACAATTGTACAAGGTTCCCTGTAACCTTCTACATTCTTAAAAGTATTAGTGTTTACATTAAGAACTGACCCCAAAGAAGTTACATTAATGCACTTTTTATTTAACATGCAGCTCTACAGACTCTACAGTCAGTGAGTATTGAGTGACATTTCATTCAGATATATTAAAATGGCCAGGGCAGTTTTCCCCTGACTGACTACATGTAGCCTGACTTTGGAGGGTTATTTAACCCCCTTTCCCGACAAGCTAGCATGACATAGTGGGTACCAATGGATTCCTTAGGTCTTCTAGTTTCATGTGATACAGACAAATATTGGTCCTTGGACTTTATGAATCGATTTTCAAATGAAAATCGATTTATATCAGAAAACCAATTTTTTTTAAACCCAGCCCTACTCTTACGCACTGGTGGAGGTAACAAACGTCAGTCCTCAACGGGGCGATATGTAGCTAATCAGAGCATTTCCATGACCACAGTACTACTGTAAACAAACATGGTGTCTCTGTGTTATGGTGCGTTCTTTTTGTCTCGGAGGTCGCAACTGGGAATGACGTCACACACGAGTTGAATGCGTTCTTTTTGCAAGTCGGATTTTCATTGTTTTCATTAGCTCTAGCCAGGTTAGCCATTGTTAGCAATGCCAGTTTAAACAACGTATACGCTGTTTTTTGTGCATACAAACCGCGTGACAACACAGATAGAAGACAGCGCTGCCTGTACGACTGATTTAGTGTGACACATATAACACAGAAGTGCTTATAACTATGTTACTACAGCTTTCACAACTGTCGATACAGGGGGCAGCCATGTTGCGAGTTGCGAGGCAAAAAGAACGCATGCGTTCTTTTTGCCTCGCAACTCGTATTTTACGAGGTCAACGCCGTAAACACGCCCCCTGACCTCGTATTTACGAGTTCGGAACTCGTACATCCACCGAGGTACCCGAGCTGAAAATCCAACATGGCTGCCCCCTGTATCGACAGTTGTGAAAGCTATGAAACCCTATGGAAAATTTGTCTCTTTCGCCTGATTGTCGTTGAGAAATCTCAGATATGATTGTAGTTTTTGCAAGTTCAAAATGGATTATAGGTCAAAAGTTGAATGAACGAGTACTTATGTCCTTTCGATTTGTTAAAGGTTGAGTCGTTGTTGCCCATACCACGCTAGCATTCTGCTAATGAATGCTGATTGGTCAGTGAAGGACTGATTACGATCAGAGCTCCCGCTTGACGGCATCCGAAGCGGAGCCAGAATGTCAGAGTGAATATTTCGGCGTGGTCGTTAAAACATTAGCAAACCTCTTTCTATCATTTGTATTGACAGGGAGAGCCTAACCTGTTAGCTGTGTTGTCGATGCCTCGAGAGAGAAAAGGAAGTGACTCAGAGCTCGCCGTAAACCAGTATCTCTGGACGTATATGTGTATGACGTCATTGACATTTTAAAAGACTTTTTAGAACAAAAAAGCGACTTTAAAAAAAATCTAACACCCAGCAGTATGTATTTTCTTTGCCTCCCCTTTTGAATGCAACATTCAAATTACTAGACAAAAAATTAGCCTATATCCTGAGAAAAGTGGATTTTAAGGGGTATAGCCCCCAAAAAACGCGACTTTACAGAGAAACAAGCCCCAAGTTGCTTATAATAAGCGGACTTGGCAACACTGGTTAGTACAGGGGGAGTGACTGGAAATCGGAAGGACGGGAAATAGTTTTAACATGACTTAAAAATCGACATCCACCGAGCCAAAGTGCTTAATATTAACATTAGTTAGCTCGTTCTTGTTTCCTAATCCTAACTGTGTCACAAGTTATAGTAACGTTAGCTTAGCTGAGAGCTTCATGGAGACAGCTAAAGTTTATGTTAGCTGCCCTACAGCCGTCAGAGGTAGCTTTGACTTCATATATTACCTTGTAATAGCTATATTCTTAGTAACATGACAATCTGCAAGAAACAGGTTGCTAATAAATCACTAAAATAGTAGTGACAGCACCGTTTGGCTTAGTTATTAATGTTGTTAGCATTGTGGCTAACACTACTGTTACTTAGCTAGTTTATGACAAGTCGTTTCAGCTGTGCTTTCTAACTTGATGTCATTGTGCTAACCGAGCACCGTTAGCCTTTACAACAGATATTGATAGATAATGTTTCATTACAGAGTTCTCTGTTGATTTGTTTTTATCGCTGTGCGCTTGTGGTGAATGTAAACAAAGTTGCGTGCAATATGCCATGACGTAGGTCCCCTTCAAGGCCAGGCTAATGTTAGAAGTCCCTCTAGTGGACAGAACGTGTAACAACAACCACATGCCTATAGCGGCATTTGCAATGCATAAGCCTGAGTAGTGTAGTACATATTAATAACAGGCTGCATTTCAGCATTAAATATTTGAATATTATTACAATATTTAAAAAAAATAACAAATGAAATTCCAATGGTATTATAGAGGAAAATTGACAGCTCTAACTCTCTCTCTCTCTCTCTCTCTCTCTCTCTCTCTCTCTCTCACACACACACACACACACACACACACACACACACACACACACACACACACACACACACACACACACACACACACACACACACACACACACACACACAAATATGACTGGTTTTGAGGTTTCAGCTTGCTGAGCTCACAACAGGAGAGCAGCATTCAAATGACAAGTCAAACTGCTTTAAGTCCTCAAATCTGCTGTTCTTTCACCAGCTGTTGTTGTTCAGAGACAGTCACTTCTATTTCTGGTCTCCTGATGTTGCAATTACCCCCTCTTAATCATAATGTGCCCACAGTACTGAGGAGTGCAAATAAACCACACAGTGAGTATGCACAAATTTGTACTGTATGTTGTATGTTTAGAGATATTTCTGTTTTTATCACTATCTCCAGGAACATTTCATTCCAAACAATACAATTTCACTAGTAATCCCAAAAGCTTACATTAAAAATTGTGTCTGTGTAGCACTAATCTAATTAATATAAAGTTGCATTAGATATTACATGGAGTGATTCAACCTGTGGCCACTTCATTATAGCATCTACATGCAGTTTCAAATAATTGGAGTCTGATAGATCTTTGCTTGTGAAAAGTGGGAAGAACTGGGTCAGGTCAGTTTACCAAGGAATTCAGTTCATATCAAACTGCAGCACAATTTCTGTCCAGTGTCGATGTTAGTTGCTAGTATCGGAAGTGTGGAATGTACAGAAGCATATTAATGAAAACAAAATTGAAAGAGCTGAAAACATCCATCCATCCATCCATCGTCGTCCGCTTATCCGTGGTCGGGTCGCGGGGGGAGCAGCTCCAGCAGGGAACCCCAAACCTCCCTTTCCCGAGCCACATTAACCAGCTCTGACTGGGGGATCCCGAGGCGTTCCCATGCCAGGTTGGAGATGTAATCCCTCCACCTAGTCCTGGGTCTTCCCCGAGGCCTCCTCCCAGCTGGACGTGCCTGGAACACCTCCCTAGGGAGGCGCCCAGGGGGCATCCTTACCAGATGCCCGAACCACCTCAACTGGCTCCTTTCGACGTGAAGGAGCAGCGACTCTACTCCGAGCTCTTCACGGATGACTGAGCTTCTCACCCTATCTCTAAGGGAGACGCCAGCCACCCTCCTGAGGAAACCCATTTCGGCCGCTTGTACCCTGGATCTCGTTCTTTCGGTCATGACCCAACCTTCATGACCATAGGTGAGGGTAGGAACGAAAACTGACCGGTAGATCGAGAGCTTTGCCTTCTGGCTCAGCTCTCTTTTCGTCACAACGGTGCGATAAACAGAATGTAATACCGCCCACGCTGCGCCGATTCTCCGACCAATCTCCAGCTCCATTGTCCCCTCACTCGCGAACAAGACCCCAAGGTACTTAAACTCCTTCACTTGGGGTAAGGACTCATTCCCTACCTGGAGAAGGCACTCCATCGGTTTCCTGCTGAGAACCATGGCCTCAGATTTAGAGGTGCTGATCCTCATCCCAGCCGCTTCACACTCGGCTGCAAAACGATCCAGTGAGTGCTGAAGGTCACAGGACGATGATGCCATCAGGACCACATCATCTGCAAAGAGCAGCGATGAGATCCCCAGCCCACCGAACTGCAACCCCTCTATACCACGACTACGCCTCGATATCCTATCCATAAATACTACGAACAGGATTGGTGACAAAGCGCAGCCCTGGCGGAGGCCAACCCTCACCTGGAACGTGTCTGACTTACTGCCGAGAACCCGGACACAGCTCTCGCTTTGGTCATACAGAGATTGGATGGCCCTGAGAAGGGACCCCCTCACCCCATACTCCCGCAGCACCTCCCACAAAGTCTCCCGGGGGACCCGGTCATATGCCTTCTCCAGATCCACAAAACACATGTAGACTGGATGGGCATACTCCCAGGCTCCCTCCAGGATCCTTGCTAGAGTAAAGAGCTGATCCGTTGTTCCACGCCCAGGATGGAATCCGCATTGTTCCTCTTCAACCTGAGGTTCGACTATCGGCCGAACCCTCCTTTCCAGCACCTTGGAGTAGACTTTACCAGGGAGGCTGAGAAGTGTGATACCCCTGTAATTGGTACACACCCTCTGGTCCCCCTTTTTGAAGAGGGGAACCACCACCCCGGTCTGCCACTCCTTAGGCACTGTTCCAGACTTCCACGCAATGTTGAGTAGGCGTGTCAACCAAGACAGCCCCTCCACACCCAGAGCTTTCAGCATTTCTGGACGGATCTCATCAATCCCTGGGGCTTTGCCACTGTGGAGTTGTTTGACTACCTCAGTGACCTCCACCAGGGAAATTGACGACAATCCCCCGTCATCCTCCAGCTCTGCCTCTAACAAAGAGGGCGCATCAGCTGGATTTAGGAGTTCCTCAAAGTGCTCCTTCCACCGACCTATTACCTCCTCAGTTGAGGTCAACAACGTCCCATCCTTACTGTACACAGCTTGGATGGTTCCCCGCTTCCCCCTTCTGAGGTGGCGGACGGTTTTCCAGAAGCGCCTTGGTGCCGACCGAAAGTCCTTCTCCATGTCTTCTCCGAACTTCTCCCACACCCGCTGCTTTGCCTCTTTCACGGCAGAGGCTGCAGTCCTTCGGGCCCTTCGGTACCTTGCAACTGCCTCCGGAGTCCTCTGGGATAACATATCCCGGAAAGACTCCTTCTTCAGTCGGACAGCTTCCCTGACCACCGGTGTCCACCACGGTGTTCGAGGGTTACCGCCCCTTGAGGCACCTAAGACCCTAAGACCACAGCTCCCTGCCGCAGCTTCAGCAATGGAAACTTTGAACATTGTCCACTCAGGTTCAATGCCCCCAGCCTCCACAGGGATGCACGAAAAGCTCCGCCGGAGGTGTGAGTTGAAGGTCTGTCGGACAGGAGCTTCCTCCAGACGTTCCCAATTTACCCGCACCACCCGTTTGGGTTTACCAGGTCTGTCCAGAGTCTTCCCCCACCCCCTGACCCAACTCACCACCAGATGGTGATCAGTTGACAGCTCCGCCCCTCTCTTCACCCGAGTGTCCAAAACATACGGCCTCAGATCAGATGAAACGATTATAAAATCGATCATTGACCTTCGGCCTAGGGTGCTCTGGTACCAAGTACACTTATGAGCATCCCTATGTTCGAACATGGTGTTTGTTATAGACAATCCATGACTAGCACAGAAGTCCAATAACAGACAACCACTCTGGTTTAGATTAGGGAGGCCGTTCCTCCCAATCACGCCTCTCCATGTATCTCCGTCATTGCCCACATGTGCGTTGAAGTCCCCCAGCAGAACTATGGAGTCCCCCTCCGGAGCTCCATACAGGACTCCATTTAAGGTCTCCAAAAAGGCCCAATACTCTGAACTCTTGTTTGGTGCATATTTGGTGCGAGGCCCCTGACCTTCACCGCCACCCGTGTGGCAGCGCACCCGACCCCAGCGGTTCCTCCCACAGGTGGTGGGCCCATGGGCTGGAGAGATAGGTGCCACGTAGCTTTTTCGGGCTGTGCCCGGCCGGGCTCCGGGGCAAACCCGGCCACCAGACGCTCGCTGACGAGCCCTCCCTCTGGGCCTGGCTCCAGACGGGGGCCCCGGGCTTCCTCCGGGCAGGGTCTCTCTATCCCTTCCTCGTTTTTTCATAGGGTTTTTTTGAACCATTCTTCGTCTGGCCCCTCACCTGAGACCACTTTGCCATGGGAGACCCTACCAGGAGCACAAAGCTCCAGACAACACAGCCCTCAGGTTCATAGGGACACCCAAACCTCTCCACCACGATAAGGTGATGGTTCCCAGAGAGGTGAAAACATAGTCTTAGCAATACTGTGAAATTCAACATGTGAGAGCACACGGAAGGATGGACTCAGAACATAGCAAAATTAGAGGTTTGTATAGCCTTTTTTCTGGCAGAAAAGTGCTGGCAGGGAGCTGGGGAGCGCTTTGAAGTGCTGCCCGTTGGTTTTGTTTCTATGACGGCATTTACGTTAGCTAGGTAGCTAACTTAACGCTACGTTAACAAGGGGTTGACTACATAGCCGACTACAAAGCCAACAACAGGCTTACAACGCGTATGCTAATAAAATAGAGTGCAGACCGGGCCGCATTTTTCTCTCCGAGTCTGACCCGCGTCCGACAGAGCAGTAACCGAACCCGACCCGAGCCCGACAGGCATAAAGATATTTATGTCCGAGCCCGACACAGCTAAAATCAAATTTTTTTTCTCATACTAATGACACATGTACGTCTCTTTGTGTGGAAAGCCCACTTTTATTAAGCTACTGTACGAAGGCATTCGGAAATGTCAACAGATCGAGCGCATCAGCGTGCACAGGGCAACAAGCGCACGTTAACACAGGCGCCCACAAGAGGACCAATCATATAGCCAATTGAAATTAAATTAACATAGGCCTACCAAAAATGGCCCAAGCGAACAGAACAAAATCCAAAATATTGGGGCCTAGGTCTCTTAATGAAATTCAAATCAACACGAGTGTCTCCAGCGAAGTAACATTAACGTAACACAAATGCAGCTTCTTGAAATGAAAATCACTTTTACTATTTTTTTTTTTTTAAAGATTACTTTTTGGGCATTTTCAGCCTTTATTCTGATAGGACAGCAGAAGACATGAAAGGGGAGAGAGAGGGGGAATGACATGCAGCAAAAGGCTGCAGGTCGGAGTCGAACCCGACCCTCTGCGTCGAGGAGTAAACCTCTATATATGGGCACCCGATCTACCAACTGAGCTATCCAGACACTTTTACCATTTTCCTCAAAATGTATAGGCTACTAAACTGCAACATGGGATCTATTTACATAATCTAAAATTTAAAATGTTCAATGCCTTATCGTGCTGATGTGACCGAGCCCGACCCAAACATAATTTCTAAATATCTGTCCGAACCCGGCCCGGCCCGGCCCGGCCCGTCTGGTACCGTCGGGCCCCGTCAGGCTCGGGTCGGGTATCCATCCACTAAGCCTTAGATTTGTGCAATCTCGATCATGTGATGCTCGTTTCCGAGTCTGTTCTCTCAACTTTCTCCAGCCGTTTTGCCAGCTGCTGAGTACTTGAGATCACAAGAGGTCACTAACCAAGGAAAAGTCTGCACAAGGAAAAAAGTCAGCTTTTTAATATTGCTTCTCTGTAAGAAGCAATTGGTGACCATATGGCTATTTAGGATCCACATGTGATTTACATATTCAGAAAATCCAATATCACAATATTTTTGACCTAATACGTTTATACCGATATTGTAGGGTTGACTGTTGGTGCTTTCACAAAATATTTACACAACGGGATTTTTGATAATCATCAATAATATCAATATAATGACTAAGTGGGTAAAGGCAAATAATAGAACAGCTAGAACAGTCTGGTAAGTTAAAATTTTTTGCATCCCTTCCCTTCATCCCGCAGCCTGTAAAACCAGGAAAGACAACTGCGATGTGACGATATCCAAAATCTAAGACGATATCTAATGTCTTATCACGATATCGATATAATATCGATATATTGCCCAGCTCTAATGCCTTATCACTTAGCCTACAATTTTGAGTTATTGTGGGTGTGTGGATCTGCGCATTCCTGTTCCTGTTCCTGTCGATACTGGTGCTACAATTATACTTTTAAAACCTGAACCGAATCGATACTTAAAAAAGAAAGAGAAGAAGAGCACAAAATGACAGTTGGTGACATTAAAGAACGGTTTGTTCATTGCTAAGGCCATATGGTCAAATTTAAATGATATAAATGTTATAACAGTAACTTATTTTACCAGTCAATTGCTTGTTCACTCCACATACATTACATCACTTCCAGCAAACTTCCTGGAGGATAATAAGATAATGTTTTAATCAAATTTAATCTGGTCTAGCTCAGCTAAAAACACAGATTTCGCCAGCACGGTAGGCTACCAATAATGTTATCTTCACTTAACCTATTCAACTGACTTTGACACACTCGACTGCCCTGCTATTATTACCGACATGTAAACTGACCACAGACAGTTGCCTCGTTCACAGGCTCACGGCGGTGCAGAATGAACGTAGGAGAAACACTGGAATGAATAATTTGCCGTTATTTCTGACATTGCCTGGTGGGGTTTCCATGGCGGCCTAATAATTATTGCTGCTTTAAAAACAGAAAAACTGAGATAAAAGGTGTCAGATTATCTTCGGGAAGTTCATTATTATTATTATCATTATTATAAGTTAAGAGACAAAATACAAAAAAACAAACGCGTATCTTTACAGACTACCATGTGTGCATTTCAATAAATGCATGCTACATTTGAGCTATTGACTGCATAATATTTATAATTTTATGTCTATGATTTGAGCTGATGTAAAATCCATCTGAGTGTCTTTAAATGACCCAGAGCTGAAGCAGTTTAAACTTACATTCTCAAACCACCACACACACTCGATCTGACACACTCACACACCTTCATAATGCACGGTGCCCATCTTTACCCTTAATGCTTGTGTGCTAATTCTGATCGTCAAAGCCTTCTTAAAATTCATCACTGACTCTCACTGAAATCCCTGAGAGAGAGAGAGAGAGAGAGAGAGAGAGAGAGAGAGAGAGAGAGAGAGAGAGAGAGAGAGAGAGAGAGAGAGAGAGAGAGAGAGAGAGAGAGAGAGAGAGAGAGAGAGAGAGAGAGAGAGAGAGAGAGACGCAGCACTTAGCTCCAGTATGAAAACATCTTTATTCGATTTTGACTGGTTGAGTTTGTGCAGCTGCTGTCAAGACGGTTCAAGCTGAGCTTTCTTGGTGTGAAACAATCTTAGCCCTAGAAGAACTAGAATATAATATTAATATTTTTTATTGACTGCCTCCTCCATTAAAAGCAATAAAAGGTCTTGCATTGGAGCTTTGTTAACATTCAGTTTTACCTACACAAACACATTGGCCAGTTTTCCTGCATCTTCGTATCTGTTTCCTATTTTGTTGTCTCAATTCGTCAACACCTTGCTTTCCATAGGTGAAAGCTAACCTGAAATGAACTCATATTGGGATGTCTGCTGCTGTCACATTGTGAGGACAGTGGCTTAGTTGTGTTTTTTCTGCCTGCAGCCAGAAATACGCAGGTTGCTAACAGCACAGGCTAACTTACACATTCAAACTGGAGAGTGCTCAGTGCCTGGTGAGCGCGCAGCGAGCCTTCCTTGCCTGCCAGTCCTGCAGAGATGATGTCATTGTTTGAGACTGGCTCTGTCACTGATGCTCTCTTGGTCACGATGCCCCCCCCCCCCCCCCCAAACACAGTTGAATAATGGAGAGCTCAGAGCTGAGTAGAGTGGAGGGTGGTGGAGGGGGAGAATGTAGGCTAAATGCCCAGGCATATTGTTACTCCGGAGTCCGTTCCGCTACTTGGTAGTACCAGACAGAGAGCCTAATTCCTCCATGCTACCAATAGGATATCAAAGTGCCAGAAGGGTGGGAAGGAAGGAGAGGAATGCAGCAGATGGCAATAAAGTGGTTTCTGTATCTGTTTTAAAGCCTGTGCTGCAAAAAGATTCTCTCAATTCAAATCAAAAGTGTCATTTCCTTAATGCTAATGCAGAAATCTGCCCTTTTCTGCCATCTTAAGATTCTTGTTTCCAGACAATTCTGAAAGGAACAAGAGAAGCTGCCTCACAACAGGTTGATCGTAATTTGCTGGTTGAAGAAGACTAAGGGCCCTATCTTGTACCTGGCGCAGCGCAAAGCCCGACGCAAGTGTCTTTGCTAGTTTAAGACCGAAGCAGTTGTCAGTTTCCCGTCCAGCGCCCATGTTGTTTAAATAGCAAATGCACTTGTGCCCTTCTGTGGGTGCGCACAACAGACTTTGGGAATCGCTGGTCTAGAGTTTATTTAACTGTGTTTGTGTTGTTCAAGTTTCACTTACATTTTCTAACGAGATTTGTCTGGTCTGCATTTGTCTGGTCTGGATCACTAATGCTGCGAGAGGCTGATCATGTTTTTTTTATGGCCATTGTAAATAATATACTTTGTGAATACTAAACACTGCAATTAGTGCAAATTAGTTCCATTCCAAATGTTCAGTATACATTGATGAGGCTTTGCATAACTGCTAAAGATGCTACTTAACTGTTGTCAGACAGCCAGTTGAAACCCCTGCAGCTTAACAAGACCAGAGGCTTTTTATTTGGATCCAAGCACAAATAAGGAATGCAGCCAGTTTCTCAGTTGCATGTAATGGCTTGTTAGCGAAAGGAAAAGCCTTGCTTGTAATTTAATTTTTGTTAGTTTTAAACAAAAACTAAAGTAGTAGTATTTTTTGTCAGTGAAATTCGTCTCAATTTGTCATGCATTTTAATGTATTTGAAGCATTTTGAGATTATAGCATTCTGTCTGTTGTGTACAGTTGCCATGGTTAGTGTCCTTCTCGTATATCAGAAGGATGTTTGTTTTCGTGTGTTTTCGTAGTTTGTCCAGCTGCTTTGTTGCTGCTTCTTTTCTGTAGAGAAATGTAGTCCACATGTCTGTTTCTACCAAGAACCGTAACATCAGATAACATTATAGACACATCATGTTATTGAATGCAAGATGCATCTTATCAAGAGTAGCGCAGCTAAATCAACTTTTGGTTATTTCTCTTACTTTGGGCAGAGGAGGATTGTTATACTAATTAGAGCTAGAGGTTAGAGTGTGTGATTCTGCAGATGCATGCAGGTTGCTGAATAAAAAACAGCAATGCGTTAATTTTTTAATTTGTCTGTCTTTCACATTATAGTTTTGTTTTTATTTGTTGACAAAAAATAATACATATTAAAGCTGCAAGCTGCATTGAACGGGCTCTCGCCCCTCCCAGCACGTACCAGGGGTACTGGCGGGACGCCCAGGTGATGTACTTCAAATGTTGCCCACGGCCTCAGCGGAGCACGGGGAACAGCTGTGCCGAGTTTCCCCTGATTCAGAATAACAGTTGCTGTTTTGACTGCCATGTATAGGAAATCGGTCCTCCTATAACTTGAAAATTTTTTCAACTATCAAAAATTATTTTTATATATTTTTGTCATGAGGGTCCACCGAGTCTACATGCAAATGT
The DNA here is from genome assembly GCA_023631565.1 of Gymnocephalus cernua. Classification (NCBI taxonomy): domain Eukaryota; kingdom Metazoa; phylum Chordata; class Actinopteri; order Perciformes; family Percidae; genus Gymnocephalus; species Gymnocephalus cernua. Next base: position 32,678,619 of record CM042430.1, read on the forward strand.
TGGCGCAGATGGGTCTCATGCTCCAGGAGGAGTTACAAAAAGTAGGTTTCGCATATAGCCATTTTGCTAATTAAAAATATCGAAACAGCGCCGATTCTAAAGGCCGATTGACGCCAAATTTGGCACAGAGTCTCAGTGGTCCATGAGGAACAACTGTGCTAAGTTATGCCAACTGGAATAGCCGTTGCCAATATACAACAATTCCTGTTTTGACAGCCACCTACAGGAAGTTGGTCCTCCATAACTTGCGCATTGTTTTAGGAAACTTTTTGTCAGGACGGTCCACCGAGTCTATACACAACTTTTTGTGCAGATCGGACTCACGGCCCAGAAGGAGTTACACAAAGTAGGTTTTGCATTTATCGCGATGTGACTAATTAATAATAAAAAATGTAAACAGCACCATCTAATGGCCGATTCACTCAAAATGTGGCATGGATGCTCAACCCCCTATGAGGAACAACTTTGTCAAGTTTCGTGATCATCGGATCAACTGTGGCCAAGATATGCAACTTCCTGTTTCGACAGCCACCTAGAGGAAGTTGGTCCCCCCTAACTTTCACATTTTTTCAACTATTAAAATTATTTTGATAACTTTTTGTCATGAGGGTCCACAGGTAGTACTTGCAAAGTTTCGTTAAGATCGGAATCACCGTCTAGGAGTTTGAAAGAATGTAAAATTTGTGTGAGTTTTTGTATTGAGGCCGTTAAAAATGTGCCCAAAGGCTAAAACCAATTAGGGGGCGCTATAGAGCAACCATACCACTCCCAAGCCTAAATGTGAACTCAGATCAAATAAATTACATTTCTGCACATGGCTGCACAATTTTGAGCGTTTTGGTGCATCCTAAAGTCCTGAAACACCTGTAAGTAAAATGAAAACTTTTGCACCAAAACCAAGATGGCCAACCTCCTGTCAGGTGGAAAAATTAAAAAAAAAAAGAAGCTCCATGGACATCAAGATGAGACCTGTGTTCCCTCAAAATTTGGTATATCAACTTCTCATTTTTTTCCGAATCATGGCGCTCATTAGAGGGCGCTATGGAGCCCCCTGGCGATGCCCGAGCCCAATCACTACAGAACTTTGCAATTTTCACCAGGTCTGACGTGTGCAAATTGTTGTATGTTTTCATGCATTCCAACCCCCTCAAAAATGCGACGTTGGGGCCTTGCACTTTCGTGCTCGGGCCCTAAATATATTTCATCATAGTATTTGCTTCCAAAAGATTTAGTCTTGAAAAATAGGTTGTCAACAAAATATTTTTTGGTCATAGTTTTTGTTGATGAAATGAACACTGATTGGACTCTGTAAGGTGTAAAATGAGATAAAGAGCACACAAAGACATTGGTAACTTTAAGGATACTCCATGGTCATTAAAGGCCAAATGATAATACCTGACAACCAGTGTTTTGTCCAGATGTTGGGGTCACCTGTGTGGGTGGAAGGGGCCAGCTGGGGTGGGGCTGGTGCTTAACTGACTCTTCAGGCCTGGTCACACCAGCATTTACAATAACTAAATTCTGCAACAAAATCAATTTATTTGTATGCAATTGGTGCAATCAGTGGATATACTTGCAGGGGTAGTGTCTACGTAATCTGTGCGAATTGTCACATTGAGTTCACATTTTTGCTTTTGACCAATAGAAAACCATCAATACTGAAGGAACAAAGAGGTGAAAAGTCCAAAAACAAGGATGCTATTGTAGCTTAGCTGCTGTGTTGCACCAATCACTTTTATTTAACCTCCTCTGCCAGAGTAGTAACTGCAGCTCCAAAATGGTACCATTATGAGACTGGTATCAGTGGTACGACATCTTAGTGCTTATTCCAGTTAGACATAATAATGAAAATGTTATAATACAATTTCATTTCTTTGTGTATGGGATTATGTGGAGACAGAACTTGTGTATCAAGGATGGGCCTGTATAGAAGAAGTACTTTTTAACTTGGGTTTAAGAGGACTGCTTAATGGTCTCTAAAAGTCTTTATGGCCTTTTTCCAAATTCCCATTCTGGCTTCAGTTTTGCCCATTTCACCTGTGCTGACAGGAAAAACAGACATAAGATAAGCAGATATAAAATGTTACAATTTGTACTACTAACATACTAACATAACACAACCAAAACTCATACAGAACTGTCAAATGTTGAGTTGCATTGTGGTTTATGATGGCTCCAGGTTTTGAAATAGGGGTGTAACAGTACAGAAGTCACAGTTCTGTTCATACCCCGGAGTCAGGGTTCGATGGGAGTTCGGTACAGCGGATAATAAAATAAAATGCACCGTAACATTTGGGCAGGAATACACAAACTGTTATAGCCCTAGTGTGGAATAAAAAACCATATATCTGGTTCTGCTGCATCTATTTTGATCCCTTTTTCTAAACTGTCCATCATTAGCCCAACAGTGTGAAAGGAGTGCGATACTAAATAAGTGGAGTACTCTTTTAAGTAATCCTAAATGCATTGTACGTGTCAAATCCTGGAATACAGTTTTAGCAATAATATCATAGCCATAAGTCATTTTCAATGGGACTAGTACGTCTGTGTTTATATCAGCGCATTGACACGGGAAACTAAGTGAAGTCTGTATTTTACTGTCAAGGCACTGTCAAAACTTTAATTTATGATTGGCAACGCAGCCAATATGACCCCAATCAGCTGATTTGCAGGTGACTAATATTTAAAGCAGCACTATGTAACTTTTAGCTGCAGCTGTAGTTCCAATGAGACAACCTGTAGGGGGACCGAAGCGGGAAAAGTTACATAGTGTTGCTTTAATATACAATAAAAATATACAAATTCTGTGTTGTAATTTTTCCTTTACTGACATGGCATGTTGGTATGGTATTAAGATCACGACCTCCCTAATTATTACAAATTACTAGAGGTTCCCAGGTAATACTAGCCCCGTACGAATAGGGCTTAATTCAAACTGTGGTTATTATGAAAATAGAGTTGAATGTGATCCTGCTGTCTTTTACAGCAGGATGTGACTGACTCAGACATCCATAATTTGCAACACCATTAACTTCAATTTACTGAACTGAAAAGGCCTACACACTTTTATAACAAATAAAACATTATTATCTTATTTCTCAAACAAGATTTGATTCATGTACGAATTTAAGTAAATTTGTGTTTTTGCTAAGTAGTTTTTTGTATTGTATTTAGTATTTGAGCGGGATGTGTCAGTGCAGATATAAATCTTCCCTCATACCAGAGGTAGTTGGGACTATTAAGATGGCGATAAACTCACTGTTCCAGTCTAACGGCTCTCAAGGTCTGACTGAGGAGCGACCCATCATGAAAAGAGAAAAATCTTTCCCCTCTGCACTTTGCTCTGTCAGGTATGAAGGGTTTGCACCAGATAGGTTTTGGTGAGATGGAATGTATTATGAATGTGAGTGTGAGCGCGACAGACAGAAACCGTGGCAGTACAGCAGCCTTGTTGGCTGTCTGCGATGCGCTTGACGCCAACTCCTCCCTCTATCCCCCCCAACTCCCCCAGGTGACCACAAAGCTGTCGTAGAGATTGATGGACGGAGCAGATGAGGAACACCTCTCTGCCACTTATAGAGCCACCTCTGGACTACCCGCCATGTTGCAGTGCAGCGTGTGAGGGAAAACAAAGGAAACAAACAGCACAGGCAAAATGCATAATACCATGATCATTACTTAAATCTTATTAGCCTGAAGCTGTGCATTATTTTTAGACAAAATGCATAGCTTTGACATAGCAACGTCATCAGTGTCCTAATGCATATATAATTCTCCACCTTGTTTAAATAATAAGTAATGTTGACAAAGATAGTGTTGCTATGTATAGATCATATTATGATTAAACAGTACAGTTTAATCAGCAGGTAGACAATCAACCCTGACTCGCAAAAATATTTTTTGATGTACTTTTTCATCCTTTAATGCTATAATCCTTAAGAATTGCATTATTTAAAATGAAATTTTGATGCTATTTATGGTGTCATTTATCCAGCAAAAGCGATTTAGTGTATATGCATTACCTTTGTATACAGTAGTTTTTATTGTTCGTGGCGGAGGTCGCCATTCCCACGAGGGATTTAAATGAAATACACATGAACAAGAAATTCATGTACTTTAGCGTTACTGTTTGTAATGTTATCTCATTAGTATACTTTGGGAAGAAATTACCTTACTTATGAGCAATCAGCTGCAGAGTTCAGCACTGTTTTGCAGCCCATTTTGAAGTGTGAAATGTCAGACCACTACGGATACATTCTCAACCGGTAGTAAACACTGTAGCTGTAAATGTGGGTGGTGTCAGCAATGATGTACTTAGACAGTGCATTTGAAATTTTAAATGGACCACAAATTTTTTTTTTTTTTAAGTCTTGGTCAAAATCTAAGGAAAAGGGCTGCTTGAGGTCTGATGTGCAACTGTCTGGGCATCCATGAAAACCCCTGGTGTAGCCTTGTGTGCTTATGTGAGGGAGGTCATGAAAATGTCAGTTTAGCTTGAAGGAGAGCTGTGAAACTATAGTTGTGAACCAAACGTCTGTTCTGTGCAGGCTTACATTAGCAGTTTATGGAGCTTACAACAAATGTTGCTGTGTTGCATATAAAGATACTCGGGAGCTTTTATGGTATACAAATGCACCTCATTATGGTGGAGATAGTGGCCCTCCATTTTGAGCCACTCCCTATGAACAGGAAAGTGATCATCTATGGATGGGCCCTTGCAGCGTTAACTCTCATGCTGCAATTTGCTGCAACCGGGCACATTGTTTTTATCTTCACAGTCATCATCATTCTATAGATTCAACTGTGTCAGTCTGTGGAGCCGCTGGCACCCTTTTGTCCCGCTTGACCGTGGCCAATGAGGCCTAAAATGCAGAGATTTACTGCTGCAACACCTCAGACTGAGAGCCCTGGCTTTTACTGAGGCGGCCCAGAGGGAGGCAGACTGAGGAAGATGGAGAGGAGGAGCAGGGGGCTGATGACTAAGGCAAGAGCTGGAAAAGAAAGTTGTGTATCAGTGAAGCTGGCTTCATGACAGTGGCTCATAATCGTCCCTTTGTTAGAAGTTAAATGAGGAAAAGGTTAAATTTGTGTCTTTTTGGCGACATACAGTCTGGTCCTGCAGAGTGTTGGCTTTGCTGTTGTCTGGCGACGACTGCAACATCATGCTGAAGGAAAATATCCACTGTTAGGTCGTCTCTCTTTTTCACTTATTTGTCATCAATCTGCTGAATTGATGCTTTTCAGGATTTGTGTTGTTGTTGCGATAAATTGTTATTTTCCAGAATCACCCACCCCTTTAACCAATGCACAATATGTGTTGTGTTGCTGTATATTGCTTTATAGATTTTTGAGGCCTCTGTGGGTGGTGATATTAGTGTCTCTGCCTTTTCTTCGATGTAGGCTATTTCTCATGTAAGATTATTGTTGAGTTTAGGTGGAATCTAGGGCTGCAGTTATCGATTATTTTAGTAATCGAGTATTCTACAGATTATTCCATCGATTAATCGAGTAATTGGATAAGAAATGCTGTTGCTTTGTAGTAAATAGCTATAGTATATTATATAAAAGAAAGGTTTCATTTTTAGAAAAAGCAACCTTTGTATTGCTTAAATGCATACAATAACAGGAATAGATGCTAATATTTTAAGCACTGGCCACATGGGCCACCCTGCCCCTAAATCAGGTGGCCAAAGTACATTTTGGTGGCCTAAATGTAAATCTTTTTTGCCCCCCTTCCCCTTTATGCCTTTGCCTTTTTACACTGCATATACAAAAAAGCTGTTCACTAAGCCCAGGTACACAGCTTACAGCAGGGCTAATCAACTAAATTATGCTGTTCTGGGGGACACATTTTCAGAAGGCTGATCTGAGTGAAGTTTAGAACGAGTGAAGAATGCAGACATCATCGGCACTGTCCAATGACATCTGCATCACGTGCATATTGAGTAGCCATGTGCAGGAGGCGCTGGTTAAGAGAAAGGGCCTAGTTTGTCTCCGCCAGCAGCAAAGTTTACCGACAGCTTTCGTTTTAGCTTGTTTTCTTAAAAAAAATCACTATTTGCAGAGTAGCATGCTGTAGTGTAAAACGCTGGACGAAAGACTGCATGCAGACGTTAACGTTACCTTACCTTACCCGGTTGACTTGCACTCATGACTCTTTTCAGGACAAGCCCGGGCCCTGTGTATTAAATCCTTCTTCAATTTATGTTGTGATAGGTAATAGAAAAAGAACAATAAATCCGCTAAGTAAGAACAAGCACTTATCAGCAAACCTCGCAAATTTAGCATTCATTCCTCGTCAGCCAACGCCTATACCAAAAATTGAGACAGATAAATATTTTAACACACTAACACTAGCCTTACTAAACGTCAGGTCTTTGGCAGGAAAATCATTTTTAATTAATGATTTTATTATTAAGCACAATCTTGATTTTATGTTTTTAACTGAAACCTGGTTGGACCATAATAACCGTGGTGCTGTTCTCATTGAGTCAGCTCCCCCTAACTTCAGTTTTATGAGTGAGCATAGAGTGAATAAGAAAGGAGGTGGAGTAGCCATTTTGTATAATGACTTATTCCATTGTACTCAAATATCTTATGGAAATTTTGCTTCTTTTGAATATGTGACTCTTCAGCTAAAGTCCACCCCCCGAGCTATATTTCTAAATATCTACAGACCACCGAAATACTGTGCAGCTTTCTTCGATGACTTTACTGAACTGCTATCTATAATCTGTATTAACTTTGACTGTGTAATTATTGCTGGTGATTTTAACATTCATGTGGACAACCTGCAGGATAGAGGGTTGTGGTGACCGACGTTGCTCTCTCTGATCATTCATGTGTTTTCTTTAACGGCACTATCTCGGTGCCCAAAAGTGTCCAAACTAAGGTAATCAGAAAACGGTATATCACTGAAAACACCAGTGAAACATTCATTCAGCTTTTCTCCTCCACACCCGCCCTCACTGGGGTCTCAGTCAATGAGCTTGTAGATAATTTCAATTTTAAAATTACAAATGTTATTTATGCCATTGCTCCCACTAAGGTCAAAGCTGTCCGTAGTAAGAAAAGATCTCCATGGAGAAATGTCATACGGGTAAGAACAGAAAAAACAGAGTGTTGAAAAACTGAACGCAGGTGGCGAAAAACTAATCTCCAGGTCCACTATAACACCTATAAAGACAGACTTCACATTTATAATTTGGAACTGAGGAATGCTAGGCGGTCCTTCTTCTCTGACATTATCGCCAGAAACAATAATAATTCACGTGCTCTGTTTGCTACTGTCGATAGGTTAACAAACCCTCCAGTACCAGTAGCATCTGAACTTTTATCTACCAAGACCTGCAATGATTTTGCCTCCTTTTTCGAAGACAAAATTCAGAAAATTAGACTAACTGTCAGTGTCTCAAGTAAGGGATATGTGTTGCCACACTGTCCAGGCAAAACAAATTCCAATATCACACAATTTCATATGATCAACCATAAAAACCTGGAGGACATTATACAACATCTGAAAACCTCCTCCTGTTGCCTTGATATTCTACCAACAGACCTTTTCAAAAATGTTTCAAATTGTATGTCTTCTGATCTTTTACAGATTGTAAACACGTCTCTACTCTCAGGTATCTTCCCAAAGGCCCTGAAAACTGCAGTCATCAAGCCACTTTTAAAAAAGAACAATCTAGACACGGCATTACTGAGCAACTATAGGCCGATATCTAACCTTCCATTCTTAAGTAAAATCATTGAAAAAGCGGTTTTTCAACAACTCAACCTTTTCTTGTCACTAAACAATGTTTTTGATGCCTTCCAGTCGGGTTTTTGACCACACCACAGCACTGAGACAGCTCTTGTTAAAGTATTTAATGATATCCACTTAAACACAGATAGTGGCAAAACTGCAGTCTTAGTATTACTTGATCTCAGTGCTGCATTTGACACGGTCGACCATGACATATTACTACACCGATTAGAAAACTGGGTTGGCCTTTCTGGCTCAGTCCTAAACTGGTTTAAATCCTATTTAAAGAATAGGGACTACTTTGTATTTATAGGTAATTATACATCTGAGCATACAAATATGACGTGCGGAGTTCCCCAAGGCTCCGTTCTGGGGCCTCTTCTGTTTAACATCTACATGCATCCACTGGCTCAGATTATGGAAAAAAACAAAATATGTTACCACAGTTATGCGGACGACACACAAATGTACATAACCTTATCGCCAGGAGACTATAGTCCTATACAAACACTGACTAAGTGCATTGAACAAATTAACAACTGGATGTGCCAGAACTTTCTTAAATTAAATGAAGAAAAAACTGAGGTGGTTGTTTTTGGAGCAAAAGAGGAACGATTACAAGTCAGCGCTCAGCTTCAAACGGCAATGTTAAAAACAACAGACAACAGGCTTGTCTCTTCTCTTAGCTCCTCACTATTTACGCTCTCTTCCTTCATTTTGTAATCTGCGCCGTCAGACTTCACGGCATGTGTCAACAGCAGCGTCAGCCCGTTGTGCGATGGTAATAATCATCCGTGCAGAAACACAGCGGTATACAACCATAGACTAAAATATTAACAGCATAGTAACAGTATATGTATACAGTGTTAGTTACATTGTTTAACCGAAGCTTCGATTCAAAGAGTTTTGCATCGAAGATTTTTAGTAATCAAATTATTCGAGTTACTCGAGGAATCGTTTTAGCCCTAGTGGAATCCAAACCCTAATCCAAATGTTTCAGGCTGAATATTTTATTACAGTTTTTCTCGTTTGCTTAGACACATATCTTGAAACCCATTTTCTCAAAACTGTAAGCACAAAACCAAATTCTGAAATTACATTCACAAAACACCTGAGTCTGCTGGCAAAATCAAACAATGCTTTCAGATCATACACACAGACAGTCAATAACTAAACACTACAGAGCATTCATTAGACATTACCTCAAACATTTGAGAACACAGTGTCCAGGGCATGTTACAGTTTATTTCATACAGTAAACACATTTTGCAATGAAAACAAACATTATATCACAACTTACCGGGAATATCTTGTACACTGCAAGTAGAGCAAGTAATACAAGTATTAGGCACTCGTAGAAGAATACAGTAGTCCAACTACAAAAGGCCAAAGAACAAAGAAAATGAAATGAAAAGCACATGACAGTACACTAAAAAATATTGTGAAACCGCAAAATCAGACATCAGCATTCAATGCTCCTGTGCCACCTGTGCACTCTGAACTGGCTTATATGCTCTACGATTGGTTTGATCACCTCAGTAGAAAACGTGTGTGCAATTTTGAGTCGTGTGTAAACGATAACAACTGTGTTGTAGTTGTGTTTAACTCTTGCTGCCTGTGTTAACCATTTTGCAACACAAGTGCATCACAGTGTGAAATGTGTTTTAGGGAGTGAGAATATGTTCAGAGTTTTGCAAATGGGTGTAAGCCACTGAGCATTTGGTTCAGAGAATGGGGTTTAGCGTTTTAGCAATTCAGGAAACCTGTAAACTCCCAGTTGCTCATTTTATCACAATGCCAACATTTCAGCACTGTCACCCACATCATTGTTGTGTTAGTAGAAAATACAAATCGGAACTGGGTCAAGGGTTGCGTCTGATCACAGCTGACAGGAGCAGCAAAGATATTTGTTGTTTACTCCACAGTGCAAGTCACTAGGAAAGTGAAAGTGAAAGAAAAAGCCTTTGAAGCAAAAACGAGCCTGCCCCCCTCGCAAAATCATCAATAAAAGATAAGGGAAGGAAGCAGCACGGAGATAAAATGGTGAGGCAGTGACAATGAAAAAGATGAAATAGCCTATTTCTTTTCATTGATCTATGAACCCCATGGGAGGTGCACTGAGTGGGGAATTAGTATGTGTTGGAGCAAGTCATTGTATCACCTACCCTTTACATGAAGACATAGACATTCTGTACACATATGCACATACTGTTTGAGCTTGATTTACCAGGTGTTTATATGGTTAAAGGTATGTGTAGCATGTTATTTATTTTTTTAATTGTCAGCTAATCTTATAAAAAAACCCAAACCAACAATGAATTGATCCTGCTAACACATATTGTCTGTGTAGCTCTTTCCTCTGTGCCATATAGCTCCATTGTTGTCCAAAACCTATTAAAACGCATCAATGAGCCGCACTGTTGCACTGGGTGACATGTTCCTTCATTACCATGAACGCACACACACTGTAGTTTATTTTTACTCAATCCCACACACCGTCCTGCTGCGGCATGTACTCAATCAGCGCACCAAATATATATTATTCCACAGCAGTAAATAGTCTGCAATATATGCACTATTTCCCCATGTTTGAGTAACATTTGCTAAAAACTACAGCGGCCAGCAGTTTTACCAAATGAATGAGCCTTTTAAAAATGGTATCCAAAGTGCTTTACATCAAGGATAAGAATAAAACAACATAATGTACAATGAAAAGAATAAAACATAAAATGAGAAAAGATTACAGAAAAGGGAAAATGTCACACCGCTACTAAAAGCCATTCTAAAAAAAAAAAAAAAAAGTAGCACTATATTAAGTTTTTAGAAAATGTGTTTTATCCATCTAACAAATATAAACCCAATCTACAGTCTTCTTTGGGCTGTTTTGGTCTCTACTAAATTCTGAGTAAAAATATCTGACTCATTATCTGCTAACTTCTCCGCCATGTTTACTAGCTAGTCGCTATTTCTTTATGCCATTTGGTGCTGGAAAGGTAGCATTCTATGTGTTTATCAGAGCTTTTTCCTTAAGGGTCCCACTGCTGTTGATCTTTATCTTCTTACATTGTTTTAGTTTTGACAGTTGGGCTGTAGAAGAAAGAAGGTTAGTGCGTCTTTAGTTTCAAAAATAAAAGAAGTGAAATGAGCTTGACTTGGAGCCTGGGTCTAAATCATTACAGACTGCCAGGCTTTATGGCTGAGGTTTTACTGTGAAGACAAAAGTCATTGCTGTCTGCCATAGCCTCAGATTCAAGCCATATGTTTGGCTGATGAGATGTCTACATCTATTCTTGTGACTGTCAGCAGATCAGGCTGATTTGTTATAGGTCTACTCGTCCCCCCCCCCCCCCCCCCGGGTATGAAACATATTCACAGTGATAATAAGAATGGGCAACAGCATATCTCCTTTTTCTTTGTTCTTCATCTTAACACCAAGGGATGGGATGTCATTTATAACACAATACATGTCATGGTACTAGCATTAGCATTAAGCACTATAATAAAATATTGTGATATTTTTAAACAATATCAACATATAATAATGAGTTATATCAAAAATACTTTGTACATAATGACCAAATACGTCATTCATGAGATTTTATTTGAAAATGATTTTGTTGACTGCCCGCGCTGCAGTAACACAGAGATGGGCCTGGGCATGCTTTGAACTAATGGTGTGAGCTTGACGGAGAGAAAAATTGGAGCGGGAGATAAGGCGACACTCCAACTCTTTAAAAATCCGCTCTGCACTCCATCCAAAATCCTCCTGCCCGCCCGGTCATGCTGCGCTCCGCTCACATGCTCTGATTCCCACTAGACATTCCTATTTTTTCATGTTATTTCAACTGGAACTGAAGTAATATTATCACCTACTTTTAGAGACCACATACACAGAAATTGCACTAATCAAATTACAGTACTAACATTGTCCGAACCCAAAATTCATGCTCCCGGAGAACACTTATGTACAACCCCAAATCAGAAAAAGTTGGGACAGTATGAAAAACACAAATAAAAAAAGAAAGTAGTGATTTCTAAATGTACTTTGACTTGTATTTCATTGCAGACAATGTGAAAACAAAATATTTCATGTTTTGTCTGGTCAACTTAATATCATTTGTAAATATACGTCCTTTCCTGTCATTCAGACCTGCAACACATTCCAAAAAAGGTTGGGACAGGAGCAATTTAGGGCTAGTAATCAGGTAAATTGGTTAAATAATGATGTGATTTGAAACAGGTGATGTCAACAGGTAATTGTAATTATGATTTGGTACAAAAGCAGCATCCAAGAAAGGTCTAGTCCTTTAGGAGCAAAGATGGGCCGAGGATCGCCAGTTTGCCAACAAATACGTGAGAAAATTATTGAAATGTTTAAAAACAATGTTCCTCAAAGAAAGATAGGAAGACATTTGCTTATTATCACCTTCAACAGTGCATAACATAATTAAAAGATTCAAGGAATGTGGAGGAATTTCATGGCATAAAGGACAAGGGCGCAAGCCTAAGCTGAACAACCGTGATCTCCGAGCCCTCTGGCGGCACTGCATCAAGAATTGTCATTCATCTATAAGCGATATCACCACATGGGCTCAGGACTACTTTGGCAAACCTTTGTCAAGTACCACAATACGTAGTTACAGCCACAAATGCCAGTTAAAACTGTACTGTGCCAAAAGAAAGCCCTATGTTATGTCGACTTCTCTGGGCTCGGAGGCATCTGGGATGGACCATCACACAGTGGAAACGTGTACTGTGGCCAGATGAATCAGTATTTCAGGTATTTTTGGGAGAAATGGACGCTGTGTGCTCTGGACCAAAGAAGAAAAGGATCATCCAGACTGTTACCAGCAACAAGTTCAAAAGCCAGGGTCTGTCATGGTATGGGGTTGTGTCAGTGCCCTTGGCAAAGGTAACTTGCACTTCTGTGATGGCACCATTAATGCTGAAAAGTACATAGAGATTTTGTAGCACAATATTCTGCCTTCAAGAAGACATCTTTTCCAGGGACGTCCATGCATATTTCAACAAGATAATGCGAAACCACATTCTGCACACATTACAAAGTCCTGGCTGCGGAGGAAGAGGATACAGGTACCTGACTGGCCTGCCTGCAGTCCGGACCTGTCTCCAATAGAGAATGTGTGGCGCATTTTGAAGCGCAAAATGCGACAACGAAGACCCCATACTGTCAATCACTACTTTCTTTTTTTATTTGTGTTTTCCATACTGTCCCAACTTTTTCTGATTTGGGGTTGTAGGTCGACACTTGTGTTGTTGTGACGTACCAAAAGCTTTCAGTATAAGTAACATTTAGTATAAGTTCCCGGTATAAAAAGCTACATTTAACTAGTGACACTCTGTGTTGTTTGTAACATCATACCAGTAACACTATATCTGTGAATCATATGAGTTGTATTTGCCTCGGTAACAGCAAAACTTTACACACACTGTCCAGCAGGGCTGCTACAGCTTTTGGCTATAAACACGTTTGTGACTGGGTGCTAACTTTAGTCAAACTTACACAACATTGCTAAGCACAGGAATCACTGTTTCTGAAATACCTTACAGTTTGATCGTTTGTTTTTCATACATGTACCATCATGGCACTCTATCAAGTAAATACACACACACACACACACACACACACACACACACACACACACACACACACACACACACACACACACACACACACACACACACACACACACACACACACACACACACACACACACACACACACACACACACACACACAATACAGCAGCAATGCACAAACACACCGGCGAGGATCACAGAGCAGAGGAGGCCTTCATGTAACAACAAAGCCAGCTGAGCTTCTGTTGCATTATAAAGTTCCACAAAAAACAACATGAAAAAACAGCTTTACCGCATCCAACCTATTACTGTCGTTATTTAACTGACGCTGCGTTCAACAGGCTAAACTGCAATTAATAATAAATAAATAGTAAAACAACAAAAATGTCAAAACTTACAGCTTCCAAGTTTGTTCACTGACAGCTGATATTGATCCATCCTAAGCTTTAGTTTTTGAAGTGAATCCTGCTGTGTACTGACCTTCCACAGCAGAACAAGTAGTGTGCTTTGGTCATGCGTTGTTACCAGGAGGAAATCACAATGGCGGTCAGCGAGGTTGATTCGGCAGGTACTCCGTGGGCGAGGATGGTCAGCTAACTGGAGGTGGTTTCTATGGCACATGAACCCCCTAGGACGTCATATCCACCGCCACATCTGACTAGCTTGTTGTTACACGTTTTCTGATGGATGGAGCAGGAGTAACAGAAACAGGATGGTCTTTTCTCATACCTTGGGGGTCTCTAGACACACTGGGGACACACATGTTTGTTGAAAAGCCATTCAAATTCTCTTTGGTCCATTTGTCTATCGCTTTGCAGTAACCCAGTATCAACGTAGTTTCATTTTACATTAGTCTGAAGAGTGTTTCTGAGTCTGCTTCTCGAGGTTTAGTTCAATCTGTTTTGTCCTGCAGGCCAACCTGAACGACTCTCATAACCAGATGGTGGTCCACTGGGCTGGAGAGAAGAGCAACGTCATTGTCGCCTTGGCTCGAGACAGCGCAGGAGCCACCGGGCCCAAAACCAGCTCTGTAAGTACCCCTGAGCACATCCATGCACAAGATGTATAGAAAAACTAAAACTAGCACATCCATGGCCTTTTATAGTCTGTTATAACATGTAACATCAGTCTTACCCCCTTTTTCTGTTGAATCTTAAGGGTCCGGCGTAGACGCAGAAGGGTTATATTTTATCCTGCTTAAAGGTTCTATACATAGTACCTAGTATTGATCAATAAATTAGGTAATCATATGCAATCATCCATCATATAAGAGATGGACAACATCAACTGGACAATATCTGATATAAAATGTTGGGTCTATGAAAGCATGTTTGATAGAGTGTAACTGTACAGACACTGGCATAAAAAAGAGCATTTATTTTTTGTTGATTTTCTAACTCACATAGAAACTACTATTAGAGTAAGCGAAATCCCCCGTTGCCCTCTTAAATTTTCATTTGCTAAGTTTGTCACGACACTGTTAATTATGTAATTAAAACATAGGCGCAGGCAAATTGAAAATTGCACAATTTCAAATCTCAATTTTGATGTAAAAACGATTGTCCGTTTAGCCCTTATGTACATACTGTAATCCAGGGCCATGTGTTTTGTACAGCTATCACAGACCACAAGGCGTAGTCGTTGATTACTCCCTCTTCTCCTTTTTGTCTCCAGGTCTATGTGTCCTATGACTACGGGACCACTTTCACACTCGTCTCAGACAAGTTCCAGCTTTCAGGGCTCAAGGCCACGGACGGCAGCAAGCAGATCATCTCCCAGTTCTACCACAGCCCTGCCGACAACAGGAGGGTAAGTCACTGCTTACTCGTGGGCATTAAGGTATGCACCGCTGAAGGTGAAGTTATGAAAATGAGGTGAAACGTACAGCACAAGAGTATCTGTAGACAAGAAGGGAATTATGTCAACTGCATGCATAATAAACACATCTAACACCAGATACAGTAAGTGGGGTTGAGGGTCTTCGAAACACACTTTTTCCATTGTAGAGTGATGAAAGGCATTGTGCTCTTGGGTACCGTTTATGATTAAGGATTGTGAATTTTATAATACTTCGTCTCCAATCTGTTCCTCAACACAGATACATCTTGGAGAGCTACCAAATTCAGACATATATGGAGTTGTTTAAGGTCCTGGCTTTGGTTTTCCTTTGACCGTACCCTCTGAACTTCATGCCCTGCATCTTTTTTAAAGAATTGAAGTTGGCACAGTTTAATTAAACTCCTGTGATGGTCTAGATACATTCAAGGTTGATCAAAAGGAATGGAAGCATTCTCTCCTAAAAGTAGCGTTCTAAAGGCTGGGGTATGTTTAAAACAAACTAGTTTGCATAGCATGTTGTCCAACAAGTCTAAAGGCAGGGCTAAAAGCCAGCTATCATAAAGACATAATTGTTCAAATGTGGATGACTTTTGGTCAATCTTTTCTTAAAGGCATTTATTGTTTTGCACTCAGCTGTACACATGGAAAGTGACTAGATCCATTACGCACTTCCTTTGAAACATACTGAGATCATACCTAAGCGAGACATAAAACTGTTTCATATTTACTTAAATGAAGCAAAGGTAGGTACCATTTATTCTATAAAGTATCATTTCATTATATGACTGAATAGCCCACATGGTTCAGTTGCAGTTTCTCATCCTTGGAAGCTAATCTTGAAGAAAAAAGGTGGCCTTATTCCTTCCAATGTACTTCAAAGGCCAATCTTCATTTAAAAAAACTACTTTTAGAATATTAAAACATGTAAATGTAGGTTTAGTCAGCACCCAGCACAGAATTTTGACAAAGTGCTAATAATAGATGTATTTAATTGAGGAAAGTGAACATTTTCATGTACATTGCTGGAGACCCCCTTTTAAAAACTGAAAAAATATTCAGTGGAGATTTTTTCAGTAATACTTTCTGGACTAACTAACTAAATCCTAGTAGATATTACATTTTTAAGGGAGCATCTTCATTTCTTCTGTTATTGTGTCTTGTGATTCTGCCTGTCATCAGTGTAGCCATACAGTTCCCTGCTCACCCAGAATTGAGTGGTTGTTGGGGATATCAGTGACAAAGCACATCAAAGCGAGCTGAGAATTGTGGGATTAGCACAGTACCATTACATAATCAAGAGTTCTGGGGAATACATGTGTTGCTGGTGCACTTAATATGTAGGACTCATACATTTCTGAAGTAGAATTTATCAAAATAAGCCAAGACATCATATTTCTGTTTCAAATAATTTATTATGTCTCAGGCCTATGTTGCCCCCCACCATTAAGACATTTTTAAACTACAGTTATGGTGGGGCAGCTCGGTTGGACGTAGTCATATTTTCAAATCTCTAGTTAGCTTTTAGCACTGACTTAATGTAGGGCTCTATGGAGTCTGTCTTATTGCTTTTTTAAATTCTCAATTTCACGATTACGTCCATGAGTTTGTTTTCACAGAAACGATTGAGCTTTACATTAATGCTGCCATCCGTCTGTGACTGGCCCCAGCCGGGCCCTCGTCTGGAAAAAAAGGACACTTGCCTCTGGGCAAAAACAAATTTCTGGGGGAAACCCTGTGCCTTGATTGTGCTAAAGTGTCTATTTTCTTATTCTTCAGTACCTTTTTGTGGACTCCACCAACAACTACCTGTGGAACACCTTTGACTTCTGTAAGAGCGTCCAGGGCTTCTCTCTGCCCTTCAAACCGACAGATCTGCTGCTCCACAGCAGAAGATCCAACCTGGTGCTCGGCTACGACGGCTCTCACCCAAACAAACAGGTAGAGACTCCACCTGCAGCGGCGCCAGCTTGATCTTCACAGGGTCTAGTCAGATCATTGTTTTATGATCCAATCTCGTGTGACATATCAAGAATGACACAGGCATATTCAATATCAAACCATTTGAAATTGATTTATGTGACTGCTTGAAATGTGCTAAAGGCTGTGCTGCCTTCATGCTTTTCAGCCACTTCTTGTAGATAGAAAGGCTCCTCTTCCAATTTCTGTAACAAAATCTTAGGTGAAAAGCTATATATTTTTTTTAGATACAAATACTCCTACTACTAGTATAACTAGAATAACTATAAACATACATAAATGATGATATGTGAGTATGGTGGAAAACGCTTTGTTCAAAATTCTTTCACTTCACTTGTTTCTATTGCATTTATTTCTTTACTATTGAATCAGTAGGAAATGCTTCAGCTGAGAATTTGTTGTAGCTCTTAAGCTGCTATCAAATGTTCAGTAGGTGTGTAATATGGTACTTCATGTACAGTCTGTGGTAAACAAGAGAAGAAACCATTGGTTGCTGTTTGCATGGAAGCTTTTTTGGTTTCCTTGTCTTGAGCACAATAGCGTCAAACAGCTCTCCAGTGTACTCCTTCTGACATGTGTAAGAGCCAAAACGAAGAATTGAGCTTGACCTACATTTTACAGTGCACCATCCCCCTTTTCTTCCTCTTCTTCTCCTTCTCCTCCCTCCTCCCCCCCCCCTCCCCTTACACCGTCTCTCCTCCCGTAGCTGTGGAAATCAGACGACTTTGGGGAGACATGGGTGTTGATCCAAGAGCACGTGAAGACCTACTTTTGGTAAGACAACCGCTGTCTCAGCTCACGGCAAGTACAGTATGCAATGAAGAGTGTTCTGCACTCTATGCAGCCTTCAGTGATACAGTATAAGGAGGAATGAGTAAATACAACCTTCCAGTAAATACCAGTTCAGTCCGTATCACAGTCCGTAGAACACAAAAAATTAATTCATCAAAAATATAGGGGTGATTCTGATGTACACACTAGGATGTACTGGGACAAAATCATCAGTGATACAACCATGAAAGTGCATACCAATTATTTTCTATGCCAGGCGGAGATCTGCACTCCACTGAGTGCACTTTTCTGGTTTGCTTTATTTTTCGTAGCCGGAACATAGATTAATGTAGCGGGAGCAGTGTTTTGATCATATTTACAGTGGCGATAGACTGTTTATCTTTTGGGAAGGGCAAGTGAATGGGTTCATTATTTGAGTTACTGAACAGGACCAGACCTGATGGCTGAAGTGGTTCATGTTTACTTTCACTTTGTCAGTTTCTTTCTGTATGTGTCTGGGGGGTGGGGGGTTGGGGGGTTGTATGAGCTGTTAATAGTGACACTACTACTTTTTCTTTCTCATGGCATTGAAAATGGAAGGATCAACAAATGGTCATGTGTTTAAATGATCTGAAACTTTGCTTTTCGGCGAAAATCGCCGTTTTGAATGGGAAAATGTCATCCACGGGTGGTATGTGTCACCTTTTTCAGCCCGTCTGAGTTTGCAGGCATGAAATATATATATATTGTATGCTTACTGTCCCAAGCACAAAACCAACCCTGGATTGTTAAAGGAGCGAACTAAACATCAGTAGAGACACTTTTTTTCTAGACGCCCAAAAAGTGAATACATCTCATTAATTTATTTATTTATCAAATGTGTTTTTTGTAAAGGGGAAACATTACGCCACAGTATAAAACAAATGCTGGTCGCTTTACCGAAATACATTGCTTAGATCTTAGACCTGGCTTCAAATCTTATTTATAATCTTATTTCTGTTTTAGTATCAGAAGAACATAGAGGGGAAAAAAAGAAAACGTTAAATAGCTGAAACTGTTGTAACTTAGGCAGAACATACTACTTGTAGGTTGACGATTGAAAAAATATGTTTTCCGGTCCTCTAAAGTAATTTTTGCTTCATCAACCATGCAGACGGCCTTCACAGTTAACTGGATTAAATCCAAGTTGTGTTTTTTACAAGACATGATTAATTCCTCCAGTTCATCTCTGCAGTCCTTGAGCGGCAGCACAGAAGTTGGGTAGAAACAAACTTCAGCAGCAGTGGAGATCAAAGGTGATCCAAATTATCATGGAGCATAGTCACAACCCAGCCCCTCCTCTGTGTGCTGTTTATATTTCATCGGTGCATTACTATGAGAATAAATGTCAAAGCCTAACATCAATCGGTGATCCCCTACTTTGAAGCTCTGGAGTGATAGATCCTCACCATCTCACACCTCGTTATCAGAAGTAGAGACAGCCAGCTGTGTGGTTGATATTATGTATGAACATTTCGAGACAATGCAAAACCCAACAAACTCGAATTACTAGGGATGTCCTAATCAAGCTTCTTCAGCCCCCATCCCAATCTGAGTCCTTTAAATACTGGGTATCTGCCAATACTGATCTGATACGTATGTCTTCATAAACTAAAGCAGCTACAAGGATTTTTTAACTGGTTAAGATACACTCTCAATTTAATACTGATGCCTCTATATTAACTACATAATCAAACTAGACAGTCAGCGAGAAGACTGGCTATTTTAATATAGTTATTCTTAATGCCTGTCCGCGGGTTCGATCCCCTGCAAAATCAGATGAAACTATTTACTGGAAGAGCCTATGTTTAGGCTACATTTTTCCAGGCAAAGATTTGCAGTGAGTAGTCAGTTAAAATAAAGCAGGAGAAGAGCTTTTTATTTTTGACATCGTATTTTGTGGTTATACTGTAGCTGATACTGGGGATGGAGAGACTGTGATTTTGAAATAACTCAAAACTTATCCTGAATTTGTTCTTGTTACTTGTTAGGATTGGTGGATTAACAGTTTGTCCTGTGAATCATTTACTTTGCACTTTGTTTTGCAAGAGAAAAGGTTGCTCCTGCTGTGAATCCAAATAGTTGATTTATATTCTGCTTTAACTAAGTTTGACAAAAGCTAATTAATAGCTTCGGTGTAGAAGTAGCCTTTTTTTAAGCCTTTTGGAACTGTACTGTTGCTAACAATCAATGGAATCACTGATTGCATATCCATTTTCCATGCCGAATGCTTCAGCAGTCTGTGTCTGTTATTGTAAATTGAAATGAAAGCAGTCGGCATACAAGGCAGTGCTTAAGCCTCGGGAAAACAAGGGCTGAAGGAAAATGAAGAAACGGCACTGTACAACACCATCAGACCACTCTAATGTCTGCTAGCTGATGAATAAGTATTCACATGAATAAATGTCTCCCAACTCGTTTCTATGCATCTCCTTCTGTCTGAGTGGGTGTTAGATGGAAGCACCTTTAGACAGATCACATGTAGCTAGGTTGCCCCCACCGCTGCTCCTTGGTAAAGCTAAATTACTTTTTTGTCTGTGAACGAGATTCTGACAATGATAGAAAGATAACACACACCTACTCACACCCCTCAGTTAGATCATGTCCACTGGTGATGATTGAAAAATGTAATGGGCGAACACAGTAAACGGATTAAAATGTCCTAAATGAGAGTTGCAGTTACATTTCAATTACTTATTATTTGAAAATGTGGAAGCAGCTGAAATCACGTGGTGTAATGATGAAAATCTTTTCCTCTTCCTGTCAAACAATTTCTGTTCTGTTAGCTTAGATAAAATGAGTGAAAACCAAGTCATCTTTGGCCATGTCCATCATGTGTTCAGGCATCCACTCTGCCTAACACCGTCAACCAAAAGATGACGTGGATAGATGCCTTAGACCCAGGGACCTCATGTTGGCATGCACATTTAAAGCGAGGCACTGTAACCTTTTTTTTGTAATTAACAATTTGTATTTTTTAAACAACATACAAAACATACAATTTGCAACATGAACATACCCCTTATCCATCCTGCGTAGGATTGACCCAGAACAAATAATCTTGGGCTGAATGGAACCTGGGTCTCTGCAGTCCGACGTAGGTTATCATGTGTCCCGGTCTAAAATTCCTAGACCTTATCACAGGACCATAAGACATGAAGTAATTGGCCGTCCTCTATGGCAATGTAACTTTTTAAAGAAGAAATAGCATATTCTTTCTGTTACATATGGACAGATACATTGATAATGGTTAAATCAGAACAGATCATACTTCACCAGGAGTCAGGCAAATTTAACCTCTGAAGTGTTTTTGCTATTTGTATTTGTTTGCCCCACACAGCAGATGTAACAAAGTTAGCTTTAGCTAGGTTGCACACGCAGACAGTTTGTGTTGATGTCAAAACTCACCAGGAACATAAATTATTTCCTTTTATTTTCCTCTTTTTATTTTTAAGTCTTTGTGTGTTTATGAATTGAAATCATAAAGATTTGGGATTAGCCCAGATTTTTTGGTCAAATTGAAACTTGAAATTTGTGCCACTCCGAGCCATTTGGCGTCCACTCGTGTCTTTGACTTATCATGCAGTAACATCCTCTCTCTTCAAGTGTTCCTTATCATCTACCAATACTCTTACTACAGCTCAACCGTAATCCCTTAACAGAATTTTTTGTTTTGTTGTCCGAGAATAATAATAATTAATAGATTTCCTAAAAATGTAACTATTGATGGCATTAAGCTGTCAGCCAGTAAGATCCAATAAAGTCTGTTAAAGCTACAATACTGTGGTACACAACAAGAGTAACTGCAAATGATCTGAGGACAAAGGCAGTGCAAGTAAAGATTGATCTTAAACTCTCCCCCCCTGTGGCTCCATCCAATTTGGGTCTAATCCTGTTTGTTCTGGCTTTAGCAAGGGGCGCTGCAGATCAGTCTTAACCGTTGAAAGCATGACTCTCGGCCTGCTGCTGGATGCGTTTAAAACCAACCCAATGTGATGTCAGTCCCCCACCCAACTCTTAATCCTCTGATCTCCCTGCTAGGAAACAAACTGAGTAAAATCCTCTGTACATACAATACACGTACAATCTCTTTTTCCATATGGATTACAGACAATGATACAAATCCTGTAGACAAAGTGATTTTAAATGCACTGAGAGAAACGAACGGAACAGTGAAAAAAAGATGGGGCAGAGCCGTAAGGTTAACAAGAAAACACAGGAGTAGTGGAATGACTAAATGCCACTGCTCAATAAAGAAAAGGGCAAATATGCCTTTGCAAGTCCACATAGACTTGTGAAGGTGTTTTTGTTTAGTAAAACTGACCAATTGAAATGTTGCTTTTTATTCAAAACCTTGAATTACTGTACAAATTGTAGGGAAACAAATCAGTCTGTAATGTTCTGATCAAATTCCGCAGTTTATGTGTAACGGGTCGAGTCTTGTCACTTTGATCTATTGTGTGCCCTGTTGCGTGATAAGTAAACTAGGCTATTGTTGCAATTTTTGTTAACCAAATTTGGAGAAAGCAAGCAAGCCATGATGAACGGATAATTGTGACCGTTTAGGGAAGTGCGGACCGTTTTGGATTCAAACCATAGATTAAATTATCCATAAAGGTTAGGCTATTTGCTGACTTCTTAACTGCGTTACTGTGGTTTTAGCTTGTGACGTTAGCTTGTGACGTTAGCTTGTGACGTTAGCTTGTGACGCTAGCTTGTGGCGTTAGCTTGTGATGTTACCTTGCCAGTCCACTGAGGCAAAGGAGGCACCGCAAATACAACCAAACAACGTTAAAGGTGCTCTAAGCGATGTCACACGTTTTTTAGGCTACAACATTTTTTGTCACATACAGCAAACATCTCCTCACTATCCGCTAGCTGCCTGTCCCCTGAACACACTGTAAAAAAACATGGTCTCTGTAGACAGCCCAGGCTCCACAAACGGCAACAAAAACAAATTGTGCCAACCTGCACCACCACACATAACTTCCAGCGTTCCAGCCAATAACCGACAAGAAGGATTTGGGGGTGGGGGTTGGGGGGTTAGTGCGCAGAAGCACGGAAAGGGAGGGAGAGGGGATGGGATGAGGAGGATGGAGGGGCGAGGTAGCCTGTTTTGTTTGAAAAGACTTTGAACGTCAACAAGAAGTGCCGTCACCCAACATCGCTTAGAGCACCTTTAATTCTACAATGTAGTTTACGATTGGGCTATGTGGGTTGCATTCGAAATGAACAGAATTACTTTTTTGTTAAATAAAACTCTAACAGTTTAGTTTAATTAAATAATATGTTCACCTCATTTATGATGGCTTGTTTCGTTATATATTTTTGTTTCATTGCATATAAGAAGCCATGAAAGTTTGGCCTGAAATAGTCACGTTAATGAAAAACTTGGCGGTTGACAGTTCAATCTAAAAAGGGGGGTAGTTTCCTTCAGAAATAATTAAGGGAAACTCCTAATTGAATGACAAACAGAACTGGCAGAAAAGGGGGGTGGGGTATAGGAAGTGTTTAATGGAAGGGACGAGACAGACTGCAAATAGCCCTCCATGCAGTCTCAGTCCAGACAGTGTCCATCAGTTGCACAGGGACCTTTGAATGAAATGCCACAGAGGCCGAGCCGAGCCGAGACACTGCTCTCTCTGTTTAGCTCTTAAGACCCTGGAGGAAAACACACTGATTTGGAAGGCAGACGATAAGACCCAGTGAACCTCCTTCATTCATTCTGGCTGACTCTCCGTGCCACGGTTTCAGAACACACTTGTGGCCACAAATAGTTTGAACATGCTGATAGGCTCTATTTTGTACTGGCATTTATTATTGTTTTTATTTATGTTGCCACTGTTTATAGCACCAAATGACAAGGATTCTTTGTGAAATTGAAAAGCCTCAGAAACAGCTCGGTGAAAGCTAGAATAGTTCAGTTATTTTAGCGTGTTTTTCAGACTGACAGCTCAGAAGATGTTAAAAGTGTAAAGTTCTCTAAAATGATAACTTAAATCAGAATCAAAATCGGAAAGGGGGTTTATTGCCACAGTGAGACATCTAAAGAACAACACCCTGGATAGAATATGCTGGAACCATTGCATGGCAAACCTAGAAAAATATATTTTCATCTGTGTGCAGTTTGTAATCTCTGAGGAAACTTACCACATTGAGTACATGCAAACTCCTCACAAAAGGAACAGGGGTGTGATTCAAACCCCAAACTGTCATGCTGTGAGGTGACAGTGCTAACCACTGTACCACTTTGTGGCCCTTGGGAAATATCAATAATATCAAATGTTTTTGACTAGATTTGACTTTAAAGGTGGACAGGTGTGTCATTTTAGCCCTGCTACTGGGAGCGCAGCGCTTCAAGGATGGCACTGTCAGTCAGTTTGTCACTCCATCAGTAGGCTGGGTCAGACCACTTTGGCACAGATAGGTTAAAGGAGCAGAGCAACCTCAAAGGACCCAGAGTGGGACCTTTTTTTTACCCTAGCGGGCAATTAAACTGAAACCGGCACTGCATTAGAAATACACAGGAGACTGCATTGGTAGGAGTGTGAGGGAGATATAAACAGTAGCGTCACGCTGTTCAAGTTACAAAGTAATCTACCAAGAACAGTAACAGAATTTAAATTCTGTGATTAGATGTTTTCTGCTAAAATGCCCCTTGGGAGTCATAGTTAATGTTTACCTTAAAGTGTTTAATATACACAGGATTGTACCTTCAACTTTTTTTTATATCAAAGAACCAGATATTTTCAAACAGAGTTGTTAATCTTTTGTACTCATTCAACCGGGAGAGTTTGATGCTGATCCAAGCCGTAGAAGTGCTTCACCTGTCGGTCATCTAGCATTGTCTGTCTACTTTAAAATACTGTGTTTCGAAAAGTTATAGGATTTTGATATAAGTTTGCAATAAAACTAAAATGGTTTGGCATCCATGATGACTATGTATATGTTATTTCAGGAAGATTCTGCTAACAAAATAGTTCTTGTGTTCTCCCATCTTTATCCTTCCTCCCTCACATGCCCTTTCTTTATCTACCCCTCAAAACTTCCTTCCCTCCAATCCACTCTCTGTCACCCCTGTTGCTTTCCTCCCACTCGCTTCTCCCTCATCACAGGGGTGTGGAGCCCTACGACCCCCCCACCAGAGTGCTGGTCCAGAGACACGAGCCCCAGGGTGTCTCCACTATACTCAGCAGCACCGACTTTTTCCAGAGTGAACAGAACCGCACAGTGATCCTGGAGCAGGTCGACAGCTTCCAGCTCCGGGACAAGTACCTGTTCGCCACCACCACACGGGTAAGAGAGCTGGGGGAGGGGCAGCTGAACACTCAACAGGTTGAACATGTCTGGTTAATGATCTTAATTTATTAAACTTGGCAGGGTGAGGTGTCTTGCCATTGTGTTATCTTTGAGCTCAAACCCTGCTTTTTTTCCTAGCACATTACACTTGTATAGCTTAATGGTGGTGATCTTTATTAAAGGTTGAAATTGAGCTGAATTGACTAGTCAATAGACAGAATATCACTTTCAAATGCTCATGTTTTTTTCCTTCAAGTTTTGTGTCATTGTAAATGGAGTACCTTTTGGCTTTTTGGACTGTTGTACCTTTCATTTGGGGATTTAGGAGCGTAGTAAAAGGCATTGAGTCCTAGACCGTGAGCCTAAAAGGAAAAGTCATACAACATAAGTAAATCCAACTTACTTCTCAGGAATCTTTGTCTAAAACGGAAGAAATCGCACTGAATAAATTGTTGTAACATTTAGGTAAATCACACGTTTGTACATACACGTATACCCATTTGAATAATGCCCCTTAACTGAACTTGACCTATTCAGACATACAGTATTTTAATGTGGGAATATTAAATTGACTGATTGTAAGAATTTCTTACATGGCTGAATAGCATTCACTGATACTGA
The DNA here is from genome assembly GCA_023631565.1 of Gymnocephalus cernua. Taxonomy (NCBI): domain Eukaryota; kingdom Metazoa; phylum Chordata; class Actinopteri; order Perciformes; family Percidae; genus Gymnocephalus; species Gymnocephalus cernua. Next base: position 32,704,513 of record CM042430.1, read on the forward strand.
TGGAAGGAGCTTGGTCCAGTGTGGCCTTTTCTACTTGTCAAAGCTGCAATGATAGAAGAGAGAGTGCTACAGCTACAATAAATACAGGAGAAAAACAAATGGCATTGTAAGCTAGAAAGTAATGACTGTGAGATTTGGAGAAAATATTGTAAAAAAATATTGTAAAATATATAAATGTTTTTTTCATTTACTTTGTTTAGTCAACCCTAATTACCTTGGTAGTGTTTTTGTGTTGTCTGTAGTTTCCCCCAAAAATAGCATTCCCCACTTTATTTAAACTGTACCAGACACCAATAGACAGAAATGAATTCTAACAACTGACAGTAGCCAGTTCCTACTGTTCCTATTGTGCTTCGCATACATTTTTAAAAAGCCTACATTGTAATACAGCATAATAAAGCAATGTAGTGAGCAGCCAGTTTCCCACCTCAGCATAATGTGCTGAGTACAACAGACGTTAGATCAATATTTGGCTGCCAGTAATGTGAAGCGCTGTGTGTTTGTCAGTGTTAGTCTCCAGTGTTTGTGTCGAAGAAGCTTCAGTTAGTCAGCAGACAAACAGGCAACGGAACAGATGGTGAAAATTATTTGGATCTCATCTCGTCCCTTAGTTTCACAGGCTGCCGTGGACAGATTTTGCTTTCCTCCATGTCACATATCGGCGTGGGCTGCCGGCAGCCTGTAGCTACAGTGTTTCAGAAACTGTTAATTGTAAAGAGAGGTCGGCTGTCAAGGATTTCTGTGATCTGATAAGTGATATCTAACTAAGTAAATGCTGCTGTGCTTAAATCTCACTTCTTTGATTAAGTGGCTATTTGCATACAGGTTACTGGTACATGTTTTAACGTCATCTGCTTCAGCTGAAGATTGATATTTTTCTACAAAAAGATTTTCGGTGCAATACTACGCTAAATATACAATGACTGAACGTACTAGAACCTGTTTGCTATCTGCTCTGCTATTTGCAAATAACATAAGACAAATAAACAAAAAGAAGTTATCTATCTATACTCTGTAAATGTGTTTTCATCTGTTAGTGCAGTTGCATGATGCATATGGTGCAATGTACTGTGTACACAGCAGGCAGGCAGTGTTTAGTGCTGGGCTAATGACTTAGTAGAAATGTACAGCAGCCGTAATAAGTACATGTGGTCAAAACTAACTAGTACACCTCATTTCCAATTACTATTATGGTCCAATAAGACACAGAGGTTAACCTCAAAGTGTTGAGAGGCCAACAGCTGCTAAGTGTGGTGTGTGGTTTTGTTTACTGCTCAGAATGTGAAGCAAGATGTTGGGAAAAGAGGCATGTGAGGGATTTGAGCCAGACACAATGGCTTCCTCTTTGGGCCCTTTATTATCCCCCATTTACACAATATAGGCTATCAGCATTTATTTTGTGAGTTAACCAAACTCAACCAAAGATGGCTTGTTAGAGTTGGAAACTGTTTTGATATTTAAAAAGTTAGTAAGGATTGTGTCTTTTTCTTGTTCAAAAAGACCAACAGGGGGATGAGCCAACAAGCTAAGCTAAGCTAAGCTTAGCCTTGTGCTTTTTTTTGCTTTGCTATAGCAGTCGAGTACTGACCGACAGAATTGTTTTAGTGAGAATCCCTCAGTTACACTTAAAGCACATCACATCAATATCTTAATCACCTTAATTGAGATCTCTGGAGTATTCAAAGCTGAGCAGCAACTTGTCTTGTCAGTCTGTGAAATGATAGTCTGGATCAACGACAATGTGTGTTGCAGTTGTCTAACTCCGTTCTCTACGGGAAACAACAACAAACTTCGAGCTAGCAAGCTACACACTGAAAATGGCAAGTTTTGAAGAACATTTGGATCATGCAACAAGGCAGGACTGCTTGGTTCTTCTGGGCAAAGATTGTAGAGATTTACAAGGAATATGTTTATGGCATTTACTATGTAACTGGGACATTTTGGGACTGATTGGCGGGGATCGCTATGGACAAAATACACACGGCGATACACTGGTAAAAGCAAATTACGTTTAACAATGTATACAGCTAATTTAAATAGCTTACTATTTACTGTATTGTGTGAGCAGTTAACTTCATTTAAAATTGCATGGGGCACTTTTCTTTTGCGAGGTGAAAATGTTCCACCTTAACAAGTTCCTTCCCGAGACTATTTTGCAGAGCCACCGTCTCCGCGACTGGAGTTTAGGGCCGCCCAAAACAATAGTAATTGGATTAAAGAAATGCAAACAACCCAGAGTGTTTTTTTCTCTCCTGTGCTGTAATGTATTTGTGGAAGGGCCAGACCTTACCCTGCAGCGCTGTGGAAATAGGTCTGGCAATGCGAGACTAGTCAGATTATAACGTTAGCTAACGTTAGCTCAGCAGCCAAAGGGGAGGCTGGGATATATGTGTCAGATATCTTCAGCTCCAACTGTCAGACGTGACTTATCAGCTGTTTGTCATCATTACCATAAGTACAACTACATAGCAGTCACCACTAAATGTTCTGAGATAAATGCATGTTTGCACTGTCAGATGTAGCTGCTGTGGGTTTTAAGTGACTGTCAGATGCAGGAAGTTGTAAGGTTGTGCATAAGCTTAAGCAACAACAATTTCAAAACAGGATGTTGCACAGTAAATACATTTTTTTTGTACAGCTTTGGAAGTTGTTTTGATCTGATATCAGCACTAGTTTTTTTGGTGCTGCTTTTAGTTATGATGCAGTCAAAAGTTAGTTTTGATGGATGAGAGCATCATCAAAACTGTACACACTGTGAGCAAGACATTCAGTTTATAGTTTGACCAAATAATCTTAACTCAAAGTTCACTTACTATGTTTTTCTCATATCAAATCTAAAAATGTATGTAGATTAGAGAACAAAACCTTCTCAAATTAGTCTGTGACGTAATACTGATTCATCTGGGGCTTGTTGACATGGAAAAGACAGAGAGGCTTTGAGCACAAGAGGTCAAAATAATACTGCCAACACACTTGTGTGTTTTCTTTCTGTAGTGTTTCCTCAGATACACTCGTTTCTAGACCAATTCATCAGTGCTGCATGTGATTAAGGAAGTCAGGGGGGAACACTAAACATTACTGATATCCAGATAAGCTCAGAGAGTTTAATGTTGCAGCTCAGAGACATAGAAATGAGAGATGGTTGATGAGTGCATGCATACTGTTTTTTTAAGTGGTACTGCTCTGTAGTGGTTTTACCATCAACATGGACACATGTATGGTGAGTTGAGACTGTCACAGTTTCCTGTTATATGATATATTTTCCTTCTGACTGATTGTCTTTTTCCGTAATTTTCTCTGTATTGTACCAAAGTCTGCTAGCTGCCGATGTGTACAATATTAGTATCATTCTATCATTCTCAACTAAAAAATAAAAACAAGCATAACTCTGAACAAGAGGTTTCGTTAAAACAGTAATGTAACTCTTACTGAGAAATCCAAAAAATGTTAAGGTCCCGTCAGACAGCAACAAAATGTGTTGCTCTAAATATTTAGCATTCTAATCTAATCATCTAATTTAATTGTTAGGAAATCCAATGTAAGACCAATTCATTGTTATCCACAAACTATTAAGAACACATCAATGAGCGACACCATTGCACTACATGACATGTTGCTTCATTAAAATGAACATGCACAGTTTATTTTGAGTCCATCCCACATACACTGTCCTGCTGAACTCAGTGAAGAACCAAATGTGTATTAATCCGCAGCTGAAAATAGCCCCCAACAAATGCACTGTTTTGTTGAAGAAATGTTTGCTAAAAACGATAATGTCCAGCTGTTTTTGGAAATTAGACCCGTTTATTATGTCTTCAGTAGGAGTGTGTGGGTTTGGGTCTTAGTTCCTTAGATGGACTCAGTAAGTCAGAAAGTATTGAGAGATGGACTAACATAGCCTCCATCAAGACCTCAGAATCACGACCTTAATCATTTGTTCAGCAATTCAAGTTGCTCCGATTCCAAAAAATTTGGAAAGCCAGTTGACCAATCAGAGCTATGTTGTCAGGATTAAGAGAAGCTAGCTAGCTATATCCAAGAGAAAAAGTGACTGAAAAATGGTGACAAGAGTTGAGGTGATTGACACAGCTGTACAGGTTGTTGTAACCAGTGCAGCCAGCACAGCCACTGTCCCTGGCTCTTTGATAGAAATGGTTGTGCAAAGAGGGGAATGGGAAAGATACACGCTGGCCTGTCACAAAGCATTTGCTCTATTAGCCACTTACTAGTCTCGCATTGCCAGACCTTCCTCCACAGCGCTGTAAAAGAAGGTCTGGCTAGTCCACACAGCATTCTGGGATAGGAGAAAAATGTGCTCTGGTTTATTGGCATTTCTTTAAACCAATCACAATTGTCTTGGGCGTAACGGTGCCTCTGCAAAGTAGCCTTGGGAAGGAACTTGTTTTGGTGGAACGTGTATGTTCAAAGGTTGTTTTACTCTTGAAACAGAAACCTCAGATTGGACAGATAGTCTAGCTATCTGTCTGGATTTACCCTGCAGAGATCTGAGGAGCAGTTAACCATAGTCCTCAGAAATCCACCGGAGTTTAGAATGCCAACACAAGAAAGCGGAAGATGACAGACATCAGGCCTAAATGAGGGACATCCGGCGGGATTTCCAGTGGCACCTGAACAATCCCGGAAATTAAACATCGTTGATATAGACTAGTCTCTTACTGCTTGCAAGTAGCTATTGCTAGCAGGGCTATCTTTATTTTCTACCATGCATCAAGCTCATTAGCTATGAAAAGACTGATTCTTCTCACTAGTCTCAGTTACTTTCTCTCCTCTTCTGTCTTTGGCTTGCACTAATAGGATTAGAATAATGGAATATCACAAGTGCTTTTGGCAGTGCCAAGCTGCTTAAGCTAATTAAAGAGCCAGAAATGGAGAGTTTTATCTAACAATAGGGATCCTGAGGAATATAGCGCTAATCAGACCTAAAAGGCCGCAGCCTTTGGTCCCATCGAGGAGACCCGGGGAAGATAACTGGCTTAGTAGATGTAATGAGGTAGTCGATAAGGCCCATTCCCTCTCTTCACAGTTATTTGTGTTATCATATTCCTTCTCATTTAGATCACAGATTATCTGCAAAGAAAGTCTGGGACAGACAGAGAAGAAAACAGGAAGTAGAGATTGGAGGAGGAATGATTCCTCCCATTAAGGCACAGCATACTTTCTAGTGCCTTCTGAAGCTCTTGCTTACTTGCAGTTCCTTAAACAAATCAGTGTTGTGAATACCTCACTGTTCCTGGCAATTCTGGCACTGTCCTCTTCTGTTTTTTGGTATTTTACAGGAAATTCCCAGCGGAGATATGCTATTGTTTAGAGCTACATGTTACCACATTGACAGTTGCTATTGCTGCTATTCTATTGCCACTCAATAGAGAAAATAGTAAGATTATTTCTTTTCTCATTCTAAACCAGCCATCAGGTAGGGCAGTATCATTTTCCCCAAGTCCCACTTTTGCAACCCTTTGTTTTACAGTTTCAGTTTGAGTAACTCTCTGTAAACAGTGGAATAATCAATTAAAGTTGATATAGCAAATGTGTTAGCAAACAGTTCTTTTTATTTATGTTATACATCCAGCAGATGACAGAACAACATCTGCATTGATTTGAAGTTCTTGCTTACTTGCCATCCTGCCCCCACCTTCATTTAGTTTTTATATAAATAAAACCCAATAAGTTCATTTTCACACATTAGCGCTTAACGGTTATCATGTAAAACAAAACTCAAAGATAATCCACAGATATTCAGGGAAATCAACGAATATCTTTTCCTGTAAAATGTACGGCGTTGTCGGCTGGCGATGTTGTCACAAATGTATTAACCGGGGGGGGGGGGGGGGGGGGGGCATCCCTAATACACAGACAGTAGTTGCAGACCTTAAAACCAAAACAATGAGCCGAAAGATGCTAACATCCTCCGTAGATCTAAGGAAAACTGCAGAGTTGGCTGATAAATGTTTGTGGGTGTGACACTTTTCATATTATTCATACTCATTTCATTAATTGTTAAAGGTACACTGTGTAGGAATTTATCATGTCCCTCTCAGCGATTATAGTTTTTCAAAATGGTGGAACGATATGGAAGCCTTTTTGGACTTGCCTGTCCAATGTAAATACAGATAAGAAATGCTTCGGTTACGAGGATAAGTCAGATCATTGGCAGAGGTCATTTTACACCAATGAGGACATATTTATGAATAAAGACATTGATTTTAGCTAATAAAATACTTAAAACACTACACAGTGTACCTTTAACATAAAAATATGATTTAGAGCAGCTTTAAGTATCAGGTCTCTATCAATTAAAGTGAATGTTTTTGCAAGTGAGATTAGAGCATTATTAACAGCTGTACTATAGTTTAGTAAACATGCTAAGCAATTTCATTATAATAATGTTACTTGATACTTTGATATAACTGTATGTAATTGAAGACAAATGTATTCACATGGTTTTATCTTTTTTTTTCACTGGTCAAAGAAGTCCTGATTTCATTCTGATACCACACATCCGTTCTTAGTTGGTACAGAAATATCAAAGACCGGAGATAAGTGTGCTGGTTTCCACATGCATGTTTCTAGATTCTCAAGCATTAATTGATATGGGAATGACTTCACTTTGATGTTCTACTTTTAAACTGTGGTAAACTCCTAAAAACTCATCATGTCCCTGAGTAATGCCTCTTGAATCTAAATGTAGTTCAGCCCCAGACTTGAGATTATACCTGAGAGCAGAGCCACAACAAGAGACGTATACACAGTTGAGTTAGACAGGGTAGAGGAGAAACCATGCGCTAGACTTCAGGAGGGACGAAAGCATCTCAACTGCTGTTTCACAAGACTGGGCTGGAGTGTTGATGCGGTACAGGTAGGGGACTGTTTTCATCCATTTATCTTTTTTAAAGAATCCCACATGCACAACAGAAACACTTGACATAATGCATTTACATAAGCACCTGAGAGTCTCATTGTCTGAACTGTAAAGCATATGAAGGTCTGATGGGATTCAACTGTACAGCAGTTGGGGGAAACTAGCAGAAGGCACTTCACCTCAGAGGATTTGGCCTGTGACATTTACAGCTTGTTTCGGAGTCAGCGCAGATACCTTTTCGTTATAATAAAATGTCAACACCGAACATGTGCTCTTCCTCTAGGCCAGTCATTAACAAATGTCACCTTGTGGCTGGTTACTGTGTGGGAGTGGAGCTCTCACTGTGTGGCCTTGTGGGTTACAGAAAAAAATATGAAGGATGCACTTGTTTGTTAGTAGGGAGGTTCATATAAATTCCGGAAAACGCAGTTTGATTAGAAGATGACAATTTGAAGCATGAATGTCTAACATCAGTTGCAAACATTTCTTATAATTTTACTCTGACTTTATGTTTCATAGTTTATTTTTAGTGTACAGTATTGTATGCAGAATATGGTATTGCTTTCCAAACTACTGCGATTGTGTCTGTTTGCCACCCGGGCTGAGTTAATCTGAGGCCTAAGAACCACATCTCATTTCAGGGATTTGAGAGTTTAGAGAGGATCAGTTTGAGAGAACATGAGCACAGTGTGGAATGTGTGGCTCACTTACAGTTGCCATTGCAATGCAATCTGGGGTTTCAGTGGAAAAATATATAATCGCCATGCCACTTACATGTGAAAATACATAGTTGACATTCTGCTGTCAAATTTTCCCTCTCGACTCACAAAGTAAACTGACCTGAAAGTTCTGATTAAAGTATAACGGGTAAAGGAGTAGAACAAAACTCCAAACCCACAATTAACTTTAATATTAAGTTATTTCTGAGTTACAGTGGATAGGAATAGTTGACCACTTTTTGGAATTCTTCTCAAGTCTAATAGACAACTTTCTCTAAATGTCAGAGGGAAACATGCATATCTGCCTGTTTGTTTTACATTATTTTATACCATTTGGACCTTTACTTCCATTTGTCCCTTTCTCCTTTCCCTCCATTTGTTTCATTGTAGTTTCTGCTCTGCTTTCACATCACACAGTCGACGTGGGCTCTACACTAGATAAATCAATAGACTGAATGGAAAAGGACGAAATGCTCTGCTGGAGACTGGGGGTGCCCAGTAGGGCGGACACAAATCCTTCACAGAGAGAGAGAGAGAGAGAGAGAGAGAGAGAGAGAGAGAGAGAGAGAGAGAGAGAGAGAGAGAGAGAGAGAGAGAGAGAGAGAGAGAGAGAGAGAGAGAGAGAGAGAGAGAGAGAGAGAGAGAGAGAATATTGTGAATTACAGTTACTTTATGTTGTGCATGTTATACCAAACAAAATCTAAAAGCAGACCATATTGCAGCACAACTATCCAGCATAATAATATGGCTGTTTATACTTTTTCTAATAATAAATCACTTCCATACATCTGATGAATTGTGGCATGAGAAGCCATTCTCATAGGGATCCCTTCTAAAGTAAAAATTGATTGTGTATCATAACATTCTGTACCATCTATCAGTAGAATTAGGTTCTGAAATTCAGTTCTATGTTGGTCCCAAAACGGGAAAGCACCGGGATTTGCTAAGCTCCGATTATTACCGCCAGTGTTAGCTCTTCATATTAATCTAATATTAACATCCCAGCTAGAATAAATTGTGAATGTCCAACTCATCTCAGTGAATTCCGGTCTGACTCTACTGATCTTTCTCTGTTTAACTCCCTGATGGAGTTTTTCTTTCTGAATATCTTTTTTTTTTTTATCTATCTCTCTCTCTAGAGGGTGTTGATGTTAAAGCCTCAAACAGGGTGGTCCAAACTAATCCAAAGTAAAGTAATGAAGCCGCTTGGCTTTCTGTTAGTTTGAACTGAGCCACATATAAAGTTACAGCTGGGAGAGCAAGGGATGAGATGGAAATAGAAAGGGTAGAGAGTACGTCAACTGTTAGGACAATGTAATTAGGAGTACAGAGTAGAGCCGTAATAAGCATAGAGGGCTGGTTTATTTACAATGCAGACACTTTTCTTCTGTTGCTATGACTTCGCACTAGAACAAAAAGGAGATACAACAGTATTTAATGTGGCTAGACAATGTTTAACTTTAAAGATCTAGTACAGAGGAGAGAAAAAAGAGGGTCCTTCATCATCTCAGACAAAAAAATGTCTGGGCACGTAGGTTTTAACATAGTTTTTATAATTGTAGACATACAGGAATAAGAAGGCAATCTGTAGTGAAAGTGGAAGATCAAAAATTTGAGCCTTTATGACCTAGAAATCATGTAACATGATGTGAGTGAACTGCACACCCCTCTGAACTAAATTAGCTCTTTGTAGATGATAGAGGCATAAAAACGACCTCTTTAGGGAGCCGAGCTGTCTCTGAAAGGAGAACTTCTTTGATTGATTTTGAGGAAACAGTTTTCTATTGTCCCTTTCTATTGATAATGAACAATATGCGTTGAAGGCTCAAGATGAGACTAAATTACTTCTTAAAATGGTTATTTTAGATTGAGATTGATAAACTATTTTTGTAAATGCTTGATATAGAATTTGGACATTTGGACAATTTTGCATAATGCTTAAGTTCTTAGAACCACACATTATTTAAAAATGCCACAAAATCACATTTATCCAGTGTATCACTCTGCATACAGTATATGCATCATGTCATCGCTGTGCTTATGTATGGTGGGTAGTTCATTTGTTGTGGTTCAAATGAAAATCTGAGTCACTAATCCAAAAAAAGTAGGATAAGTATATCCCCAGGAGACACACACACACACACACACACACACACACACACACACACACACAAAAACCCTCAGGAAGTCTTCTTAAGTCTGGACGTTTAATGTTTTCTGACTCACTGTCGAGCTCTGTACTGCGGGGATATTAAGACAGAAACACATCATCAGGACAGTCCAGGTAACCAAAGTCTCTTGTCCTTATCCACGACCTCACTGCTCTGTGGACAGCACTGTCCAGCTTTACTCCACATGTAACAGTGTCTTCTTTAAAAAGAAAAATCATCATCAAGATTTGTGCTAACTCGTAGAATTTGTTGTGCAGTGATATATGAAGCCTGTATATTAATTTAATTGGAGCTGCTGAGCAACAAAAAAAATCTCAGTGTGTTGCAAAGATTGGCTGCCTCTGAAATGTTCAAGGGTTTGACATAAATGATGAGTTGTTGAATGAACTGTGTTCTGCCTCTCCAGAAACAGTTTGGCAGCCACGAACCTTCGTCTGTTCAGCTCTGGGTCTCCTACAACCGCCAGCCAATGAAAGCTGCCCAGTTTATGACCCGACATCCAATCACAGTGAGTCTCTTTCACATGTACTGCACCAGTAATTCAGAAATGAAGTGAAATGTAATGTATCAATAGACTGAATGAGAAATTGATGTTGAAGTCAAGCTGAGTATCGACTTTCAATAAATTTTTGGACTGAAATGTGTCTGTAGTATCAAAAAATGTAATTGATTGTCTGATCATATTTAGATTCAGATTTATTCTTTAATCACATAGTTTCTGACTTTAAGCTTAAGTTTGTCAATTGTGTCCTATTATTTGTTTTGAATGTCTTGTACAGCTGCTTGAGTAGAGACAGGGTTTATCATTTGAGAACTTTGGTTAGATTATTTGGCAAAATTGCCAATACAATTGTTCATACAGTATTTCTTAGAGTAAGATATTTCAAAAAGCATTGGGCCTCATGTAAGAACATTTTCATTCTCTCATCCTAAACCTCTCTTTTATCTACGAGGCTTGCTTGTGTAAGTGTTTCAAATTGGATTCTCATTTTAACTCTTAACTGGACAAAACTCAAATCGCAACAAAATGTGTGTTCCCAATAGGGCTGCACATTTAATCGCAATGTTTTCGAAATCGCAATATGGACTAGTGCAATATCCAAATCGCAGGGGGGCGCAATATTTGTTAACGGCAAAATATATGTCAAACCATTCTTAATGAAGTAGTGTGGTGCTGCAGATATGTCCCAGCCTACAAATCCTATCCTACAGACTACAGAAAAAACTCTTTGTGGGGCGACCTCTGGCTCACCCAGTAGAGTGTGCGCCCCATGTAGGCTGAGTTCTCTGCAGCAGCCTGGGTTCGAATCCGACCTGCGGCCCTTTGCTGTGTGTCATCCCCTCTCTCTCTCTGTCTATCCACTGTCACTATCGAATAAAGGGAAGATTATCTTAAAAAAAGAAAATCTTTGTTTGGTACAGATCCTCGCAAAAATCACACTATAATCATTTTCATTTTAATATTTTTCAATGAAAATGAGAGTGATGAGACAAAAATGATAATTCCCTCCAATATCGTGAATCAAATCGCAGTATCAGTCAAAATAATCGCAGGTCAGCGGCGTTATACATGTCTTGTGTATGAAATGTCTGTATCGTCACTGCACTGCATTTTTATGAACTATGATATTCTGGCCACGTCTCTCGCCCAGGTCCAGCAGGCTCCGTCTGAAGTTAGTTGCATTCAATAACTTTGTCTGTGTTTTTCGCCGTGCGGCGGCCGCAGTAACAGAGAGTTACCAGCGGAAACACTGGTACAAATACATGTTTCCCTCTCATGCTTAACAATATAGAGCTGTGTTAATAATTAATAATTAAAACTGTAGACAAATGTCGCAGTGTGGACCGACGCCGTGTCTCTCCACGTTGCAGGGGAGTCGTGTGTGAGTAAATGGGGGCGGGGCTGCACGGAGAGTAAGAGGAGAGATCCAAACACAGGCACGGCATTACAGAAGAAATGGGTCATGTAACGCAGTGGAGAGGACGTTAGGTGCACCGGTGCGACCTAGGAAAAATGTTAGTCACACCTTAACAAAAATTGGTCGCACTCTCGAGCCCTGCCTCCACTACACTACAGTATACAAGTCCATGTTTACGTGATTTACTGTGATATCCAGTCTTTCCACATTGTGTCCAGTCGTGTATTGTGTCCTCAGTCTAAATAGACAGTAGGTTGGTCAACTAAAGATGAGCCCCTCTCTCTCCTACTTTTCCTAACAGGAGTACTACATAGCAGATGCGTCAGAGGACCAAGTGTTTGTGTGTGTGAACCACCTGAACAACGTCACACACCTCTACATCTCAGACACACAGGGCCTGTCCTTCTCTCTGTCACTGGAGAATGTTCTGTACTACAGTCCTGAGGGCTCCAGCAGCAACACACTGATCAGGTACTGCATGCACGCACGCACACACACACACACAGGCATCATCTTGCATTTATGAAAACTTGTTAGGCTAGTTTGACATTAGTATCACTAAAAACACACATTTTGACTAAAAAACGTTTTCAGGGACACAAAATCAGCCAAGCTAAGCAGAGTAGCCCACAATTTCTCTATAGCTGCTTCCACCTGCTCCTCCTGGGGAATCCTGAGGTGTCAGAATTGTACTTAAGTACTACACCACTTGAAGAAATACAAATGTTGTGAGGTCCCATCAGATGAAACTAGTTTGACAGTCATTTATTAGCCTGATGCCAACGGGTCAGTTTTTATGACAACTGATCAATCTCCTTCTGCTGATAAAAGCGTGTGAAGCAGTCGAAAAGCTCCAAAAAAGCTTACGTTTCCAAGGTTAAGAATGAACTTCCATGCTTAATAGGTAGTTGGATAAATATCAGTAATTAATTTGCTCTTTTAGCCTTCGTATAAGAAATGAACCATGTGCTCAAGCTCATTGTACCAGCATATAAAAATAAAGCCGGCGTGTACTTGCAGTCCAAATTAAGCACAATCTGCAGATTTGCTTGTAATTGAGCAGTTCTCATAGCAACCTCTGGAACTGGACAGGAAGACCTCAAGTTCCCCTTACAAATGCTGATAACACTGATAATACAAAGGCTTTGCAAACACGGATGAGTAATGCTTCTTTATCTAATGACAGACAATCTATTGATCTGACGCCCCCTGTCTGACCTCTGAGTGCTGCAATCATTGTTTTTCTGCTAAGTCTTCTCCATAACCACATCAGGAAGATCCCGTGTTGTTTTGGCAGAAGCAGCCACAGTGTTGGCTCAGGTGTTTGCCCGCTAGTGAGGCTTCTTTCTGTGTATCTGACACTGTGTCTTCTGTTGATGAAATGAGCTGTGGCTCCTGTGCCTTCTGTTAATTAATGTGAACATAAAGCATCCTATGCTGGACAGGTTAACAGTTGTTTTTATATCATTGTGTGTAAGGTTTCCTAGTACAGCTGTAATTTCAGCATTTAGTTTCCTGTGTTTGCCCTTTAGTGTTCTCGAGCCACGTGAACAAAAGCATACAAGTACAGGGAAACCAGCGATGTTAAAAACAAAAAAGTGAATGGTGTTTAAATGCAAGTAAAACATTGCTCCTAAAGTTATAGTTGTATCAGGCAGCAACTGTGGTACATTAAGCAAAATTTGTTCAAAATTCATCCCTTCCATGACCCTGACGATGATGTATCCCCCCCTCTGTGTTTCAGGTATTTTGCCAATGAGCCTTTTGCAGACCTGCATCGTGTGGAAGGGCTGCGAGGAGTCTTCATCGCCACGCTCATCAACGGCTCGGTCAGCGAGGACAACATGCGATCGGTCATCACTTTCGACAAGGGGGGGACATGGGAGCTGCTTCAGCCGCCTGCTGCCGACAGCCTGGGAGGAACTGTGGACTGCCAGGTACACCAACAAACCTGCGTCTTTTAATGATTTAAGATTTTGTTTGCTGACATCAGAAAAGTCGGAAAGGCATTTATTATTATATCTCATTCTGATCTAAGCTCCTAGTGAGGTCTTATCTGTAGCATAGTGTTTTGCACAGATCCTTATGTTTTCACCCAGATGTGCCACCACAGAGACCTCTGCTTCCAAACAATGTGTAGTTGCTGTAGAGAATAACGGTTTGGTTTTGCAGATTTCTGACTGTCTTTGTTAGAACAAAACCTTACTTTCTGTGTCCAGTAGTTGGCCCACGTCTCACTATGTAAGTGGTGGTAAAGCAGAGAGAAGAGTAATGAAAGCAACTAAACAACATCACCTGATGTTCCTCTTCTCTCCCCTTCAGCTTGGAAAAGGTTGCTCTCTCCACCTTGCCCAGCGCTGGAGCCAGCTGTTCAACATCCAGCTGAGGAGAATGCCCATTTTATCCAAGGACTCTGCACCAGGACTCATCATGGCCACAGGTGGGAGAACAAAGCAACATCACTGATAAAGACCACATTTAAAAAAAACTCAAAATACTGAAAATTCCAGTTGACATTTATGTGCAAGAGTCAAGGATAGCTTGACATGAGCACCAAACTTCCCACCTCATTTGAACTTCCATGTGTGGCCATTGAAGGCACAATCAATATTTTTTTTAACCACATGCATTCATTGAATATTAGTGGTTTGGATCACAGATCATGCCTTTTTAAACCTTTGGCATTGTAGTTGCATATTTAACCCGCAGTTAAATCTCATGCTTATAGTACACAAATACCACCAGAAATGTCTGGTATCTGTGTGATGGACAGAAGAAAAAAATCAGTTATAAAAGGTTTCAGTAAGTTTGGCAGGAGTGTCTCTGTTAGTTAAGACAGATGAAGAGACTTTGTGTGTCATCTGTTGGAGGATGTTCTCACTGACAGAGCTGGAGCCAGGCAAGCTTGTGTTAGTTTTACAGCAACTTCCTCTTGTTCTGATAACATAAGTTTGCTGTACACTGGAAACAAGCTTTACAAACCCACAAGCTGCACTCTGTGGTAATTAATCTGCTCTTAGTCTTCCTATATTGCAAAACATAAGAAATACGATTGCACTCTGTGGAGAAGGTGGTAGAAACTTCTTGTTTAGCGTCAGGGCTTTAAGTTCTCGGGAACCATGCCTGAATTCAGACATAGAGGAGTTTAACATTCATATAATACTTGGTTCAATACACTGCACATGTCAGTGTTTTAAAGTTTGTTGTATCTTTCAGAAAACTGTTTCAAGATGTTGCAGACATGATGGATTCATGCTGAAGCAGAGTTTCTGCCTGCAGTTTGAAGCCGCTTTACAGCTGCTGGAAAGCATTGATTTGTTGATACTCTCCAGTGTCTAAGAGGCTGCATCCCCTGCACCCAGCCAGTCCCTCTAATTAAATTCTTATTAGATAATGGGCATGGAGAGAGACAGCAAAGGAGGACTGGCAATAGCGGGTGCCATTCGTTTCGTTATCGCTCTCAAACAGATGGGCTAATTACTGCTGCAGCACCCAGCGGGCACTCATGAATACAAGCAGGCACATACATACACAAACTGCACACACACGTTTACATACACAGCAACATAGATAACCGGCTCATAGATTTTGCCACACGTTTGACTAACACATTGTTTGAGATTATTATTCAAGAATTATTATAAGTATTACAAATATATATTCAAAATTAATAATATGAGTATATGCTGTTACATGTAGTGTATCATGCAGCTCTGATAGTTCAAATTCATGGTCATTATTACACTGGATAAGACACTTTTACATAGGTATGCAAGAATTTGTTAGCAATATGTTATTGTCTTATTTCTCTTCTTTTTGTCATTGTTGTTTCCATCATGGCCATCTAATATTCAAAGATATCTGTAGAGCTCGGGCCTGCGGACAGACAGATAGCCTGCACACACGCATGATTCCCTTTTTTGCCTGGCGGGGATAATAATGAAGTAACATGCCTTTCAGTAACAGTAATTGAGTTACTTTATTTGAAAAAGGGTGCATTAGAGTACTAGTTATTGCCAAAAATGACAGAGTTACTGTAACGCATAACTTTGTAACTTGTTTGTCCCAATGCTGCTTCTGACCAAACTCAACCACACTGGCTTTGGTCCGAGGTCAAACAGGCCTAAAACTTCCAAAGAGTAGGCAGCAAAACACTGCTTTTCAGCCTGCTGTTAAGTTACTCTTTAAACAGTGATAATTATATCACACATACACAGTGACAGCATGTTTGTGCTTGCCAGTTTCATATCTGCACAATGACAGTGTCTTCTCCAGAAGATTTGTTTATTGTCTTGAGTCTCTGGCTTCTTGTTTGATATTTATTAAGAGGCATTAGCCCATTTTACACAGAGACAGTATGTAATTAATTTCAGAGGCACATTTCAGGTTACAGTCCTTGACACAGTGATTTGTATTGTGATGTGTAAAGCTGTAATCAGGTGTCTGTCCGATCCTAAGTGTCAAATGCAGACACTGCTGATATCCAATCCATAAATTCCATTATTATTCTCGATGGATGGATGCATGCCGTAGAGAGCGTCTGTCTTAAACTAGCAAAGACACGTGCGTCGGGGCTTTGCGCTGTGCTGTGCTGGGTGCAAGATAGGGCCCTAAATCTTTGTAGCTACGCTAAAGCGGCATGGCTCTAGAAAAGGCAATGTCGGCTGGTCGTTTGGTCCACCACTTTGGTCCAGACTTAGATTTCTCAACAAATATTCAATGGAAATATTGTACAGACATCCATGAATCCTACTGACTTTGATCATTGCCTGACTTTTCCTCTAGCTCACAAGCAAGTCAATTATTTTATTTAACCAGTACACACACGTGTTAGTACACACACGTTCAGTTCTCTATAGGATGAGTCGTAATAACTTTCACAAAAGCCCTGCACCATCCAATACTGCTAAACACATCTCTTACCACTTTCATGCTCACAACTTGACAAACTTGCTTGATAAATGTTATCAAAGACCTTAACTCTAACACCACCTTTACCCACACGCACATCATTATGACTGCTAAGGATCAAAAGCAAACTTTGGACCTCAACTTTTATCTGTCCCAGAAATTTGCTTTGCAATTAGCATTATAGCCTGTCATGGCTGTAGACTCTTAGTCCCATTAGTTTTCTGAAAAACAAGTAAAAAAAACAAACAATAAAGTTCAGTTTCCATTTCTGGATGTTTGATTTCATTATGTTTCTTTGTGAAATGCGTAAGCAGATCATTCCTGGTGATCTGCCTTATTAAATAAGAGCACGCTGTCAGGAAAGTATTTGTCAGTGCATACAAAGGCCACATGCATGACAAGATACAGAATTCTATGGTTTGAGTTCTGGGGTTACATATTTTCCATATGTGAAAGCAAAAGCAGTGGCCACATCAAGTCTGTAATATTCAGGGAAAACCCCTACAATGCGTGCGTGTAAAATGCCTTTTTGTCCTCTGATTGCAGGATCTGTAGGCAGGAACTTGGCCAACAAGCCTAATGTGTATGTATCCAGCAGCGCCGGAGCTCGCTGGAGAGAGGTCAGTACAAAATCTGACACAGATGACAAGAAAAACACAGCTTGCAAAACTGAGTGACAGGCAGCTCATCTGCCAAAGAGAGTTTCAACATATCAAAATCTATTTCATGTCAGTGCCTGTATAACGTGTCCAGGTATTATGGACCCTCTGCACTTTTTACTTGGACTGACTTTCTATAGTCCTTGAAAACACATCTAGATTACACATCTAGGCTTAATATGAGCATCAGTTCAGTCTTTAACTTGCTTATGTGTTATGGATACGCTGCATTATTTATAAATTTAAATACCTATTCTCTGTGAATGAGGACCTGTTTCTGAAAGAACAAGTTATGAAGTTATTTGCTTTACATTTCAGAGAATGGTGGTATTTATTTTGCTGACCTAGAGGCTCAGCAACGGGGCTAATAAACTAAAAGCACAGTATAGATACTTTTTAAAAATGATTTTAAGTTATGTTGAACGTGTTAGCAAACAGTTGCCTAAATGTGGACATCTAGCAGACACTGAGCAATGTTGGCATTCATTTGGAGTGGAATGAGGATTGTAAAGCAAATATGCACTACCTTTATTTCTTGTTTTTGGTCTCCACCAATCTTCCCCCCCTTGTTTGTCTATGGTTTGGTATTAACCCTAGTGCTAAATAACTTTTTATGGCCTATTGTGTATATTATGTTCCGTGTTTTCTGTTGTCCAGGCACTGGCAGGCCCTCATTTCTACACATGGGGTGACCATGGTGGTATCCTGATGGCTATCGCACAAGGAGGCGCCACCACACACCTCAAGTAAGTCCAACTGCCCTGTTGAAATGTTTCTTTCAGGACAGGAAATAAAAATGTGATTTGAGCTCAGAAGCGAAATCTGTCATTTAGTTGTTTCTCCATAAACAAAACAGCTTCAAACATAAAATCCTGAGTGGCTGGTTTGTGACTGGAAGGCTTCCATTTGAATCCTCAAACAGCTTGAGGAAATCTGGAGAGTGAAGCACATAAACGGCACTTGCTCCAGTGGATGTGATCTTTATTAAGCAGGAGCAGATTGCGTGAATGTGAAGCAGATTGTTGTAGAGAAAAAAAGGAAATAAACCATCACTCAGTAAACAGAGGTGTAACCTAACACCTCTATGCCATGCAATTATGTGCAGGTGATACAGTATATTAATGTGAAAACAGCTGACCTCATTTACATGCAGATGATTTAGTTCCCGTATTCTGGTTACTCAGTAACCTGGTTTTGGCTTACCTATACCAATGTCAATATAACTATAGTTAAACCTCCCAATTGAAATGCCTGATGTACTCTACTGATATACAAACTCTATACCATATTACCCCTAAATTCATCTTTCCTCTCGTGCTGCTGTTCAATCAAAGAATGAGTGTGTAGGCTCCAAATTAAATGAAATTCTGTTAACTGATTTATAAAAAAGAACGGATACAGTGTATTTTAAAAATCATTGTTAATGAGTTAAATATTGGCCTCGTCCCCATCAGGTTCAGCACCAATGAAGGTGAGACGTGGACCGACTTTCAGTTCTCAGACAGGGAGGTGTATGTTTACCAGCTGTTAACTGAGCCCGGGGAGAAGAGCACCATCTTCACCATCTTCGGCTCCTACGCCGACCAGAGGCACAGTTGGCTCATCCTGCAGGTCAACACCTCCGAAGTTCTGGGTAGGTTGGAGAAGATGGAGGTTCAGAGGGAGGGGGGAGGGTAAAGGGCTTTTATGTTGGTGATTCTCAGCTCTTAGCAACAGCAGCTCACTGCAGCTATTTATAAGTTTACACTTAATTTAAGTGTGGCTGGTTAACATTGCATTGTAACTCATTTACATGCATGACTTTTAGCCTGTTGGCTAAATAAAGTTAGCTACTGTTGCTACTTCGCCTGTTAGCCATGTAGCAACTGTAGCTAACACAGCCTAAAGCCAGCTGTGTGTTTGAGTTAACTGATGACTGTTTTCAGTTAGTTTTCGCTTGCCTTTGAGAAAACACTACAACTAAAGGAACCACCGTATAATAAATAAATGTATTTTTAGAATGCATCTTTAGCATATGTCTTGTAGCAACCAACAGTAAAAACAAAAAGTATTTATTAGCATTTATTGTGCAAGAATCTTGGAATATGTAGCTCAAATAAAACACAGAGATTGATTTAGCAAACATTACCACTGTCAAGTATTATTCTAAGCATTATGCTCAGTAAGTAAAAACATACTTGTGCAAAAGGGAAATACAACAAAATACTACCTACTGTAGTTAAAGGAGCTACAATAAATAGAATTAGTTGCTAGCAGTATGATGGAAGTGTATTGCAGTAATTGCTGTGTGCAAAACATGGCTAAATCTATACTAGCTAGGCTAGAAAAGTGAGAAATAACATGTATTCTCAGGTGTTTCCAAGAGCTGTGAACCCTTTAATTAAGGCTACTAGATGGATGTTTCATCACTTGAATGTCCTCACCCTACAGAGCTAGAGAAGAAGGAAATAGAAGACTGATTGACAAATGGACTACCAGGAACATTAGCAAGTAACTGTGTTTTTTATGTCTGTGTGAAATAACTATTGTTTTTCCTCTTCTTTTTGCTCCAGGTGTGCCGTGTTCTGACGCTGACTACAAGCGCTGGTCACCGTCAGATGAACACGGTAACGAGTGCCTGTTGGGCAGAGAGGTAACGTTTAAGAGGCGAGCTCCCCATGCTACGTGTTTTAACGGAGAGGACTTTGACCGCCCCATCACCATCTCTAACTGCTCCTGCACACGCCAGGACTATGAATGGTTAGGGATCCACACATGAACAAAACATTCATATTCATCAGTTTGTTGTTGAAATCTTGTCTGTCCCATTGGTGTTTGAGATGGAAACAGTTGTGTGTTTATACGTGTCAGTAAAAGAAGCACATTGTTGGACCACTTGGAATTTTTAGAAAGAAACACACCTGTGTTTTTGCAACAAAGCTGCCAATAGGACTAATTACACACTGGTTTGTCTACATACAATACCACATAATAGCATAAATGTTGATATCTAAATGCATGCATTCATTAGCTTTAGTGTGAGTAGGACCTCTGTCATATCAGAGGCAGTTGGAACTGACTCTTAATTAAACTTCAATACTGGCAAACCAGTACATTGGTCTTAGCCTACTCTGCACATTTTTTATTGCTCCTGGAGCTCCCATCACAGCTCATAATGAGTCTGTTTTAAAATGCACATCAGGTGCTGCCATTAATCACAAGGCACAAGCTAACTGGCTGTTTTTCTTTCTCCCCGTGTTTCTTCTCCCAACCTATCTTCCTCCTCCTCCTCCTCCTCCTCCTCCTCCTCGTTCCAGTGACTACGGCTTCAAGCTGAGTGAAGACTTGTCTTTGCAGGTGTGTGTGCCTGACCCTGAGTTCTCAGGTGATCTCTATGCCCCTCCAGTGCCATGTCCTGTCGGTACCACCTACCGTCGCAGCAAAGGGTAAGCTGCTGTTGTCGGACTTAACAGTGCAGAAATGTGCAGCCTGGGATTCCTTTGTGTGGTAAATTAGCATAATTTTTGCATCTGCAGCACGAGTGGATTCACATTTACATTTAGTTTTCATATTGTAAGCTATTTTCCTTGAGTTGTTTTGTCCTTTTTTTTTACTTTTAGTTATATTGACCCTTTGAGGTTTTGTCAAATATTTAAAAGTCATGGGCCTCTCTAAACTGACTCTTGAGTGGTAAAATATAAAAAAAACAGTTTTAACTTTGTTTTCATAAAACTGTAGTACTGTAACAAACAAACAACTAACAAGTGAGAATGAAACCTGAGTTTGATAAATCTCACTTATCTGCTCCTTGGTTTTTTCTGTCTGCCTTTTGTGTTATTTATCTGGTCGCATTATGGTCAATGCACATGAGCTGGAATTTGAACCTCCTACTTGGTGTATATAAAATAATAATTTGGACCCACAGTCATTATCTTTTTATACTGTTCATTAATTTTCATTTCCAGAATGAAAACCAGCCTTTGTTTTTTTTTTGTGGTTTATTGCTACTGTGGAGATAGCGGATGTTGCTGTCCTTATGTTTGGTGAGAGCACCACCAAGTGTTGAACTGAGGAAATCTCTTTCTCTTCCTGCTGCAGCTACAGGAAGGTACCAGGCGACAGCTGTAGTGGAGGAGATGTGGAGTCCAGGCTGGATGGAGAGATGCTGCCTTGTCCTGTCGGAGGTAAACCGGCACATCAGACATTTGATTAATCATGTGATCACCCGAGAGCTGTTCTTAAAGGTTACTCCTACACTTTGCTGTAAGTAGGAGTAAGCAGCTGGATAAACTGGTAGTCTTCACCGTCACAAAACAACTTTTTGGCTCTTTATAGCATTTGTATGTGTAAGTCTGTAAAGTTAGAAACATATACCTCATTAAAAATTCACTTTTGCTTTTGAGATGTTTGGTAGGATAACGACTGGATGACTGTCTGGTTGAGTAAGAGTAAATCTTTGAATTATTCTGACAATAAGACATAATATTATCTGGAAGATTTCCCTCTCTGAATTGTATATACTATATAGAAGTACATATTTGAAAACATGAATATCATAAATTAAAACATGCTGAAATATTTTACTGCAAAGGTTAAAACAGACTTGTGATTATGTTGGTACTCATCCCACAAACAGTATCATGTGATTAGGTAAGGGATAATGTATAGCCATGTGGTCATTATAGCGAATACAACCCCGACAGGAATCCAGCGGATTGATAGCTGTCCTTCAGGGTGATCAGAACTGCGTCCCTGACAATGCTCTGCAATGCATGGCAATGGTCTGTTATAAAAACAATTATAGCAGAATGCCGTAGGATTCAACCATGCCGTGTAACAACATGCATTAGCGTCTTTTCCCATCAGTCATGTCTCCTGTGCTCTTTCAGAGAGTAACGAGTTCATCCTGTACGCGGTGAGGAACTCCATCCATCGCTACGACCTGGCCACAGGCACAGACCAGGCCCTGCCTCTGCTCGGCCTCAGGGAGGCTGTTGCTCTGGACTTTGACTATGACAGGAACTGCCTGTACTGGGCTGACATCTCACTGGACACCATACAGGTTAGTGAGGAATTCAAGAGGGAGTGGTCCAAGAGTTTGTTTACAGTAAACACAAGTGACACCAGTTTATACGAGTGCTGTGACTCAAGAGGACACGGTTTGGTTAAAATGTCATCCTGCCAAGCTGGACATTTTGCTCACTTGTGTATTTAATGTGACTGTAGCTGCTATGATATGTTTACCGAGGTACCAAGTCTTCCATTAATGTTAACCTTCAGCCGTCTTTCTTCTCCCTCCTGCAGCGTCTGTGTCTGAACGGCAGTACAGGTCAGGAGGTTGTAGTGAGGAAAGATCTGCAGAACGTGGAGGCTCTGACCTTTGACCCCATCAGTAGATTGTTGTACTGGGTTGACGCTGGTGCGCAGAAGATTGAGGTATAGGGGGGGGTGTGTGTGTGTGTGTGTGTGTGTGTGTGTGTGTGTGTGTGTGTGTGTGTGTGTGTGTGTCTGGTTTAACTAATCCAGACTTACATGTTATCAGGCTAAAATAATCCTGTTAACTCCCATCCAGCTAATAAATTGTATTTTTCCCATTCCAGCGATTTTGTTCTGCCATCCAAAGGTTATTTGGACACTTAAATTGACGAACCTCTGAAAAGTTTCACTGTTGTTGTGTTTGAAGGTGTCTAACCCTGACGGCGACTTGCGTCACACTCTGCTCAACTCTTCTATCCTGGAGCACCCCAGAGCTCTGGTTCTGCTGCCTGGAGAGAGGTAACGCACGCACGCGGACACACACACACACACACACACACAGTCAGTAATTCTCAGGGCTTAAAGTATTCCGGCACCGTGCCGGTGTCGTGCCAAGGTACTTACCCTCGCCAGGATTCGTATCCCCTGACCGCGGGAGCACACAAAAGTCACATAGGGGATACACAAAATAGCAGACTGTTTTCACCTGACATTTGACTTGTCATTAACGATGGCCACTGTGTAAAAGCTATCTGAAGCCCAAACTGCCTTGATAAAGCTGTCTGTTTGGAGTCAGCATGGCAGTTATTAAACATAACTGCCTTGTCCCAGAGTTTACAGTTATTAAACATAACTGCCTTGTCCCAGAGTTTACAGTTATTAAACATAACAGCCTTGTCCCAGAGTTTACAGTTATTAAACATAACAGCCTTGTCCCAGAGTTTAGACGTCTAGCTATATGAAAAGATAAACAATGTCAAGTTTTTAACAAATATACATGAAGCAACTAATGTCAACATGGACAAAATCATGAATGTAGGCCTACTAATTAGCTTTTTTGATGATGACCTGGCCAAAGTAACAACACAACATCTAGAAAGTTTTGTTTTCACAGTGATTCATTGTAGGATTATGATATTATTGCAATATGGAAATCTACATTGACTCTTAATTTAACGTATGGTTGGAAGAAGTACAAATTGATCAAAAACTTTTTATTCCTTAAAAAATTATGACTTTTATCATTGTATGAATGTAAGAAGGACTTAAACCGTTTTGCCAGACAAATTAACTTTAATGAGTGCATATTTAAAAAAAACAAAAAAGGTTTCAGGCTCAGGATTTGTTTTCACTTTAAGCCCTGAATTCTGTACCTGAGGACCTTCTTTGTCACAATGCATTCTGTAACATTTAACCCTAACACAATAATAACACAATATGTAAATCTAAATATATACACACTGCATCACCAGAAACCAAAACACAGGATTGAAACCTGCTATCGCTCTACAGCTGACTGACAGTTCTTTTACTGAAGAAACCAACATAAAAGCAATTCTAATTTTAAGTAAATGATTTCTGAGGCTAATAAAGGTGTGTTTACATTATTATGTTTTGTAAAAATGTAAATGTGACCACTTGAAAAAAAACACACAGATTGTTGAAGTACTATACATATTTTTGTGGTGAGAAGATTTTGGATTGAGGCTTTGACCACCACTACTATATGTGCCTCAAGTAATTCTAGCTTAACCCTCCAATAGCCCTTTTGAGGAAGGGATGACCAGACAAAAAGTCCACACTTTCCAAAAATGCTGTCGCACTCAATGTCTGAAACTCACATGCACGATAACAGAATGTTGGTTCCATTTCTGCAAATGTAATTCTGCTTTTATTTAAGATTCAGTTCAACAAAGTTACAACACTGTGGTATTCATTTTTCAGAAAAGGAATTTATTTTTGCCTTACTGCACTCCTCTTTCTCTCCTGTCTGGTCTCTTTTATTGGAGGAGAACACAGGAATTTATGTAATAATAATTTATACTTTAATCCCGCAAGGAAATGTAGCTAGGCTCTCTTCGTATTTGTAAGGAAGGAGACACCTTAGACCAGGCAGAGTGTAATTGTCTGACATTGTACAGCCTTGGATAAAAAATTTGATGAATATCCATGATAATCAGATATATGACCATATTCCTATTACCAGTTGTAGGGGGGTGTTTTGTTTTAGACCTGTGTCACAAAGTGCAACCTTGGAAAATCTTGGATTTTTGTCTTGTGTGTGTCTGGGTACCTTAGTTCATTAGATGTGTTTTTCCCTACCATAATGACATTTAAACAATACACAATTTTTCGATTAAACCTGAGTTTAGTGAAACATTCCAGTTAAATTCACACTGTATATGTCCCACAGTCTGATGTTCTGGACTGACTGGGGAGACCGAGCGGCAGGTGTTTACCGGAGCTACATGGATGGAACCAATGTGTCCTGCATCGTGTCAGAGGGCGTTCGCTGGCCCAATGGGATCACAGCTGACGACCACTGGCTGTACTGGACCGAAGCTTACAGCGACCGCATCGAGAGGGCCGACTTCAGCGGGGGCCAGAGGAGTGTTCTGATGGAGGGGCTGCCCCACCCGTACGCCATCGCTGTCTTCAAGGTGAAACTGTATATACAATAGATGTACATTACAAAACTTCAAACTTTCAGAAAAAGGTTGGATTAGGTTTTAAAATATGTTGAATATGTAATTTCACGTTTTCACAAACTTGTGTTGGATGCTGTTTTCAGAATGACCTGTACTGGGACGACTGGTCCAGAATGGGGATCTTCAAAGCTCCAAAAGCTGGTTCCCAGAGCAACGAGCTGATTGTTGGCAGACTAACTGGAGTCATGGACCTCAAGATCTTCTATAAGGGGAAGAGCAGAGGTAAGGAACAGAGAGTTGAGTCATGTCCAGAAAGTTTGAAAGCTTAGCAGAAATGGTGAGAAATGAATCAATGATATATTAAGTAACTGGGTCAGTTGCAGACTTTAGATTTCAGACAGACAATATACTTTCATAGTTAAGGCAAATAGAAGATTACAACATACATACACAGAGTTACAGGATTACTGCTTAGCGAGTTTCAAAACTGATTTCAACTAAACTGTATTAGTGCTCAAACTGAGGTCTCGATCTTTCGTCCACCAGGCCATAATGCCTGTGCTGATCAGCCGTGCAGCCTGCTGTGTCTGCCTCAGCCCGGCCACCGACACACCTGTGTCTGCCCAGATGGTGCCCCGACTGTAACCATGCCCAGTGGAGAGCTGCAGTGCCAGTGTCCAACCGGCTATCAGCTCCAAAACAACACCTGCGTCAAGACTGGTGAGACAAAAGCACAAACTGCGGAATCATGATTGTTTGCTGTAAGATATACAATCTTGTCTCTGTTGAAAGTGAGGCCTCAATTTCAGGGGGACCTATCTGATTAATTAGTGGTTGCATGTGATCCATTCTTTTCCTCCAATCAGTGCACAGCTGTTTGCCCAACCAGTACCGCTGCTCTAACGGCCGCTGCATCAGCAGCATCTGGAAGTGTGACAGCGACAATGACTGTGGAGACATGAGCGATGAACAGGAGTGTCGTAAGTTTTCAGCCGCATCACTTTTCTCATTAGGGAGATAAACGCAAATTCTGTTTCAACATAAAGAACTAAACGTATGTATTTGTCCACCTTTAGCCACTACGACCTGTGACCCGTCCAACCAGTTTCGCTGCATGGCCTCAGGTTCCTGCATTCCTCTGGCCTTCAAATGTGACCATGAAGACGACTGTGGAGACAACAGTGATGAAGAGCACTGTGGTAAAATGTGGTTGTTTATCTGTGTGTATTTTTAAATCTGGAGAAAGTATTATGTCCTCATGGTAACTGTGACAAATATACATTTTGTTCACATTAAACATTGTATTTGAGATTTGTTGGAGGTTTAAAACACTGAAGTTTAAGTATGTTTAAGAAATCTAATTCTTTTGTCTTGTATATCTAAAGTTCAAGTCCATCTAAGCCAAAGTGACCCTTAAACAGCATTAAGTTAATCAACATGTTTTTTTTTTTTTTTGCTGTATCAGGGATGACAATGGAAATGCATAGTTTTTGCAAGTACTAACTGTATTGTATTGTTGATGTATTTCTCAGAGTCTCACCAGTGTGGCCCAGGAGAGTTTACATGTGCTCGAGGTGTTTGTATCCGCGAGGCATGGCGCTGTGACGGAGACAATGACTGCAGAGACTGGTCGGACGAAGCCAACTGCACCGGTGAGGACAGTGTTATTGACTACATAATACATCATGAAAACACTATGGAATGAGGCTTCTTACAGTGGAAATAGAATCTCATAAGCCATTCGCCAGTCAGTGTAATAAATAACAGACAGTGTGATTATTTATGTACCTACCTATTTTAAATGCCACTGTATATATTTGCTGATGCAAATAATTTACATTAATGCACAATCAAAGCAGTGCCACTGTGTGTGTGTGTGTGTGTGTGTGTGTGTGTGTGTGTGTGTGTGTGTGTGTGTGTGTGTGTGTGTGTGTGTGTGTGTGTGTGTGTGTGTGTGTGTGTGTGTGTGTGTGTGTGTGTGTGTGTGGAATCATAACATAACAGATCAAATGGCTTTAATGCTGTCGTCTGTGAAGCACCTCTGTTTTACCAGCTTCTCCAAGCCTTTAATCTCTCCCTGTTTGTCCCTAGTGGGCCACCACACATGTGAGGCCAGTAGCTTCCAGTGTCGCACGGGTCACTGTATACCACAGCGCTGGATGTGTGACGGTGATGACGACTGCCAGGATGACTCAGACGAAGACCCCCAACATTGTGGTAAGTTGACTCACGCACACACTCAACATTGTCATCGTGACACACTAGTGTTGACCACATACTTAAAAATGTGATTGTTTTGCTGTAAATTATAATCCGTCAGAATGTACTGACAGCATATATTTATAACGTATCATTTCATTTAACAATAATCTAACCAACCAGCCTTAGTGAAAATACATTCCTAGTGAAAGCGTTGAATAATCTTGTTTACATAATCTTGTTTCTCATCAGATGTGAGGCAGTTTTGCAAGGCTTCACTTTTGTACCGTTATTGGACATGGCAGTCATGAGAGCAAAGGTTCCGTGTTGGCAATAATTTAATATTTTATTTACATTATTCTGTGTGTTTCCAGAGGGAACACGGTGTAATGGCTTCCTCTGCTCCAATCACACCTGCCTTCCAGCCACAGCACACTGCAACGGCATCCAGGAGTGTTCAGATGGTGCTGATGAGCACAACTGTGGTGAGTGATCCCATTTGTTTAGCAGAATGCACAGTATTCATCAGATACTGAGTCAAATGAGTAGGTTCGGGTAGTGGAAGATCATGTCCAAATTATTTATGCTAATCTGGTTATGGCATTGAATAGAAAAACAACAACTTTAAGTCCAACAGGATGGTTAAAAAAAAATGAATTCAAATAATATTTTGCATCCTGTCTGGTAACGTACTGTTGCTAGAAGGGTTTCTGAGTTACACAAAAATCCCGAGAGTCATAATTTGAATGAGAGAAAATAAAGGTGTAAGTGACCTTAATGTCAGCTAAACATTGGTTTAATTTTTTCAAAAAACTCGTGCAGAAAGCACACATGCACAGTCCTTTGTCGGATAATGCTGTAAAGATCATTGTGGATAATAACCAGGGGAAGTGCAAATAAGAGTTATCCATGTGTTATAATTTGAAGGAAAGTCTTAGACATCTGCTGTAGACCGTAATGCACTTCTGACATGAGGATAGGTAAACCGTTAGAGGGACTGACAGTTAGAGGTCAGTAGGGGTTAAAGGAGGCATACCTGTGTTAAAATGATTTGGCAGACTGTTTCCATTGCCACATTAAATATGTATGTAATAGAAAAATAATAGAAAGGTGTATTACCAATGTGTTTATTGAGAGTATCACTAAGCCATAGCATATTTCGGGAGAATAAGATAGGCCAAGATTAGAGCCCCACAGGCCATGTCTGTGTTATACAATGTATAGCTTGAAACATACAGATCATCAGTCTATGCTTGTTATAATGTTGGAAAAAGTAATAGTGTGTTGATAAGTCATTTTGCATGTTGGCTTGTGTCTATCACCCACAGACCCGCTGTGTACTCGCTACATGGAGTTTGTATGCAAGAACCGAGCCCAATGTCTGTTTCAGTCCCTGGTTTGTGACGGGATCAAACACTGTGAAGACGGATCTGATGAGGACGCCGACTATGCCGGATGTGGTGTGTTTCTTATTCTTTAATCCCTGCTCACAACAAGTTACGATTCTCAGAAAACTATAGAAAGAAGTGATTCAAAAAAGCAGGTCTGCACACAAGTGCAACATGATTTGATTTGTGGGAATTTGATCGATCTTCTCAAGATTCAATACCTTAAAGTGAGAGACTGGATTCAAATCTGCAGTAATTCTAAATCCGAACTGAACCGTACGACAACCTGTATTAGTTGAAACTATTAGTAAGAAACTGTACTAACTACTAACCAATGATGACTATTGTTTGTGAGATAATAACCGCTGAGAGATGATGATAATGGTTTGGATCTGTTGACACAGCAACAATCTGTAACAGCTGCTCTGTCTGTCACTAGTTTTCTTGGGTGCAAAACTAGTTCTGTAGTATCAGTTTGTCTGATTATGAATCTTTCATTTCTTCTTTGCCTCTGCTAAATGTAATGCTATAGATCCTAATTTCGAAACACCGTGTACATTATTACCTGTATTAATGCCAATAGTATAAGGTAAACATGACAGGTGGCAAACCGATGAAGAAACAAATGTAAATTGTACATTTTCTTCCCGAAGTTTCCCAAATTTGCTTTTCACTTTGTTGTGCTGTTCATTACATAGCATATTGTATCTTTTCCCCACAACTTCAAACACAGTTGTACTACTGTTGTACAAAAGCTATAACTGTTTTTTTAAACACTTTGCATCTATACATTTCCATCAAGCATTGTCACTTTTGTTATTCTGCTTCATACCCTCAGTGTGATATACACATGTTCATTTTTTCCTGTGTCTTTTTTGTTTCAACGAACTGATTTGTGTAAATCCACTAACATTCCTGTGTGTTTTCTGTCAGCCACACCGTCTGAGTTTGGCAAAGTGTGTGATGCCTATACCTTCCAGTGTGCCAACGGAGTGTGTGTGAGCCTGGAGTGGAAGTGTGATGGCATGGACGACTGTGGGGATTATTCTGATGAAGCCAACTGTGGTGAGGAGTAAGAGGTTATGCTAACAGACACAGCACAACTAGTGTTTAATATTAAACCATGTGAAATACACATTTAATAAATAATAGATTTGCATTTGATTTTTTTTTTTGAAAAGTTAACAAGTCCAGTGATATTGAAGCAGCAGTATCTGCTAACTTTAGCTCTGTGTGTTGCAGCTGCTCCCACTGAGGTCCCAGGCTGCTCCAGGTATTTCCAGTTTGAGTGTAGAAATGGACGCTGTATTCCAACATGGTGGAAGTGTGATGGAGAGAACGACTGTGGGGACTGGTCTGATGAGGCCCAGTGTACAGGTACGCAGTTAGGCTGTGATAAGGCTACTTGGTTGTTAAAAGCAACAGAACACTTAGGGTTGATGTGTTATCATAAGTGACATCAAACCTTATAAATCCCTTAATATTATAAATATTATAAATCAATTAAAGGCAACATTGCCAGAATAGTTATCTTCAAAAAGCGACTCATTAACATCTATCCATATCCATAAACAAAATCCATAAACTATTTGTTGTACCGACCTGATATAAATGCAAATGCATTTTGGACTGTCTCTCTGTAAAGGGATCTGGTTTAGTTTAATAATTTGTTAATTCATTAATTGTCAATAAGATAAATTGTTGGTATTTTTTTACTAAACCCAAACTTTGAACTGTATGAACTTCATACTGCATATTGTATATTATATTATATATTAACTGAACAAATCCTAAGTATTCATTTCCTGGTCTGTCATTCAACGAACACAAAAGTAAAGGGGATAGCTTGAGAAGTGACCGAAGGAGTCAAAAGACTGGCTTTTTGAGCTGGGGTTGAATCGGTCGCACCCTTTTCTACATTATATTGTTTATTTCACATATTTGTAATTGTCTGTGTTTTGATAGACCTTCTTGTGCATGCCCTCAGGATGCTTACTCTCTGTGGTGTTCCATGTTCATTTTTGCTTGAATTACCAAACTCCCCATCCATCCCCAGTCATTAAACTCAAATCTCCACCCTTATAGGTGGTGGTACTCCTCACACTGTAGCCCCTGGTCCCTCTACTTGTGCCCCCAACCGCTTCCACTGTGGCTCTGGAGCGTGCATCATCAACACCTGGGTGTGTGACGGCTACGCTGACTGTACTGATGGCAGTGATGAGCTGGGATGTCCCACAGGTACCACCTCTGTCTGTTGAACGTTCTAGGTTTTTTGCAAAAGACGTGGTTCATATCTTATCGTTTGTATGTCATGTGTTTTTTAAATAATGTATTTATTTAAAATGTATGCATTGTAGTTGACCAAACTGAATACTCCTAGATACAATATAGTACAATTAAACAGAAAAGGAAGAAGAAGAAACAAAATAAATAATGCAAATATTAACCATGTATTTCTCTAACAGCAGCTAATGGTTCTGTGACAATGGCTCCAGTACCCACCCAGGCCCCGCCCTCCCCTGCACGTTGCAGTCGGGGTCAGTTCCTCTGCCGCCGCCCCCCCCACTGCATCCCCGACTGGCAGCGCTGTGACGGCCAGCTCCACTGTCAGGACGGCTCCGATGAAGCCCACTGCCGTGAGTTTGATCCTGTGCATACTGTGCACCTGTGATACCATCACGAACAAGGAAACAGAATGATAACCAAGGGAAAAATCATGTTATGGTGAAATGTTTTGGATTTAACGGTAAACTATGGATTCAAATAAAGAAATAGATAGAATAAACTAAAACTGTTGAATGTAAGACACAGAACCTTACGTATTCATTTTCAATTCATGCCACACCTTCAAATCCATCTGTTCTGGTTTTATTTGCTAAAAGGCTAAATTACTACAATGTTGTTAATTTGCAAAGCTGCATTTGCAACCGAAACATGACACCTGAGCAGCATATAATGTGCTGTAGAATTTAGATCCTGTATTTTTTGCTCACACATTTAGGCCCTGATGACAAGAGGTACGTTATTGTGCATACCCAATTTTTTATTTATTGTAATTCTAATACATGTAAAATGTTACTAGTACTGCACATAAAGCATTATACAGTACAGGTCTAGATAAGTAGTCTAAATGAAATGAAAACAATTTTCACTTGTCACGGCATACAGAAAGTGCAGAGAGGCATATTTAGAATGCAGGTAATACAATAACAAGAACTGTAATGTAAAAACAATCCTCTCTCTCCAGCCACTCGTGGGCCTTTGTTCTGTGTTAATGGGACTCGCTGTTCTGATGGTGAAGCCTGCGTACTGGACAGTGAGCGGTGTGATGGCTTCCTGGACTGCTCTGACCACAGCGATGAGGACAACTGCACCCGTAGGTCCCAAATACTCTCACCATGACCAAGTCTGTTCAGATTACATACACATTGTTAGAATGCAATGGCTTCATAATATTACCTTTTAATAGAAACTCACATGTGAACTACTCAATGTCCGGTCTATTGTAAATGCCAGTATGTCTACTTGCTACTTAACTATACTTAAGTAGCGTTTAGTATATTGAAAGTGGTGCAATGCTGCCACTTGCTGGCTGTTTATTTATTTTTAATTTGTTCAAATTAAACTGAGCAATTGCAAACATAATAATCCATAAGGAGTCTCTCCCTCTTTCTTCCAGTGGACTCGCTGGCCTATAAAGTCCAGAACCTCCAGTGGACACCAGACTTCTTGGGTGCCATCACCCTGACATGGTCTCGCCCCAAAAACCTTCCTGTGGACTCCTGCTACTTCCTCATATACTACAGGTGAGCATTAGCAGCCTGTAACTTTGCACCAGCTGAATGTTTCTAGATGTTTTGCTGAAAGATTGGGCAATATTGACCCTTTATAAAAAAAAACAAATAAAAAAAAAAAAAACAGAAAACAGCCATCCATATTACAGTTGTCGCACTACTACTGCAATATGCAGTAGATATGATTATTGTCATTTAAAGTTGTTATCCGCATTTGCTAGTCCACACTGCCAAGAATATAATTCTGCGTAACACAAACCCCTCTGGGCGCTGGTCTCAGTACCATAACTTGCCCCGGTGCCTTAAGGTGACTTTGTCTCGTGTTTTTGCCTTCAGGCTCGTGGGCACCCAGCAGTGGACCATTATGGACACTCACAGCAACAAGACCAGCTACAAATTGACCGTGCTGAAACCAGACACAACCTACCACGTCAAGGTGCTCACTCAGTGTCTCAGCAAGCTGCATAAGACCAACGAGGTGATCACTGTCAGGACGCCAGAGGGCTGTGAGTATCATACGATCAATTTACGGAGGCTCATTTTTTAGTCATTATGTACTTTCATACTTACTAACTTACATCTGCAGTAAGTCGCAATCCTGATATCTGCTGATGTTTAAACTGTCAACAGATGTGCAAGAACTAAATCTACCTTTTATTTTTGGGTAGTTTTCTGGTACTCTGTTTACTAATCCATTATGAGTTTATGGTGATCACCATTGTACAATTGATTATTTGACACTGGCAAAAGTCATTTTTTGGTCTAGCAGGGAATCAGAGCCACAAAGACTGACATGTTCATCCTCATCATCCGGAATGAAATATGAAAGTGTCCTAAGCTTATTTATACTATAATACTGTACTATAGTACAACCCCAAATCAGAAAAAGTTGGGACAGTATGGAAAACACAAATAAAAAAAGAAAGTAGTGATTTCTAAATGTACTTTGACTTGTATTTCATTGCAGACAATGTGAACACAAAATATTTCATGTTTTGTCTGGTCAACTTAATTTCATTCGTAAATATACGTCCTTTCCTGTCATTCAGACCTGTAACACATTCCAAAAAAGGTTGGGACAGGAGCAATTTAGGGCTAGTAATCAGGTAAATTGGTTAAATAATGATGCAATTTGAAACAGGTGATGTCAACAGGTGATTGTAATTATGATTTGGTACAAAAGCAGCATCCAAGAAAGGTCTAGTCCTTTAGGAGCAAAGATGGGCCGAGGATCGGCAGTTTCACAACAAATACGTGAGAAAATTATTGAAATGTTTAAAAACAATGTTCCTCAAAGAAAGATAGGAAGACATTTGCTTATTTCCCCTTCAACCATGCATAACATAATTAAAAGATTCAAGGAATGTGGAGGAATTTCAGTGCGTAAAGGACAAGGGCGCAAGCCTAAGCTGGACAACCGTGATCTCCGATCCCTCAGGCGGCACTGCATCAAGAATCGTCATTCATCTATAACCACATGGGCTCAGGACTACTTTGGCAAACCTTTGTCAAGTACCACAATACGTAGTTACATTCACAAATGCCAGTTAAAACTGTACTGTGCCAAAAGGAAGCCCTATGTTAACAGTGTCCAGAAGCGCCGTCGACTTCTCTGGGCTTGGAGGCATCTGGGATGGACCATCACACAGTGGAAACGTGTACTGTGGTCAGATGAATCAGTATTTCAGGTATTTTTTGGGAGAAATGGACGCTGTGTGCTCCAGACCAAAGAAGAAAAGGATCATCCAGACTGTTACCAGCAACAAGTCCAAAAGCCAGGGTCTGTCATGGTATGTGGTTGTGTCAGTGCCCTTGGCAAGGTAACTTGCACTTCTGTGATGGCACCATTAATGCTGAAAAGTACATAGAGATTTTGGAGCACAATATGCTGCCTTCAAGAAGACATCTTTTCCAGGGAAGTCCATGCATATTTCAACAAGATAATGCAAAACCACATTCTGCACACATTACAAAGTCCTGGCTGCGCAGGAAGAGGATACGGGTACTTGACTGGCCTGCCTGCAGTCCCGACCTGTCTCCAATAGAGAATGTGTGGCGCATTTTGAACCGCAAAATGCGACAATGAAGACCCCGTACTGTTGCCCACCTTAAGATTTGTTTGCAGCAAGAATGAGACAAAATTACACCTGAAACACTTCATCACTTGGTGTCTTCAGTCCCTAAACGTCTTTTAAGTGTTGTGAAAAGGAATGGCAACATTACAAAGTGGTAAATGCTTTACTGTTCCAACATTTTTTGAAATGTGTTGCAAGAATCAAAATAGGAATTGTTCTTTTGAAAAATAAAAACAATAAAAATCATGAGGAACACATTAAATTATGTGCTGTTGTATTGTCTGCAATGGAATACAAGTCAAAGTACATTTAGAAATCACTACTTTCTTTTTGTATTTGTGTTTTCCATACTGTCCCAACTTTTTCTGATTTGGGGTTGTACATATTTTCATTGTGTTTGTCCGTGTCCATCATGCAGTGCCCGACCCACCCAGGAACCTGCAGCTGTCTTGTGATAACGGTGAGGATGGGACAGTGGACATTTCCTGGAGCCCTCCTGACAAAGGACACGGCCTCATCAGAGAGTACATTGTGAGTCCTCTTCATCTGCATTAAACTGATTCACATTTTTTGTCAGTATAATTACCAAAACAATCAAGGCCATTAGTGAGGAGACTCCACCAACCTGCCAGCGCCTTACTATACTGTATTTAAAATGATTGGCATGGTCTAGTTGCTTTTGATTGACTGAGCTTTGAGACTTTCTATCAATCGCAGATGAATGAATGAAACTGAACTTTCTGCTTACTGTATTTATCCTGCTTCTCTTAGCAACAAGGTTATTGTTGCAGTATCATTGTATCACTTTTTTTGATTGTTTGATAGTTATTCCACATATTATATTTCATTTGAAAATGATGTATTACACACAGCTGTCCTGTCACACACCTAGGCCGTGTAACAAGCTTATGGATTGTAAATGTCCTGTCAGACTTTTCTGCCTCTGCCTTAAAATACCTCAAACTACTGTATGATGTCAGGTTGAGTACAGTGAGCGAGGAAGTCTTGATTGGACGTCACAGAGATGCACAACAACCAACACTGAGGTGAAGGAGCTGCAGCCAGATACTCTGTACAGGTTCAGGGTAAGTCACACACCCACATATGCACACATCCATTATGATAACATGGTTAGAAAAAAAGATTTTTTCCACAATCAATAATGTTGTGATATTATCATGTACAGTATGTTTAAATGTTGGTGTTGCTGTGATAATGTTTCCCAGGTGGCAGCAGTGACCAGTCGAGGTGTGGGCAACTGGACCGAGGTTAAATCCATCACCCCTAAGAAAGGTCAGTTGTTCCTCCCAACAGTGTCACACACACTCTGGTTTGAAAACACTGGCACCTACTGGTGTCTACAGGTCTTTCAGGTTGTACAGGTGTCCCGTGTTTGAAACTACACCAGTGTTTGTAACTTCACGTGTAATGTGAATGCTGCAAATGGGATTCTTTGCCATCTCCTGCATTTGTCTCTGCCTGTTCTTCAGGGAGTGCAGATGTTTGTATCACAGTCAGAAATAGCCTAGTCTCGCTTTGTCAGAGGTCTGGCTAGTCCACATAGCATTCCTGGATGGGAGAAAATGCTCGGGTTTATTGGCATTTCTTTAAACCAATCGCAATCAAGGTGCCATAATTTAGCCTGCTGTCCCTAAAGATGCAACCAAATCACCCTGAATATATTTCCTTGTCAGCCATATGAAATAAAAAAAGCCCACAAATATCATAAACCGTGAAATTTGACACCTGCTCTTTTTGTGTTGCAGCTCTGCCCCCACCCTCTGTGATTGCTGACAGCATCACAGCCGACTCCATGAGCCTTTCATTCAGCTTCAACTCCCAGTATGACGTAAGAGCACCTCTTCAGTCTGTTACCTTAAAAGCTTGTGTCCAGTCTGTATTAGCACAACTGATGGGGTTCTTTCTGTTTCCTTAAGGTGAAACAGTACATAGTGATTCTGTCCTGGCAGTTTGACACCCACGTCAAGGAGAGTAGGAACTACACGGTCACAGAAAGGATCCTTAAAGGTACTGTTTGTGTATGTTTCTTTAATTAGGTATATTACATTCAATCAAGTGCTCCACTGTTTCTTCCTCTGAAATTGTCACTGTTCACTTACATGTTGATGTCTCCTGTCTTTTTCCAGCTACAAACCTGACTGCAGGGACAGTGTATGAGGTGGCTGTGTGGGCTCACACCAGTATAGGAGACAGTCCCACCGCCCTGTCCCATCATCAGACCACCGGCACCCAGCCAGACCGGCCCCTCCTCAAAGCCCGGGCCCTCAATCAGACAGCTGTGGACTGCAGCTGGACCATCAGCAAATCCCCTGCTCAGGTACAACAGATAGCAGATTTTGACCTCTGACTGGTACATAGTATACAAAGGGTTTATCAGTATGTCATAATGTATGCAACAATAGATCTCCAAAAATAGGTCACAGGATCAAAACACCAAGTTGGAAATACTATTTTGAACTTTTATGAACTTTTTTATACATTTTTTTTAAATTATGCTTTTATGCTGAAACACTCAAAGAAGGCAAATATATGGACTTACAGTTAGGGCTGGGTATCGTTCAAACGTTTTTGATACTGATACCGTGACTTTGATACCAGTTCCTAAATGATACTGTTTCCGATACCAATTTTATAAAATCCAATTTAACAAAAGGTAACTACAATATTACACATTACGGCACAAACTCTTTTTATTTGTTTTTCAGCTCCTACTACGTAAGCCACGTCTCTGTGCATAACGTAGAATTTTTGCTGTGTGTCTCTACGGCATGTAGTGTTAGACGGACAATCACAAGCATTATTAGATCTTGGTAGAAGTTTGCTGCATGCTTATTGCCTCACTGACGCTGATGAGATTTACTTCTTGAGGTATTGAAATTTGGTATTGAATAACGACGCATTTTTTGATACTCGATACTAAGGAGGCAATTCAGTGGGTGCCTAAAAATTATCTAATTTGGTACCCAGCCCTACTTACAGTATACTCACTTTAAGTGTTATGCTGCATTGTGTGTGGTTCCCAACCTTCGACTCAGGACCCTCCAGAGGAATCGCAAGATAAATCTGAGGGGTCACAAGATGATTAACAGAATGAGGCCTTTAAAAAAATACTAAAATTAAACCACCTGAACCACCTTCTTGGCTAAACTGCTCACAACAACTCATAGACAACCTGTTAGGTTTATTTCAAGAGGTCATAAGCCTAAAAGGTTGGGAACCATTGCTCTATAGCACTGTACTGTAATGCCTTTACATTCTTAAAAATGAATCACATTGTGGCCGGGCTGGCTCAGTGGGCAGAGCAGGCTCACATATACTGAGAGGTTTATGCCTCGACGCAGAGGTCCAGGGTTTGAATCCGACCTGTGATGATTTCCTACATCTCTTCCCTCCCTCTCTCACCTAGCTGTCCTGTCAAAAATTAAAGGCAGAAAAGCCCCAAAAATAATCTTAAAAAATAAATAATGAATCAGATTTTCCATATCTGGAAATGAAACTTTGATATGGTTTTATAAAGAAAAACTCACTCACCAAAGAACCCTTTACTGAGTAGACACTTGTTTTATTGTGGTGTTTGTGTGTAGGTGTATGGTGTGTTTTATGCCACCTCCTTCCTGGACTTGTACCGCAGCCCTCGTCTGGTCTCCACCACTTCTCTCATCCTGACAGTCACAGTAGACAGTGATGAACAGTATCTCTTCCTGGTGAGTCTTCTCAACATCCTACCAACTTCCTTTAAGCTCTCTACAAACTATTCCACTCCACTCAAATACCTGATGCCATCAAGTGTGTCCTGACCTACTTATTATTTTGGCTTTGATTACACGCTTTGAGTATCTGCCGATAAGGAAAACTGCACCACTATAATTGTATTTTTGTGCATTGTTTTGTGCAGTAAAGCTCAAATCAAATGTTAATTCAGGGCAGACGTGAAACATGTTTCTGGCAATTTCTCTGTGTTTTCACACTGAAAAGTTTGTTCGTGGAGCCAGATTTGTTCCAGCAGAAATGTCTGCGCTTAAATAACGATAATTATTGCTAACAAAAATATTTGTTTTTATTTATTTAACCAGGAGAGTCCCATTGAGATTAAAAACCTCTTTTGCAAGGGTGACCTGGCCAAGACAGGCAGCAGCATAAAAAAAGTTATACAAAACACATAGGTACAAACAAATAACACAGAACACTAAAACTAACACTTCAAATAATTATCATATTTACAATCTAACAACAACATA
This sequence comes from Gymnocephalus cernua, assembly GCA_023631565.1. Taxonomy (NCBI): domain Eukaryota; kingdom Metazoa; phylum Chordata; class Actinopteri; order Perciformes; family Percidae; genus Gymnocephalus; species Gymnocephalus cernua. Next base: position 32,743,370 of record CM042430.1, read on the forward strand.
GTACGGCATCTGCCTCTACATCTTTCATTTTAGATTTAAATGCGTTTAACGAGACTAAATCAGTTAGTTTCAAGTCCTTTTGCAACGTATTCCATGCCGAGGGTGCAGAATACAGAAATGCCTTCTTTCCCATTTCCGTACGAATCTTTGGCACAGAGAGCATAAAAGAGTCCTGAGATAATAGTATACTGTGTAGGAAGTGAACTTAGTAGGCTTTTTATTTATTTTGTTGGGGAATGGGGAAATTATTGTATGATTTTGTCCCTGTTTTTGTCTTTCTTTTTCAACTGAATTTCATATTTATATTTTGATATGTTTATTTAAACCAATATGTTTGTTTTGATTGTGTGTAATGTTTGCTGTGTTTTCCTTCCCTTAAAAATGTAATTATTGTTCATAGGTGGGATGATAGGGGCAATATAGGACACACAATTAAAAACCAGCATGTCAATAGTAATATACTATATTCATGTCTGGCATACATAGGTTAATTTGCCTCCCATAGACAGCCACTGTAGTATTGATTATATTGATATATACAGATCATGTTAGGAGTGAAGATGTATTATATTGGTCAGAAATGGCCAGGTTATATCAAAATATTGTAATGTTGGTCCATTACTTTTCTGTTTTATTCTCTTCCATCACTCCAGGACTTGTATATTTTATGATACAGAGCATCATGATGGTACTTTTTGCGGTTTGCCTTCAGGTGCGTGCTGTCTCTCCCTTCCTGGGTCCTCCCTCTGACTACGCTGTGGTGAAAATGATTCCCAACGAGAGGCTGCCACCAAGGAACCTCCATCGTGTTCGAGTAGACAAGACACAGGCCATGCTGAAGTGGCAGCCGCCCTACGACGCCCCAAACACAGCTCTGGTACAACACTGTCTCGTGTTACTGTGATGGTGGTACATGATGATAAGCATCAGGAATGGGACCAGAAGGGTGTGTCAGGATACCTGATGATTGTATTCTCAGAATCAGTTACTGCTGCACTGATAGGTGTCTTTAATCCAGCAGCAGGACATTTTGGGAAACCAAGGTTTAAAATCTTACAGACTTGAAACAGGATCTCACCAGTACACAATCTATTTATTTGTCTGAATAGATTTAATAGTTTGCATCAGTTACCTGAATAATGCTAAACTGAATGTGTTCACATTGTGTTTCGATGCATCTGACCTCAACTCTATCATCTGCTATGATATATATATATAGTACAAATAACCTATTGTATCCCTATGTGTTTTTTGTTGTTGTGGTGCCTTACTGTCCTCTCTCTGGCTGCCTGTGTATCTGTAGACATATGCGATTCACGTGCGGGACGTGATCCGCAAAGTGGAGCGGGACTACAAGCTGACCACCCAGAACAACACGGTGGAGTACATGCTGAAAGGCCTGGAGCCCGGAGGAAGATACAGCATCTCTGTCCGCCTGCGCAACATGAGCAAGGAAGCCAGCTTTACTCTCAGCACAGGTACACTCACAGGACCTAGAAGGATAAACGCTAATTTAGTTTCCTTTCTTTTCATTTCATCAGAACTAACCATCTGGGCGCCTGGGTAGCTCTCCTGGTAGAGCCTGTGCGCTTATATAGAGATTCACACCTCGACGCAGCGCCCGCGGGTTCGACTCCAACCTGCGGCCCTTTGCTGCATGTCAAAATAATCTTTAAAAAAAACAAAGAACTAACCATCCTAAACAGCCTGGTAATGTGCTTTAGCCTCTATCTAATTTCCAGCTGTAGTCCCCGGCCTGCTGACAATAGGCATCCTAAAATACAAATCAACATAAATTACATTACATCTATAATGACAGCAGGCTGAAGCAAAAGGGATTAAGACATACAAACAAGTGGCACACACAAACAAGCAAGCAAGCACAGATGCAATACAAAGGAGACAAGGGAAAGGAGAATAGTCACAGAGGCCACATGAAAGCACATACAATACATAACATAGAGGCAGGCAGCAGAGATGGAATATAAGTTGATTAATTCACCCTTTGCTAAGTCCTGCCCCCCTTTGTTACTGTTCCTCTGGCTGTCAATCTCTACATTCTCTCACTGCATATGAAAGCCGTATAAAGAGATTTTAAATATGCACTTGATGGCTACATACATGGTTTTGTGCTAAAAGAATCCAAAGTCAGCATCGTCACCAGGTAATGATCCATATAGAATACATATTAAATGAGCAGCATTGTCCTTGTATTACAGTTCAGAGCTAGTTAGCTATGTATGATAGTACAGTATTATAAATAAAAATGTAAATGTTATTTCACTCTAACATGGCCCCATTTGGGTGCATAGCTTACTCTAGATTTTGTTTGGACAAGCAACGAAGAGGTTACACTTGCTGTATTATTTTGTATCAAATAATATTTTCCTCTTTTAAAAGAGAAAAGCATTTGAGAATGAGGACTAACCAATATATTGCTAGCTCGTTTAAAGAGTTTGGCTGACTGCGCAAGTATACTTTCTTCAATCCAATAAAGAGCAGGGTGGAGCTGCTAACTTAAGCCTACACTCTAATTAGTATAATTGTCACTCCCAAACAGCCAATTGCTGTGTTTCTGGTTTTGTAAAAACACATTCCATGGTACTGTATGTATTTGTAACTTTGGTGCAGTGTCATGTCTTTCGGTGCTAAGAAATCAAGCTCACAACATACTGAAGTATGACTAGTCACTTTCTATAAGCTATACATGTCTTTACAAAGAAATGCATTTCTCAAAGAAGCATTCTCCCTCTGCTGCAGTTCCTCTCCCAGCTCCTGAAGCCCTGAAAATCTTGACCGAGAAAGATCATGTGTTCCTCTTCTGGAAGAGTCTGGCTGTCAGAGAGAAGGGCTTCAATGAGAGCAGGGTGAGACACCAGTGACCAATGTCCTGGGTTTTAAACAGTGTAACTTTTTCTTCCACCCTGCTTGTGTTCTAACGCTCTTTTCCACAAACTAACTTTGCATAGAGGGTTTGATATGAGTATCTACCACTGTACTTGTCTAGGTAATAGGACTCATGTTTAATTGTATACTTCTAGGGAATAACTATATTCTAACCTAGTGAATATAGTCTAATGACAGTCCAAAATAAGCATATTTTGTAATTCTTTTAAGTTCATAATATCTTCCATTAACTTTTATATGATGTTTACAGGGTTATGAAGTGCATGTGTATGACAGTGTGACCAACCAGACTTCCTACCTGGGAAACACCACAGAGAACTATTTCCGCATCAGCACCCTGCTGTTGGGACACAACTACACTTTCTCTGTGCAGGCCCGCTGCCTGCTCAGCGGTCAGCTGTGTGGGGAACCTGCACAACTGCTCTATAACCAGATGACAGCCGGTAGGAGAACACACACACACACACACACACACACACACACACACACACACACACACACACACACACACACACACACACAAATAAATACTTACTTTGAAACGTGAGCTCTACCAAAAATCACAGATTTGGAGGAAAAAATTAGTGCAGTGAGTTGTAATGATGCTTTTCCACCTGTCCAGGGGCCAGTGATGCCTCCCGCGGTGAGGGCCACTCAGGAGACATGGCGGCGGTGGTGGTTCCGGTCCTCTTCCTGTTGCTGCTGGGGGTGTGCGGCGGCTTGGTGGCGCTCTACGTCAGACACCGCCGACTGCAAAACAATTTTACCGCCTTCGCAAACTCCCATTACAACTCCCGTCTGGGCTCTGCCATCTTCTCCTCAGGGGACGAACTGGGTGAGACCATCGAAATATCTTGGTAGCCGTGTAAGCCTTTGGGCCATCCAAGTGCTGGAGAGCAGACACTCAGAGATCTGACTGTGGTACTTTAACTTGACTGGGCACTTCAAGGAGTACAATTTACAAGATTGATGAGTGTGAGCCTACTGAGGATAATGTCTTTGTCACTGCATTGGGAACTCCCAGTGGTTGGTCAGATTGCCTGTAAAGTGTTGAAGGTGGGGATTCTGAGGGGGAATTAAAAAAAAAACTACCTGTCACTGACGGATGGAAAAGGCACCTTCATGCTCCATGTGAATTGGAGGAGGCACATGTATGGACAGAAATTATAGAATTAGAAAACTGAATTTGTATTGTTTAACATTTGAAATTGAATTTATTAATTAATTTATAAATTCTATTTCAGTTTACTGAGACACACATCCGATCGTTGAGGAAGATCAATTGAGAGCAGATTCTGCTTTGGTTTTCCCCAACCCTGCTAGTTGTTAGCTGTTAGCTGCTTCACTATGTTCACAAGTTACATAGTTGCTAACTTTGTTTATTTGAGTTTTTTGTGCTAAAAAAGCATTGGCTAACATGGGGTTTGACCGCTTTTAATATTAAAAAAAAAAAAGATTGACTCCTACAGGAAAGAATTTGTTCTTGACATCTCTCTCTCTTCTTTTCCTTCCCTCTCAAGGTGATGATGATGAAGATGCTCCCATGATCAGTGGCTTCTCAGACGACGTTCCCATGGTCATCGCGTAGCAAGACGTCCCCCCATTACCTATTTCTCTCTTCCCTTCTCCCCTTTTCTTCTTTATTCCCCATCACTCCCCATCAGTGGCGCGGTACGATGGAGTGAAGGTGAAACAGGCGGAAACTTCGCCATCCCAAATACGTTGATGATAGCCACCCCGATTAGCAGGAAACATGAAGAAAATTGGAAAAGTGTAAAGAGAGAAAGAGATATTTTTCAAATATACAATGCACTTTTTTTGGATGCGCAATAACTTATTTTTTATAATATTAAATATATATATGGGGTCAAAAAAGGACTGTGAGAAAGAGGTGGACACTGAAGCAAACTGTGAAGGATTTGAGTTTGTCGAGCACGCCAGGGAAAGAGAGACCCTATTTGTAATGCAAACTCACTCTCCATAGGAGCGGTTCATTGCTTAAAGCCAAAACAAGCATCCAGAGACTGGGGTATAGAATGCAAAAACACACATAGAAAAAAAAATACTGATATATAGACAAATGCTGTATACAATATGTACAAATGGAAAATATCAGAGCAGTAATGGTTACATATTTTGGTAAAAGTACAGTGTGTACAATAGCAGTATATGTAATATTGGTGCCCAGTGTGAGGCGGTTGGAAGAGCTAACTGTGGATCATGTTTCATCACGTACAGAATCTGAATTATTTGTCTGTTTGAATGATCAACAGTTTGGAAACGGTTGATTATTGTAAATGCATTAACAAAGTCTTTTGGATTAGATAGATACACCTTTATTTTCCATCACCAGCACACTGTTGTATGTCTGTACGAAAAGGCAACACATGAACCATGACACGAGAATATTCCTGTGGGGGTGGGGGGGGGGAGAAGAATCCCTCACAGCGTTGTCGACATCATCAGACCTATTTGTAAATACTGGCTTTTAATATGTCCTTTCCTTGTAATGCTGCACCATATCATTCTGTAAAATGTGTGTTTTTTTGTTTTTTTTAAGAGTTTAGGACCACAAATTATCGTCCCCAGCATTTTGCCATAGCTGTAGTCATAGAGGAAGTGGGTTCTCAGGGAACTGTGTCAGAGCGGACACCAGCGCAGCACCACCATCACCACCATGGCTTAGGCATCACTGTCCATCTACTGTCGAACAGGTACAGAAAGCTTTGATGAGGTACTGGATGAGTTGTGGGTGGAATGACTGGCAGACGCAGATTATTGTCAGTTGTGATGAAGAGTCAGGTTCAGGCTCACCATCTGGTTTAGAAAACCATTTAAAGGGTTGATTCTAACAAAAGAAAACATGTTTAACTCACCTGTAGTAGTATCTAGTAATGCAGATAGTTTTGTTTCAATCAATAACTTTTTTTTTTTGTCCCCAGTTATGCAGCCATACCTTTAGCACACATCAAACGCAGGGCACATGAGTACAACACCAAGACCAAAAGAAACAAAACACAAATACAAAGTAAAAAAAAAAAAGTTAAACCATTATGCAAATGACTGCCTTGGTTATTTTCCCCCCAAGTTTTTAGATATGCCTGTGAGATTTCAACAGCAACATGTCTTTCCAGAAACAGTTTGTTTGCTACTCAAGATTAATTTTCACCGGACTACTTTCTGATTAGAAACTAGCACCTCTAAAAACTGTTGACACTGTGGTTTATCCAGAGTAAGCACCTGGTCACAACAGAACGTGGCAATTAATTAGCATATTATTGTGAAATAGGTGGGATTAGAAGTGTGTTGACATACTGACTACTTATGGGGCTAGTTGGAAGGTCTTTGTGACTGGGAAGCTAACCAGTGTTATGCTAGCTAGCTGGTCATGTGCTAACACGAGCCAGCCACAGGAGCCAACCAAGTTAGCTAGTAATCCAGTGCCATAAATAAATAAATGCATTTTAAAAGGTATGCCAGCTAGCTAGTAGCCTGATAGTTAGCTTGGTCACTAACCAGGCAGAAAGTTAGCTCTGCATCTCTCTGTTCTTGCTCATTATTAACAAATTGTTTTAACAATAATACAAAAGTGCTTATCATTTGAATTACGTGTCAACAAAATGCAGTTATATAACAAATATTAAAACAAATTTAAAAAAATATATATTTTCATTGTCCAATCAACTGTTGACTATTTTTTCGGTTAACCATTTTGTCTTAATTATCCACAGTGCACTTGTTATGTTTGACAAACAGTCCAAAACTCAAAGATATTTAGTTTACAAATAAATAATAAATAAATAAATAAATTATAAAAGCAGTAAGTACTGTGAATGTTCGGCATTTTTAGCGAATCCACTGATTGCTGTGATTCTATTCAAATTATTAGATTTTGGTCCAAAAATTAGCCTTTACAGATGTTTGTGACTGGGCCCTAACAGGGACACTTTTTCTGGGGAAAAAAACCCATTTATGTTGAATATTTAAGTGTAATTGTTTTATGCTGTGAGCATCACAAAATACATTTTAACTCACATGTATTGTGTTTGTGTGAAGGCTGTGAGCCAGATCTCAAAACCTGGTCAGGCTAGACACTGCTAGGGGAATGTGACAAAACATGCATTTGTTGTAATTTGGATGGTCCCTTATAAGTACCAGTAAGTAGTACTAGTTGTATATAGAGAATCAAACTGTTGCACGTAAATGTATCAACACAAAAAACATTTTGGGGAATCATCATCTTTGTTCTGCTCCTGCCCCCCCTCACCTGACCCTATACTGTAGTCCATTAACTGATATTTGTGTTTTGCCTCTCGGCTTGAGCCATTTGAACTGATGGTGTTCTGCTTTCTATTGATCTTTTTCTTGTTTTGTTTGTAAAGATGTCTTCATGAATGTATTTTATATCTGTACTTTTTAAGGTACTGTCCCAGCTCATTATGCTACTATCACCGCCTGTGAAGTTAATGCACACACTCTGGTTTCACCATTGCTACAGTAAATTTGTAACACATTCATCACTGTGGACAACAGACTTGTTGTTACTCTGTAGACTGGCTTCTGCAGACAAATGTTACACATCTGTTACAACCCAAACCCAATTCACAAAACCCAGAGCAAAAAAACATTTTTGTCAGGAAGAGCCTAGATATTTCCTGCATCATATTTTTTCATCATCTTATTCTTCCCAAGATCATTAAACAGTGTCGGGTTTCCTCAATACTTAAGCTTGAATTCACGCAGCTCTGCACCCTGTTCATGATGTACTTTGTTTTGTTTTCTTGGCCTTAAAAACAGATTTTCTGGCATTAATGATGTTTTTTGCTCTGTGGAGTTTCTGTTTTCTGATTTTCTGCCACATAATGCCTTATTAGAACACATTGGGTTTCTATGTGATGTACTGTTTGTGTGATAGAACACAAGTGCACGCATGCATACACACAGTCAAACACACACACACACACACACACACACACACACACACACACGCCTTGAGGCTAAGGAGGCTGAAGAGGAGGAGGTTACTGTTAGGGCATTTGGTTATTTTTTGTCAGATCACTGCTCCTTTCTGCGTCGGCTGCTGTAAGCCAGCCACTTGGTCTCTTCTTAGTCAGGTTTTACACATGTACAACGTATGATTATTGCTTATTATGTGACTGTTTGCTCCCCACTTGTCTTAATGTTGACTCTTGTCAAATAGTTTGCTTCAAAATGTTGTTTGCCACAGAATTTGATCATGTTGGACTTGTTGGCCATGTTTGAAGATATTAATGTCCTGCTTGCTTATCTCGGAGGTTGCAAGAACAATGAGATGTTTGGAAAAACAGTGAGGTGTTTTAAAACCACTTATACTGGAATAAACTTGCTGAAAATCAAACTCTGTCGTCCCTTTCTTTTATTCTGTATGTATGTTGTCATTCTGTATATGATGAAGGTGCAAGAAGCATGAACACCAACATACAGTGTGCAGATGGCATGCCTGTGCCTCCCACATGTTCAGCTAGGCATGCAGATTGAACTGTTTAATGAACTGTAATGGGTGCCCTGAGAATGACCCTGGTATGGAGCCTGGAATTTGTCCCCATAATGATTATATAGGTTTTACAGTATTTAATTCTAATAAAATATTATTTATATATTATTAACTTAAAGGTACAATATGTAACATTTCTGCATTAAAATGTCTAAAAACGACCATACCTATGTTATATATTTTTTTGAGATGTGTAGTTACACTCTCACAAATGTTTCCACCAAACTTGAAACCCAGAGAAATCTGTTATTTTATTTTCCGACACGGCACGTTTCCTTTCCTTCCTAGTCGCCTGTCAGTGGCGTCATATAACCTTTCACCCTCTAGTTACTCGTAACTTCCTTCAAAACACGGCACCCAGGTGATACCTTTTGAGCATAATTGTAAATCATACAATGTCACAGAAAAAAATATTCCTAACCATAATACTGCTTTTTCTGCCACACATCATCATTTTGTGATTGATAACATGCCACTTTGCAACACAGTAATACAGCAGATATTTTATTTATTGATACATATCAATATCGATCCAGTTTAAGGTTACTACAATGTGTTGGTTGACAAGTAGCTAACTTAATGCTAGCTAGCTAATGCTTGGTGGATAACATTATAGGGTTACCACATCGTTCAACACGCTCATAAAGTTATTAGTAGCATGATTGTTTTTACCACGGATAAAAGCAGTGCTGGGTTAACTCACGAATGAGTTTACCAGTAATGTTAACGTTAGCTGTATAGATAAGACGACTAATCTAATGCTAATTTAGCCAGCTAGCACCCGGTCTGTCTGTCTGGGATAACAGCTGACAACACAGCCGGGACATGTAGCAATAGCCAGTTACCGTTAACCCATAGCCAGCCAACAGACAGCCACCATTACAGCAATCCATACAGTATAAGTACTATACAGCACTTAACTCCGGTGCCGGGTGCTTACGACGCTAACGGCAGTTTAATGAAGCGTTGGGAAACAGACCATATCAGACCCAGATCCGAGTCGCAACAGCGGCCATCCATAGCTAATACATTTTTTCTTCTTTTTTTTTTTAGTAGTATCGATATTTTCACTTTATCAATGATATTGGATCGTTGAGGATTGAATCGATGTATCGATCCAGATCGATCTATCGTTCGCTCTCGAAAGTAAGTTTCCAGTTCAGGCTTGAGTTTTGAGCCTCAAGGTCTTCAGACTGGACTTTTGAAAGGCAGGTGATATGAAGCAACAGCAATGGCAATTTGTTGGGCATTTCCACCTTAGCAATGCTTCACATTTTATATAATATATTATGCATAATGTGTTTTGTATGAAAATGTTTAATCTGTAAAGTAACTGGAAACTACACGCTCTGTGGAGTAAATGTAAAATATTAGCCACTTAAATGTAGTGAAATAAAATGTATAAAGCAGCATGAAATGGAAATATTCAGGCTGACTATCCCTTTAATATAGATGTTATTTGGGGATGCTGGCTTAAGTTTAAAAGTTATGTATGTTAGGTTTAATTAGAATCAGGTGTCCTGCAGAATATCATTTTGTCATGAATAGCTGCGGGCAGCACGTTATCAGCCCGGCAGTGTGCAGACTGACTGAGTGTTTGGACGAGGAGGTCATTCGCTGTAGATAAACAATCCTACCCTGTCCTGGTCAGGAAGTGAATGTCACTAAAGCACCCACACAGAGCACAGTATTGGATAAAATGAACTGACCTAAAAAAAAAGGTTCACTCCTTTGAAGGGCAGTTTGGTCAAAATGGAAGTCATCGGTGAGCCTTGTGTTACTGCTGGACATTATAGAAGCTGAAACTGGGCTGTGTTTAGCTAGTTAGGCCCTTTAGATGGGCCTCAGGTTGCAGAGGAACAAGGATCCGATTTGGACAACAGCATTCATTGAGCTCGAGTCGGACTGAACACAGATGTGCCTGTGCCTGAGACAGCCACCAGGGGGCAGGAGTGACTCTGCAGCAGTCGTATCAGATGTTTTATTAAGGATGCAGTTCGGTCTGTCTGGTGGATTTTACTACTACTGCAGCAGCTCAGTGTTTATGGTTTAGAAGAACAAGGCTCAGATTTTCTATAAATGACCCAAGCTAGCAGAAAAATATTAAATGGACTGTATTTGTGAATCGTCACAGCTGTAGGCCAATATCATACATGTGGTTTTTGCACTGAAGAGGAAGAAGAATACATACTTTATTAATCCCCCAAAGGGAAATTACAGTTTACACTCTGTTGTTACACATTACACAAGCCTATTGTGTTAGGTCACCAGGTGTTTGGCGGAGAAGAGCTGAGGCTGGCAGTATTAAAGAGGAGCTGAGTGTGATGTGATAGCATCACTCTGGTAAATTAGTCTGAAGTCATAGCTTGTTAACTGCCACTCAACTGTATATAACACATGCACGTTATGCATCAGTACAAAGACATACAGTATAACAGAGTCTGTCACTATGCATATGTGTTAGTAAAGTTAATATTTTTGTCTACAACCCAAATCAGAAAAAGTTGGGACAGTATGAAAAACACAAATAAAAAAAGAAAGTAGTGACCTACTTTTTGCCCTCAAACTTGAAAAGATTTAATTTGGAGTTAGAATGAAACCCGAACTTTTCTTGAAATCTTGGAGCCCTTTTTTGGATTATTTCAAGGAGACAAACTCTGGATAAAACCCTTTTTTCTTTTCTTTCTCTGATTTATTAAGTTGTTGATATGTAAATGCATATGTTACTGTGATTATATGTTCATGTGTATGTATTTATTATGATTGTATAATTTTTTGCTTTTTGTTTCCCCCTTCATTCCATTATGCAACATTCTGATACTTGAATTGTGCTTGAGAAGATTTTCTTAATAAAAAAAAAAAAGAAAGTAGTGATTTCTAAATGTACTTTGACTTGTATTTCATTGCAGACAATGTGAACACAAAATATTACATGTTTTGTCTGGTCAACTTAATTTCATTTGTAAATATACATCCTTTCCTGTCATTCAGACCTGCAACACATTCCAAAAAAGGTTGGGACAGGAGCAATTAAGGGCTAGTAATCAGGTAAATTGGTTAAATAATGATGTGATTTGAAATAGGTGATGTCAACAGGTGATTGTAATTATGATTTGGTACAAAAGCAGCATCCAAGAAAGGTCTAGTCCTTTAGGAGCAAAGATGGGCCGAGGATCGCCAGTTTGCCAACAAATTAATTATTGAAATGTTTAAAAACAATGTTCCTCAAAGAAAGATAGGAAGAAATTTGCTTATTTCACATTCAACAGTGCATAACATAATTAAAACATTCAAGGAATGTGGAGGAATTTCAGTGCGTAAAGGACAAGGGTGCAAGCCTAAGCTGAACAACCGTGATCTCCGAGCCCTCAGGCGGCACTGCATCAAGAATCGTCATTCATCTATAAGCGATATCACCACATGGGATCAGGACTACTTTGGCAAACCTTTGTCAAGTACCACAATACGTAGTTACAGCCACAAATGCCAGTTAAAACTGTACTGTGCCAAAAGAAAGCCCTATGTTAACAGTGTCCAGAAGCGCCGTCGACTTCTCTGGGCTTGGAGGCATCTGGGATGGACCATCACACAGTGGAAACGTGTACTGTGGTCAGATGAATCAGTATTTCAGGTATTTTTTGGGAGAAATGGACGCTGTGTGCTCCGGACCAAAGAAGAAAAGGATCATCCAGACTGTTATCAGCAACAAGTCCAAAAGCCAGGGTCTGTCATGGTATGGGGTTGTGTCAGTGCCCTTGGCAAAGGTAACTTGCACTTCTGTGATGGCACCATTAATGCTGTAAAGTACATAGAGATTTTGGAGCACAATATGCTGCCTTCAAGAAGACATCTTTTCCAGGGACCTTCATGCATATTTCAACAAGATAATGCAAAACCACATTCTGCACACATTACAAAGTCCTGGCTGCGGAGGAAGAGGATACGGGTACTTGACTGGCCTGCCTGCAGTCCCGACCTGTCTCCAATAGAGAATGTGTGGCATATTTTGAAGCGCAAAATGCGACAATGAAGACCCCGTACTGTTGCCCACCTTAAGACTTGTTTGCAGCAAGAATGGGACAAAATTACACCTGAAACACTTCATCACTTGGTGTCTTCAGTCCCTAAACGTCTTTTAAGTGTTGTGAAAAGGAATGGCAACATTACAAAGTGGTAAATGCTTTACTGTTCCAACTTTTTTTGAAATGTGTTGCAAGAACCAAAATAGGAATTTTGTTTTTTTTTGAGAAAAAAAACAATAAAAATCATGAGGAACACATTCAATTATGTGCTGTTGTATTGTCTGCAATGAAATACAAGTCAAAGTACATTTAGAAATCACTACTTTCTTTTTTTATTTGTGTTTTCCATACTGTCCCAACTTTTTCTGATTTGGGGTTGTACATTTGTGTACATATACTGTAAGTTTTGACAGTATACAAAACATGTGGTTGACTTGCTGGCACCATGGCTGAATGGAATTGATGTCTGTCTTTTGGTTGGTGGTTCCACGATATTTTAACAATTATTGGATGGATTATTGTGAATCTGTATGGATATTGCTAGGATGAATTCTATTGACTTTGGCGATCCTCTGACTTTTCCATCCATTTGTCCAATACTTGGATTTATGAAAAAAGTTTCAACTCTGCATCTGGTTAGTTTTACCTCTTAACGCGCCTAACGTTTTTTAAATGAAGCTTTCTGAGAAAATAAAATCAGTGTTAAACTACTCTCAATTCAGACATATGCAATCTGTGACAAGAAGTTTCTGTGTTTGCCTTAAAGGAATGATGAAAAAAGTAAAAGTTCAACACTGTATGAACTGAAGAACCACTTATCTGTAATGCTTGAAACCTGACATTCTGATACCTTTAAATACCTGGCTATACTTATTATATTTCTAATAAATGTTTGCAGTGTTTTTATATTGTAGCAGTGTGCTTACAGATACAGACAACTTATAATTTTAACCTGATGATGGCCCTCGATAAATAAGTCAGGGAATCACCAAAGTTATTAGGATACATTGTCTGAGAACCATGAATGTCTGTACAAACTCTCCTTTCCAATCCATCTAGTTGATGGAGTGGTCAACACTGCCCCTGTTGGGGAAACCCAGAATCAGCTGAGGAATCTGTATTTTATTTGAACTGAAAACCAAGCTCAGTGTATTTTTAATTTAGCAAGCACCCTCTGACCGGCTTATGCTGTCCTGTGGGAGGTGTTTTTTAATGCCTGCAGCACGCACGCACACACACACACACACACACACACACACACACACACACACACACACACACACACACCGCTCGTCTTACTCTCCATGGGTCAAGAGGTGGTCAAGAGGTTCCTGACTGTTTCTGATTGGCCGGCGTCAAAGGTCAACAGACTGGAGGCAGACAGTGAGAGGTCAAGAACAGGTGGAAGCCTCTGAGAGAGAAACAAGAACAACAGAGACGTGGCAGAGCAGAGAAGAACAAAGCAGAGAGTACTCACCCTGTCAAAGCCTGACAGTCCTCTGTGTGTTACTTTACAATCATGCTCCACTAAAGGACAATTATCATCATAGGAAAGGAGGATTACACTGGCTCAGCCATGACACGTGCTTTTCCACATTCAGCTGACATGGAGAACCTATGGAGTGGTAGACCTCGATGAATTCCTTGCAGTGTAACATAAAACACTGATGGGAACTTTACCACCACATTCTTCATATCTGGCAACTGTATACATTTCTTGTGTGTCTATGTGCGCAAATCTACAAACTTGATCTAATGTTGAATTGTCATGCATTTGTTGTCGACAAAGATCTGTTAGAAGCTAGTTGTTCTTTGTAACATTCAAAATCTTAAAACATTGTCAACCAAATGTTCTTTTTGCACTGATGTGATCGTAAGAAATTACAGAGGAATATCAAGGAAAGACCTAACTGAATCTTTGTACTTTTCAACATAGAATGGACACACATTTTTGATACTACATGCTTAAAGGAACACGCCGACTTATTAGGACATTAGCTTATTCATCGTAACCCCGACAGTTAGACAAGTCGATACATACCCTTCTCATCTCCGTGCGTGTCGTAACTCTGTCTGACGGATCCACCGTTAGCTTAGCCTAGCACAGATCCTGGAGGTAACCGGCTCCAACTAGCCTACTGCTCCGAGTAAGTGACAAAATAACGGCAACATGTTCCTATTTACATGTTGTGATTTGTATAGTCACAGCGTGTACAAATAACAACGTCACTTGAGACACAGTCATCTTCTAACTGTATGCAAACTGGGAACTATATTCTCAGATTGGGAAGCAGTGCTACTTGGGCGGAGTGATATGCTTGCAGCTCTGCTCAGAGCTGCAGCGTATTTCTTTACAGGTGATTCTCATACATTTTTAGCCAGTACAATTGATTCTCAGTGGATAATTTCCAGACGAATATGAAAATGTCAAAACTGAACTTGCATGACATAGGCTTTTTTCATTAAAGTGGACCTATTATATAGCATTTTCAGGTTCATACTTGTATTTTGTGATTGTACTAGGACATGTATTCGCTATAACCACCTTGCGCTTGAATGGGACTTCTTTGGGAATATTTATGTTGATGTTTCTGTCCTCATTCATCTCGTTTCCTTCTTGCACACACGCTGCAGTTGACACATATTGTAACAAAAGTATTTAATTAATGCAATCAACCTTTTATTCAATTACAGGATTTAACCAAATCTTAATACATATAATTTACTGAAATCAGAAAGTGTAATGACATTACTGTACCATTTGAAAACATTGCCTACTCACAATGACACTTCGATACTGTACAGTATGTAGGCCTTGTAGTGTTAAACAGATCTGGTGTTCCTGAATGTCCAGTGGGGAATTACTTGGCAAGAAAATGAGAGTTGAGAGACAGGCTGTGGTGATGTGGGTGTATGTCAGTATCTCTATTTACTAGATTTTAACCTTTATTTAACAAAGCAACTTGCACTCAGAATCTCTTTCAAGACAGACGCATTGCCGTACATGAAGTTGCAGATACTACTACACTGAGAAACACCCAACAATTGTAGTTATCTATAGCTATAACAAGCCAGGAGTCTACAGCCATGCTAGTGGCTCTGTGAGGCAGTGCTTTGAATCCTAATATTAGCATGCTAATGTGCCCACAATGATAATGGTAACATGCTTTAGCAGAAATATGTACCATGGTCATTTTATGCAGCTGAGGCAGATGGGAATGTCACTAGATTTTGGAGGTATTTGCTCCAACACCAAACAATTGGAAATGCTGAAATTATGACCTGCTGATGGCGTGAGAGGTCAGTCAGATCGACAATATCATTAGGATGCATCATCTTGGGACCATGAATACCAAATGCAGCCCGTCCTCACCCAAAAATGACCGTATAGGTCTATTATCGAACAGTTCATAACAACCCATAATTACGTTACTTGTTAGGTGGTGACCTTTTGTGGCTGTTATAATTATCACGAAAGCAAACAAGGAAGCAAGGTGACAAAGTATAAAGCACCATATTTTGTGTGAGGGAGGCAGGTTGGGGTGGTGGATGGGCCAAAAAAACACACGCCTTTCACTCATGAGACCGGGTCACGGTCACATGTTGTGTGGATATAATTACTACGTATTTTAACTCGCTTTATACTTTTAGTGCAGTAGTGAGAGGCCATTGGTATTATTTAAAGGTCCCATGGCATGAAAAATTCACTTTTTCAACATTAATATAAGTTCCCCCAACCTGCCTATGGTCCCTAAGTGGCTAGAAATGGCGATAGGTGTAAACTGAGCCCTGGGTATCCTGCTCTGCCTTTGTGAAAATGAAAGCTCAGATGGGCCGTTCTGGAATCTCCACCTTATGTCGTTATAAGGAGCGAGGTTACCTCCCCTTTCTCTGCTTTCCCCGCCCAGAGAATTTGGCCCGCCCATGAGAAAGAGAGAGACATCATGGCTTGCAAACAAGCAAAGTGGCAGTTGGTCAAGACCACACCCCCGCCCTCCACCTTGCCCCCCACTCTCCTCCTCAATAGCATTTTAAGCTACAGAAATGGCACATCCTAAGGAAAGCTCATTGTGGGACTGGCTCTAGTGGCTGTAATTCTGCACCAAGGCTGAATTTAGGGAAAAGAGACTTCAGATACAGTATTAGGGGGGCACTAAGGTCTATATAAAAGCATCCAAAGAGCAGCATGTCATAGGATCTTTAATATTGATAATATAAGTCTTTGACAGTATCACAGTTGGGGTGGTGCTTTGAGCTGAGACTTGCCCTCTCTGCTTGAGGAATCACTGCTCTGACCTTGTCAGACACAGACAGAGGCAAGCAGCAGCCCCTCAGGGATCTGTCACTTTGCCTTTCTGCCCTACAGAAAGATTTAGAAGACTTAAACGTTTCTAGAGCTTGATGGGGATTGCAACATGGATAAACCGCTGGAGAGAGCAAGTCATTTATTTAGTTATTTTTTATTTTATTTAACCTCTTTAATGTCTTTACCTGTTATTGTATGATAAACTCCCGTGAGAGAGGTACTATTTCACAGTATACTGACATTATTTATCTAAGGAATGAAAGAGCACATTTTTCTCTTCGGATTGAATTTCAAAATTTCAAATGTTTTCTACTGTTGTCTACAAATCCAAACATTTACTGCTGAGATTTGACTCCTCCATTCATGACACCACACGTTTTATGCATGCCAGAACACCCGTTCTATGCATGCCTACTATTAGGAGGCTAGTGTCAGAGTTGTGCCAAAGCAAAGGTTTCTGCTAACATGACACATTTTTAAGCACAATGTTGCTGTTACCACAACATTTTGGGACTTCAAGGCTAATATCTCTTAATAGTTTTGGTGACATTATGACCAATTACAGTGCTGCTCCATTCCCAACCATGTATCAGCCATATACACTGAAGCCTTGCTACTAAAATCCCCTGTTGCCCAAGAACTTTTGTTTTATAGGCTGCCATTGTAAAAGAGATGCATGTAAGACTCTTGACTCTTTGTATTGTGACTTGTTAAACCATGAAGATTCACTACTAGAGAATAGAAAACGTGTATGTGTGTGACGTCTTCTTAATCTTAAAAGTCCTTGGGACGAGAAGGCCGAACCAGGGAAAAAGACAACAATGCATATTTGTAGAAGGCTGTACAAGCTAAGTGAGCAACTTTAATGGGAATGAATGGGCACCATCTTAAGGTCCAATATCCCATTTTCAAAATACATCTATGCTACCAGCTAACCTATTTCTCTTCACATGATCAACTTTATTAATGAAATGCCTGGTCTTTACGTGATAGTACTAGATGAGAAAATGGCTGACTCTGGGTGAAATTGCTGTAAACTTTGCTGAGCACATTCATGGTCAAAAGGGTGTGAACCCTTTTCATTTTAATGACTCAATGGTGTTTCCTCAAGTGCTGCCCTTTCAGCAAGTCCACACCATCCACACATTTAGTCTCACATCTGCCTCTGGCACACTTATTGTTAGGTTACATATATATATATATATATATATATATATATATGATCTGCTGTAGATGTTTTCTACAGTCTCTAAGTGAAGCTGGTGTTTGTTATATAGTTGATATAAGTGTCATAATATGTTTCTGTTGCCATGGCTTTAAGTGACACTAAATGCAGCACCTGACCTGTAATACGGCAGGAATGCTCTCCAGCATATGTCTGCAATGCATGCTTTGAAAACACAGCTGACAGCTTTGTAAGTAAATGATTGGTAGGAAAGTACAGTATTCACATGATTGTGCCTTTAAAGGTGCACTATGCATGGTTTCAGCGCAATTACATTTTTTTGTCCCCTAGTGTTTGTTTGACGTTTACGACCCCCGTGTTGTCTCCCGAGACCGGGCTTTTTCACAGTGTATTCAGGGGGTGGAATCAAGGAGAAATGCCTACGATTTGAGACAAAAATGAAATTGCGCTGAAACCATGCAGGAACTCATAGTACACCTTTAATCACACCAGAGCTATGAATTGTAGCTTTGTTTAATGTTAATAGGTAAGTTCGTGACTTAATGTTCTCTATTCATTTTTAGGGAGACTTTTATTGAATAAAGACATGAAAAGGAAAAGTCACTGACAGCAGCAAGATATTGTTGGTTTATTTAAGAAGAAACCAAGTAGTCAGACAGATGCTGTGCAGAAGTGTGCAGGTGAACCTTCCACCAGTCAGGGCCCAACAAATAGCCGTGGACCTGCCAGCACAGGTAAGAACCATCCTGAAAGGGCCAGTGAGGGCTACACCAGTTATTTGCAGCAACATTGTATATATTCAGATATAATAATTAAAACAAGTGAAATTAATAATGAATGTGATGTTTTTTTATTTAGCAGAATTACATTGTGTTGTTTCGTACATTTCTAAGCAGATTTTCAATGCTCCCCCGTGGGCCCCCCCTGACTGATTATTGGTCCCCCCCTGTGCCACTCCACTTACAAAATCCTGGAATCGCCCCTGCGAGTCTACAGCCGTACTAGTGGCTTTATGAATCTGTACCCAGGCCCAGTGATGCTTTGAGCTAAATGCTAATGTCAGCATGGGTCATTACTGCAGCTTTCATACAGTAGCTTATATTTGCAGAAGAGTAGGCTAATGCAGCAAGCCAAACGCACCACACACAGCCAACCACACACATAAACACACACGCACGCATCCTTACACTGTATTCATACTTTGGATTCAGTGATCCATTTATTCACAGTACTGTAAAACCCATGTTCACTGTAATGTTCTACTATGACACAGCGATAAGAGTAAAGTTCTTGCATGGACTGCTATTAGACTCCTCACCCACTGTGTAATCCCCTGGTCTAATGTCATTTACAGCAACGTTAAGCATCTTCAGCAGCAATCGCCGCCGCGGTCAGGGCCTCCCCTTCTCCGTCTCCATCCTCCGGGGGCTTCGCCCTGGTTGGTGACATGTTCACCATATCACTTAGTCTTATTCACAGGTTTTGATAAAGTCTTCAACCAGTGACATTTAGGGAGTAAAAAACGATCCATTCTAATGTTACACTCACTTTGCTAATCCTAACAGCTACCAAATATTGTGTTCTTCTTCTTCTGTGTAAATATGTTACAGCATAAGTAAGGTCAAAAGTTGAATGTGTGCTGCGCCCATTGGCCGAATACGATCACCTGTGTTTGTTTTATTAAATAATTTATTAATTTTTCAAATGTAAATTACAGTATTTACACATTAATGTAAATATTTTTTATAAATAAATCACAGCAATTTCTTGGGGGTGCAAAGGGGGTGCTACAGCACCCCCAAGCCCCTCCCTGGCACCGCCTATGGCTGTCCCTGGACTCAACACAAATGCAAGAAGAAAATCAGTATCACTTCTTCCATTGTTGTCTGTCCCAGAGCTGATTTTTTTACTTGCCTACCAAAGCATAAAATAACACATACGTGACATAGATTACTTGGTCCCTTTGTCTTTTTAATGATAATGAAAGATGCACATGTGTGTGTACACACAGACCTTAAACCTCTCTTCTCCTCCGGCTGATATTTCACTGTTGACCTTTCCAACAGGTACCTTTCAGTCCACTTCAACCACAAACAAAAGCATCGTAGTAGTTGTGTACATCACTGTCAGGCTGCTGTGGGAGTTTTATTGGATGAACATCCTGCTCTTTCTGGCCAATAGAAGAGATTGGAGTTAAATTTCTCCTAGCAACAAGGCTCACAGACTGTGTATTGCCAGTAGCTTACTGACACCCTAAATAGGAATAATTCCAAAACTATTCTTTTTGTCAATGTGGTGACATTTAACAAGTTGTGACTGTTTTCCCTCATCATCCACAATGAATGAAAGCTTCAATATACTAAAGTAAAGAGAGAAGTTGTGTGCTGAGCAACACATCCTACCTAGCTGAAATCTTCTTTTCTGTACTCATGTTTTTGTTTTTTAATCTTATATAAATATCACATTCATCTCTCATTTTACTTAATCACAGAAGTTGATAAGTAAACAAGAATGCTGGCAGTAGCAAGATACCTTTAATATAATAGAGAGTAGAGCTGTTATTTGACTTGAAAATGTGGGAAAGAAATCCAATATTCAATCTGTGATGGTCTGTTGAAATTTAAAGTTGACAATGTATAAGTGCAACAGTTGCAAAATGCTGTGGTTCTCTGTGCTGGCTCAAAATAGAGAGAATTAGCAAGCCATGCTAAGCATACAGTCATGACAGCAAACCGAAATTGTGGGGAAGCATTTTGGATTTGACACCATAGATGCAAGATGTGGATAAAGCTAATGTTTGCTAACTTTAAACAGCTTTACAGTAATGTTAGCTTTTTAATGAAGTTAGGCAGCAGATGGACTGTGACTGACAACATTAATTACACAATGTATTTTAAGAGAAGGCTATGTGGGTTGTAATAATTTGAACAAATTATAAGTTAAAACTAGTGCTTTCAAACGATTAAAATATTTAATCACGATTAATCGCATTAATGTTATAGTTAACTCATGATTATTCGCAATTAATCGCACATTTTTATCTATTCTAAATGTCCCTTGATTTCTTTTTGTCCCATTATTTTTTCTCATTTTAATGCTCTTATCAACATGGAAAAGTGGATCGGCTTGCTTTGTACAAATGCTTTTTTTTTTATTGAAAACAACATTGACATATATGTAGTGTTCAATTTCAGACTAACATTCTCACTTGGAGTTAATAATCTTTCACACAGTGTAACACTGTCACCTGGATTTTCCATTGCAGATAGTACTGCCTCATGCCTGAGGCGAGCGTGGCTCGTCGTCATAGTGACTATGGTTTCCCTCGACTCATTTCCTGGTTGTCCATCTCCATAAAAAACATAAAATCAAGGAGAGGGTAAACTTTTCCTGCTACAGGTTTCCCACCGTGGTCAGAAAGAACAGAACACTATGACTCTAGAGTCGCTACGCGCTCCGATGCTAATTGCTGTGACAAACTTGACAGATATTAAAGGTCCAATGTGTAGGAATTTCTCCCATCTAACGTTGAGATCATATATCACAATCAACTCTCTCGCGCCACGCAGTTCAAAGTACATATTACAGCTATGGTAGCCTTCATGCTTCAAAAAGCCGGTCTCTTGCTCTTTTCAATATCCTTTTTCTTTTTCTGGGTGAAGAAGAAGACTCCTGTTCCTGGAATTTGGATTTTGAATACGTGTGGTCCTCTATGTTTCCTTCTTCAAACATGCCGGGGCCGGGAAGCTACGATACCCATTGGCAGCATTAGCAGCAGTATGTCCTCTATGTCCCTTACCGGCTAACGTATTTCAAGATGGCGCATGAATATGGAGCGTCTCTGCAGTTCATGCAAATGATAGCTTTAGTGGGAGAAAAAAAAATGTTTTGTCCAGAAACACACTCTGCACTACATGATACATGTTTTAAGTCTTTAAGTTTAAGTTTAAGTTGTCTGGCTTTCTTTCTTTGGTTGGTATATAAATTAAGGGAGAGCTCACCATCTGTCTCAGCTGTGGCTTCAAAATTTGACCATCACACCATTCTGACTTACATGCACACACTCAGTGCTCAGAGGCAGTGTAAGGTTTCAGCTCTAGAGTGCATATTGGTTTCACTGGATGGTCTGTTACATCTGCTGTTTGTATATAGACAACCTCTTTACCAACATACATTTGTAACTCCTGCAGCTCAGCTCTCCTGTGTGTTTGTTCAGTCTGCAGACACCTCATTGTGCCCCTGCCATGCTTAAAAATCCCTAAGTAGCACTTTTTAATGATGGTAAATATCCAGAGGGCTCTTGGCAAATAGATGCATCATTTTCAACCACTTCACCACACAACATTCAAGGAGAAAATTGATTGTCCAAATACCACAAGTTTGCCTCTCCTAAATTGCTTATGTGAGTGCCTGCTATGTTTTTCAATTAACGTGTTTTTTTCATCTTTACAATTTTATATATGAAGTTTTTAAGGCATTAAAGGTGTATGTATTAATACAATACTAATACCAATAAAAGGGAATTTTGATAATACACATTTCACACTGAAAAGGCAAACACTCACATACATTATCCTTAAACCAGAAACAAAATGTGCATTCATATCTGTCTTCGAGCTTTGCACCATATTAATAAAAAAGAAAACTGCAACACAAATGCAGTCTACATGTTGTCACTTTTCTACTTGATATAATCACTTAGGAGGAGAAAATGTGTTCCCCTCAGGCACAAGACGCGACAACAGTAATGTTAATATGCCTGCTTTTTATTAGGATTATAGGGAGGTTTTCATCTCATAAACAACATATTTACATATTTGCTGCTAAGCAATGCAAACAATACTCTCAACAGCTGTATAGTGAATCTTTATTGTAATGGAAGTTTGGAATCAATTAAATACTTAAATAATTGACAGTAAATGAATAAAGAATGGGCTGAAGTCACACTCCACACATACATTCTGGGATAGCAGATAACGCTCTGGGTTGTTTACATTTCCCTTTAACCAATCACAATCGTCTTGGGCGGCGCTAAGCTCCGACCGCAGCAACGGTGGCTCTGCAAAATGGTCTCAGAAAGGAACTTGTTTTGGTGGAACATTTGCATCCCGCAAAAGAAAACGCTACATAGAATATTAAATCAAGCTAACTGTTCACACAATACACTAAAGTGAGTTTAGCTGGATACATGGTTAAAGGTACAATATGTAACATTTCTGCATTAAAATGTCTAAAAACGACCATACCTATGTTAT
This sequence comes from Gymnocephalus cernua, assembly GCA_023631565.1. Taxonomy (NCBI): domain Eukaryota; kingdom Metazoa; phylum Chordata; class Actinopteri; order Perciformes; family Percidae; genus Gymnocephalus; species Gymnocephalus cernua. The sequence goes on from CM042430.1 coordinate 32,766,579, forward strand.
ATATTTTTTTGAGTTGTGTAGTTACACTCTCACAAATGTTTCCACCAAACTTCAAACCCAGAGAAATCTGTTATTTTATTTTCCGACACGGCACGTTTCCTTTCCTTCCTAGTCGCCTGTCAGTGGCGTCATATAACCTTTCACCCTCTAGTTCCTCGTAACTTCCTTCAAAACATGGCACCCAGATGATATGTTTGAGCGTAATTGTAAATCATACAATGCCACAGAAAAAAATACTCCTAACCATAATACTGCTTTTCTGCCACACAGCATCATTTTGTGATTGATAATATGCCACTTTGCAACACAGTAATACAGCAGAGATCTTATTTATTGATACATATCAATGTTATATTTTTGATACATATCAATGGTGTTGAAACCATCCAAAAGATGACAGTGACGTGAAATATATTGTGATAGTCACTGTGTTTTAGCTGCTGGCTAACGTTAGCTTGCTGGCTCACTAGCTAGATAGCTAACTGATCAGCTACCAATACAAATCGAATCAAGAAAAACGTAATTATGTTGGGGGAAATGCAGCTATGTTATTAGAATGACATGAATAAACGTTACTAAACGTAAAGTGAATACATTTGAATGGATAAACTTGTACGTGAACAGATGTATTCTAATCGGTGAAGGTTTTAACATTAAAAAGTACAACTCCCATAATTCCTCGCAACTTACCAACGTCATCAAAAGTCCATGTTTACAATCCATTGTTTTGGTTGAGAGACCCCTAGCGGCAGAAAGTTACATATTGTACGTTTAAACGTAATTTGCTTACTTACTATAGTATCGCCGTGTGTAACGTTAGGCTACTTCATCTATAGCAATTCCCACCAATCGGTCCTAAAACGTCCCAGTTAGATAGTAAATGCCGTAAAGATATTCCTCGTAAATCTCTACAATCTTTCCCTGAAAGAACCAAGCAGGCCTGCATTGTTGCACAATCCACATTTTCTTCAAAACCTGCAATTTTCAGCGTGTAGCTTGCTAGCTCAAAGTTTGTTGTTGTTTCCCGAAGCAAACGGATTTTGAGAACGGCAACTCACAGAGAGCGGAATTAGGCGCGATGGACATCTGCGAAAAAGCCCAAAGTCCACTCCAAAGGGACTTACCATCTCCAACAGAAAACACTGTTCACAAACTGCTCCAAACAGCTCTGTTGTAGTCCAGCCTTTATTTCCGTGACGAACGTGCGTCATTTTGTAACACACGTTATAATGCTCGCCTAGCTGCTAGCGTGGCACGCCCTCATACTCTGCTTCTGACTGGCTAGTAGTCCTTACCTAGCTACTGCGCATGTGCGACTCCCAACAAAGATGGAACAGAAGTGAGATGCCTCACTCTGTAGCTAAAACAGAGAGCTCAACACACAGGGTGAAAAGAAGAGCTGCAGCAATGTCTAGTGCAACAAAAAGATGGTGTTTTTTGAAAATTAAACCACGTGAACCTATTCTAATATAACCTCTAAATACAATTATGAACCTGAAAATGAGCATAATATGAGCACTTTAAAGGGATAGCTCTCCCTTCATGAAGGTTAAGACCAACTAAATATTTTCTCCACAGTATCAGATGTAAGTACACATTTAGCCCATAAAAATAACCAAAAACCAAAACCTAATAAATAAATACATAGAATTAAATACATAAAAAGAAATGTATTACAGCTAATGTCGTGCTTTAAAACTTATTTGTGAGATTACTGCCTATTTAAGCATTATCGGTAAAGGTATGCATTGCTGTCATATTAGGCTCGTGCACACGCTGGCAACGGTAACCTCACAAGATCAAAGCGGCCGCAGGTTTGAGACGCAGGCAGTGTAGTTGCTTTTCACCAACTGCAAGACCCAGGTGGACCCAGGGCATGCTGGGAAACGCCGGCCTCTCAGCTGATCTAACAGCTGATTGGTTCAGAATCTAATCAACATGATGACGTTTTATATAAACTTTTTATGGATTTTGAATTGGAGGGATTTTAACTGCTATTTGTCTGATTTAAAGGCTTATTCTGTACAAACCACATGTTGTGTGGCTGATAGTAGAAGTCCAAGACACTAAATCCGTTCAGATTACGGATTTTGGCAGCTACTCTGTCATAATAAAAACAACTGGAGACTGTGTACAAACTGATATGGGTCTGATAACATTTTATTAAAATCGGACCTAACAAGGTGTGAGTGTTTCTGTGACTTCCTGTTCAACCTGAAGGCTGCTGGAAACGGCTGCAAACTGTCCGACTTGACAGTGGATTTTTGTCACCGCCCCCGGCTGCTGCCGCCTGCTCTCGTCCACTTAACAGGCGAGGCGCAGTTCATCTTGAACGAGCCTAATGTCTTTTTTGATTCCACCACTAGGAGGCACTAAAGCAAGGCATTTTCACATCCTATACATAGGAGCTTTACTATTTTTGTATGTAATGACTTTTGAAATCACTATCAAAATTAAATCAATCTAGGGACATCTAGTGGCCATTAGAGGAACAGCATTGCCAATAATCATTGGCAGTACCACTCATCTATTGTGGTTAACAATTAAGCTTGACATCATAGAATAATCATTAAATAATCAAGCAATCTGCCACTTAGTGGTGGTTTCATCAGGTTTTTATCAGAATAAAAAGCCAAAAATGCTTGCAAACTCAAAAAGGTATTGTGCGACACAAGCAATAAAAGTGAGTTTATCTTGCAGCGTTGTTAACGGCAGAGGGAGGAAAGATGTAAATATGTCAGTGCAACTTTCTTTTGACCCCACAGAGGTGTTGCATTACTGCAGGCTAGAGTTGGAGCTGTGTGTCTGAAGAGACTCCCTGCAGCTTCAACCAATAACATCCCCCATGATGCTGTCAAAGGGATGGAAGGATGGAGCCATCAAGGGAGGAGTAAAACCTCCCTTATTGGCAGTGAGGAGTGGAAGACTATCGTAGCTGAAGATATAGATGTACAGCGCAGACTCCCCAGCTGCTTGTTTGGAGGAGCAGAATATGTTTGATGTGTGTTTGTGTGTGTGTGTGTGTGTGTGTGTGTGTGTGTGTGTGTGTGTGTGTGTGTGTGTGTGTGTGTGTGTGTGTGTGTGTGCTTGTGTATGATGTCCTCCTTTAATCTCTGTCAGCATGATAGGCCTTCCAAGAGAGTCTGGCTGTCAACACGAGCTCATGGTGGTGTCTGAATTAGATTTGTGTGTGTGTGTGTGTGTGTGTGTGTGTGTGCGTGCGTGCGTGCGTGTGTGCGTGTGTGCGTGTGTGTGCGCAGATATTCTCATTTCTGCAGTGTGAGAATATACCCCTCCTCAAACATCTCCCTATCCTCTGCTCCCCTCTGTTCTCAGAACAAGGCCTAGACATAAAGGACACATTTGTTCTCAACCCTGTGCCATGCTTCTCTGCGCCATTGTTCTGCAAGCCTACTGTTAATATCCGTTGCAAATCTGCTTACTTTCAGATTCCATCAATACGGGTGGGGCAGACAAAGAGAGGACTATATGGCCTGTTCAAGGCCCAGAGAAAGGATGCAAACAGAGGTTGACAGTGTGTTTCTTGACTCTGGAAGGGCACTGACAATGGCAGCAGTGTGAGGCAGCGTGGTGATTGATCAGTCTGATGTTGTGCTGTGTGGGATAGATGTTGCAGACAGAATTAAACAAACAAAGGATGAGAGGAAGTGGCATGATTTAGTTGATAGGATTTATAAAGGATGAATATTAGCTGAGTGAATGTGGTGGTTCTACATGTACTTCTGTAATCCATAAATTATTTCACACTGTGTCATGTTTAAGGTTGGAGGAAAAAAACAGAAGCACTTGCAGTAGATTTATTTTTAGTTACTATAATTACTACCAAGTTACAATCAATCAATACAAGGTTCTGCTGCACATATAAGTTTTTGTTTTAAAAGTCTTTCTCAACTGCAGAGCTGCTCTGGGTGCAGTAATATTCACATATGGTGATGAATTTCAATGGATGGAGGCAAGTAAAGCTATTTGTGAAAATAAGAAGTTTAGAATATCGATGGCTGCATGAAAGGCAGTTATGTAATTTTTCATATGACTAGCATATAATTTATGATATTGATCAGCCTCCTACTTTGGAGGAGAATCATGGCAGTCTGTGTCCTTAACAAACCAACAGAAGGAATGAAAAAGGATGTTGACTCATCGGACTGTAGTCTATGGGGAATTGGCCAATTTAGGAGAAAAAAGAGAAGAAAATATAAAAAGCGTGCATTTCTAACAAACCATACTATCATTTCAGTGTATTGAAATGAGATAATTTTGTATGACCAACAGGATAAATTGAGTAAGATTAAATAGGTGGAGTTTAGCATGGCTAAATTGCATTCGTAAAGCTACATCAATCAATGTGTTTATGCTAACAATGGAGAAAATTGCTGTGTATAATGTATAACTGTTTTGGGTTTACAGCCTACAGATGCATTGCTTTGGTTACCAAAAAACGTCCGTATAGGTCCTTTGTGCAAGCAGCTTATAACGACCCATATTTGGATTTGTTGTTAGGCAACGACCTCTAGTGGCCATAGTAATTAGGGCACTATGTCATTGTATGTCAGTGAAAGGGGAAATAAAACATTTGCTTCTTCGCATCAACGTGGAGTTCAGTTAGGTGAACTTTGACCGGCAAAATTGCGCCCTCAAAGCTGTGTGTGTTGATTACCCTGCTTTGGTGTAGTTTTTTTTTGCGAGAGAGCCAAGATGGAGAAGATGTTGATTGTTGCTTTGTCTAACCAGCTGGTATCGCCTCGGCAGTTGATGGTCACTCGCCTGCATTCGTGCATATGTGACCGTGCCTTTATCGCGCGAGCAAACCAACAATCAAACGAGGAAATAAGGACCCCAAAATCCCTGTAGGTAGCTGGATGGGACTAACAAACACATTTCTAGATGTGAATGCTGTTGACATGGTGCATGTGTCGCTATTACAACTATTCAAACAAGATTCTAAAATATACTTTATTCAGGTTTTATTAGACCATGGCTCCATTTTTAAATATACCCTCAAACATCTACCATGCCAAAGCCAAAAAAACAACGCTGACAAATTCAAAGAGTTATTGTGCATTTTAATTAAATTTGGTAGTTAAGTTCCAGCGGATACAAGTCAGGGTAAAGCATCACATGTAATTGACTACTCTGTAGGGTAAAATCAATGTACTTAGAGGTCCTGAAGTCATTACAGAAAAAACACAACACAAAAGGTTTGAATTTGAATAATTGTGTTGATGTTTGCACACCAGTGAAATAATTACATGTTCCTCTGCTCTGTAGGTTGAATAACTCTGTCCATTGGTCTTACGAAACGCTTTCAAACATCTATAGGATGAACTCAAAGACACATGGTGGTGTAAAGTACCTAACAACAAGGCTGTTACTCTAAGGTTTTTTTAACTAACAGCTGGCCAGCAGCACGATACCCTACCCTAACGAAGATTGGAGTTTGACCTATCTGGGTTTTAAGAGAAAATATCTTCAGCTGAGGAGGGTCCCACACTGACATCACAGCAAAGTTCATCAACAGCAAATCACTCTTCTCTAACCTTTTGTCAGTCCTTCGTTTTTGATCTAACTGTTCTGTGAAGACATTAGACGGATAAGCTATTTGTGTTGGCCACTGATGCTGGTTCTGTTATACTGACAGATGTGTCTTAGTTGATAATGCTTTCATGCCTTTACATGCTTTCCCCTAATAGCAATAGTGGTACATGTGTCCTATCTCATGTGCACGTGGCACACAGCTTGGCACTACAGGGAAAGTAGCATAACTGAACTTGAATCCTACCTTCTATCTCTTAAAAGATGGATGAAGATAAAAAATGATTTTCTTCTTGGTGCTGACAAGACTTACTGTAAGTGCTAATTTTAGTCCCTGAGCACCAAGACCTGACCTGTTTGGTCTCTTATTCATCAACATCATTCCATTGAGAATTTAGACATAGCTCTGATCCTAATCTCTCTTCAAGAATACTTTAAGTATGTGAAGGCCAAATGAGACACTTGGCAGTGATAGTTTGGCAATGGATATTCTATTAATTATATTTAATGTATACACTTTATTTGATTTAGGCTTGAAATTCACATATTTATTTGAATTTTGCCTTCACAGGAAAAACAGGCCAAGAGGAGTCTGTGCGGAGTCTGCTGGATCTATATCACACTGGGTTTGCAACGAAGAATAGTATTCCATGAAATTTTAGTGTGGAAAACATCCACTGAGAGTTAAGTCCTGCAGCTGGAAGTTGGACAAATCAGAAAACTATCGTGCTGTGATTAAGGTGTTAATAACCACTGGTGTGCACAGACTTCCTAAACAGAAGGGGCACCTCTTCTATGTACAATGCCAGAGCTAGGTGGTGGTAAATGGTGCCATTTTAGGCTGGAAATTGATGACCTCTGGAGTTCCACAGGGATCTGTGCTCAGCCCTGTACTCTTTGTTGTCTATACAAATGATTTACCAAATGCGATACAATCTGATGCATATCTTTTTGTGGTCAACACCAAAAATATTTAGAATAATTAATGAGGACACTGACATATCCCATCTTCAAGATGATCTCTGTAGCATGAGTAATTGGTGTGACCGGAGGTTACTTACATAATAGCTTCTATTTTTGAAAAAGGATATAAGTGTAGTGGTTTATAGTTCACTTGAATTCCACATGCACATTTCAGAAAAAATAAACATGCTGGAAATAATCAGAAATTTATTTTTAAATTTTATGCAAGGAAATATTTTCAACATTGAGAAATTTCAGAGAAGAGCTACTAAATGAATTCCTCGTCTGAAAGAGATGTTATGTGAGGAGAGGTTAAGAAAATGACAATTAGAAACTTTAGCATACAGAAGACACAAAGGAGACTTGTTCACGGACTAATGATAGCACAGCAGAGCCTGTCCTCAACTTTTGGAATAATAGGTATGATTTATGAGGGAACTCCTATTCATACTAAAGTGTTGCTCTGAAAAAAAAAGAATCTTCTTCACACTTTGTATGGTAAAAACATGGAACTAGCTTCCAGAGGATGTAGTGCAGGCTCCTTCACGTAACTCTTTAAACTCTTTAATGTATCCAGTCTTAAAAAAAGACTGGATACATTCTGGTCAACAAAGGATATTCAGTATAATTTTAAAGCTGATATGTGATTATTTGTGAAATCATTTGTAAAATTATTATCTTAAACATGTGGTATATTGTGATATTGTTTTGTTTTATGGTGTGTTTGTTTGTGTAGTTGGACAGTCTGGTGTTGAGGATTTATATCTTGTACCAGAAAAACATAATTGAATAAATTATTAACACGTAGGGATTCAAACGTGATGATTGGGCAGTTATTTACTGATGTTAACAACATACTAATGCAAGTACGTTTTCCAGTGGTTACTTACTTACATAATAGCTTCTATTTTTGCGGTGTATTTACCTTGCAATATTTACTGCTGAATTTGTAAAATACATTTAAGCCAGTTCCAGTTGGTAACCTTTGGGTTGACTTGACGAGTGCTATTGGTTTTCTTTCCCACTCATTATTTGTATAATTCAACTGGCCGTAAAATAATTCTGGTTTTTAACATGATGAAAACATTTCTAATCCAAGTGAACAACTTTTGAGCCTTACCAGAACAGAGTAAGCAGGAAATGATTACATCGTGGCTTCTGCCCCAAACTTTACAATGTATCAGCAACCCCTCAATATCATGGTGACAGATTAAATTAAATATCTACCTGGCATAGCATCTTAGCTTCCTAAGTGGCTAAAGTTATTTAGCTCCCCAAACTCTAATTTTTAAGCACTTGCCCAGAGGGTTTTTTTTTTTTTTTAGCCATAAGGTTTCATAAGCAAGTACTATATTGTGAAGTTGTTGCTTTTGATAATAACGTTTTAGCAACACTATTCTACTTTCTCAGCATTAGAGTGAGTTCATATGGGAGCTCACTGGGACATTTCCTTGTGAACATTACGAGGCAAGTATAAGCAGTAGCATCAACAGTATAGGAGGTGTGTGGGAAACCACTGATGGTCAGCAAAAGATTTCCATTATTTGTGGCAACAGGTAGCTTGACATGACAACAGCGATTGTTTCTACTTTATGATTGTTTCCTCTCCTCTTGCACCGTGTGCAGGCAGTCAGTAGGTGTGCGGCGGCCGGAGGGTGGGAGTTATAGTGAATTTCTGTGGTTATGTTGACACTTGCTCTGGAACTTTCTCTGGATTGGAACTTTTCAAAACATGGGAAAGTGGTGCACTATTAGTATAAGCACCATAGCTTTTGGTGAGGATTTTTCTATTGAATCTAATTCAGCCAAGTTGTAAAATGCTTCCAGAGTATAATAAAGAATATAACATTAATCAGTCTTTTTTATTTTTAAATAGCCTATTTGATGTCCCTGTAGTGACTTTGTGAATATTTGGCTGAAGATTTCTTTATCTACCTGTTATATGGCTTTAGGTGATCTTTCCCTTGCTGCAACCGACACAACCGCTAAGCTTTATGCAAATGAATAAATGATTATATGAAATTGAGCGTATGACTTCATTGGGCGGCCCATTGCCAACAGTAAGTGCCAATGCAGAATGTAGTGTCTCTTTTATTTAATGAGGCAGAAAGTCAGGGTGTGGACGTTGTGGTGGTGGATAGGCATGTCAGGAGTCCAACTTTCTTGTAGGAGATTGTGGTTAGCCTCCTGTCCCAGACCTGTGATTAATGTTTACCTTTTTTTATTTATTAACTGTAACCACAATCTTTCCCTAACCTTGTAACTGACTTTGTTAATAGTGTTAGCCTACACTAAGATGTCATATATTATAACACCAGACAGGATTTTACCAATCCTTACCACATTACCATACTGTGTGTACTGATGACACCTCACAGTAATTTCATTTTTCACTCTCTCTTCATTTAATTTGTAGCTGCAAATGAGCAAAGCTGTCTGAAGCCCTGAATTTAACTGATTATTCTCTGTGCGATGGTTTATTCTTTTGTTCTTCATGAAATACATACGATGTTGATGCTTTTCAGGGTAGTGTGACCTAGCACTGCTGCTTTAGAACAATGGATCCATCCGTGTGAGCTCTCATTGTGTCTGTTGTCTGTGTAATGAAGGAAGTTCTCCCCAGTGATGAACCCTCATCCATTTAATTTTAGACACTCTCTGTGTCCGCTGCCCCGCCTTGCTGACAATCTCCTGTGGTTAATGAAAACATAACAAACTGTTTAGCTGGTCTGGGCAAGATCCCCATCATCTCCCAGTCATACCAGCCAAATCTACTGCCGGCCCACCCCCTTTGCTCTCACCCAAACTGTCCCCTCTGTCCCCCGCCTCTCTGTCTCCCCTTTGCTTAATTTACAATGCTCCCCTGTCACCCCCCGGCCCGCGACATGCCTGAATGTCAGCCAAACCTATTCTGCTCCCCGCCTCTATATTCATTGGGCTTCTTCTATCTTCCCCATCACTCCTCAGCCTCCATTCACTTGTCTTCCACTTTCTCACCCCTCCCCAGGCTTTCGCATCCCTCATCCCACAAAATTCTGCCCCCACCCAAGCCACAATTTGTCTTCAATTTGTGCCCCTCTAACCACAGATTTCATTGTGTCCAGCCTCCCCTTTCCTCCACATGTCAATTTCTAGCTATGCTTGTTTTCTCCTTCCTTCATTCCCTAACCATCACTCTCTCTCCTCCCTTATCTCGCTGCACCCCCATTCTTCTGCTTTTTCTGCTCTTCTGTTTGCCGATTCAGTGGCTCAGTCCATTTTCCCCAACAGCCCAGTCTGGGGAGGCTGCCTAGTCCCTCTGAATGCAGCCTGGGAGACATGAAGCCCTGCCAGCTTCCGATGTCATTACTGGAACACAACACGGTCAGACAGGCAGACGCGATCACACACACCAACACGCCATGCGCATTTCTGCACACGCACATACACAAAAGCATGCACATAAGCCAACACAGGCATAGGCATCTAGTGAGAGAGGAACCCACCAGAACACAGTTTAGCCAGTTTTGTATTGGCAGGAAAAGTTAACTCACTCAACAGTATTTAAAATGTTATGAAATGTTACATTAGGACAGGACATTTTGAACTTTGATACCTTGACCTTTTTATACTGTTGGTTATTTTGTATTGTATATTGTGTATTGTTTGTGTATATTATCTCGTAGATTTATTTTATTTTTATTTTTTTGAGCTTGTTAAGCACTTTGGTCAACTATGGTTGTTTTTAAACGTGCTATATAAATAAAATTGAACTTGAACTTGAACATTTAGATATGCTACATGCAACATTTAACATAGCACATAGTAATCGCAGCTTCATCATTTTGGACAGAACCATCAGCATTGTGACACTGAGTTACATTTGATAGGTAACTGCTTCACAACCCAAAGGGATGTTGCTACCTTGCACAAATGAAGAAGTGGGAGCTGTTTTTTGGTTGCAAATCAAATTAAAACAACAATGGTCTTAGGGGTTTTATAGTATATAGAGTCCTTCACTGGGTCGAGTACCTGCAAGTACCCAACAAGTTACCCACAACATGTATTTCTAATGGCTAAAATATGATAATAATAAAATTTCCGGGTATGGGTAGAGGTAAAAATCAAGTCAGGGTTCAATGAAAAAAAACTGAAGTAGAAAGCAAAATAATGCATGGTGTTGTAGTTTTTTACCTTAATTGACCTATTCTTAATTGAGGATCTAAGGATAGAGGGTATTGTTGGGTGTACAGATTGTAAAGCCCTTTGAGGCAAATATGTGATTTTGTGCTGAGAAAAGCCTTCTCTCAAAGGAGTTTAGAGCTTTGCACCCAGACAGTCCCCATGAAGCAGATAAGTAGTTAATCTCTGACTGTTAACTGTTTTTCAAACTTTCCTTGTTGCATTTTTCACCGTGGATATTTATGGTAATAGATATGGTAATAGATCACCATGGTGATAGCGGCGGCACATGCAGATGTGGTGGCCACTAGCTCCAATAAACTAAGTTACTAAGTTATTTTTGTTTTAATTTGTTAGCATTTTGCCTTTATTACTGAAGCACTTATTGCCTATGACAGAAATACACTCATCAACATTGGAAAAGGAAACACAGGGATTAGATTAAGTGCAGCGGACCTTGAGATGATCATCGCCTACAACATCTTCCAACCACCCAGCCAGACCAGCCAGACCAAACGCCACTGAATGCAGTGCAATTGCCCCAGGAAGAGAGCTGGGATAAGAGCTAAGCTAAACCAGCTTGGACCTGAGGCCATTTCACTACCCAGCCTACTCCTGGCTAATGTCCAGTGACAGGAACGGGCACTTGAGGGGCAGACCAACTTTTTGTTAACATCAATGATGCTTAGTGCTCGAACATAATTAAAGTTAATGGACAATTTTTCCCTGATTTCACTGTTAAGATGCCGACCATATTATCTCCCTGGAGAATTCACCAGTGTTTTGTTGCTGCTCTTTACATTACTCTTAATGCAAACTCAAAAAATGCAATAACGTTACAGGAATTGTATGAGGTCATCAGCAGTCACATGACAAAACAATTGGATGGTATTTTTTATTGTAGATGCTGATTTTAATTAAACAGACCTCAGATCTGGTTTATTTAAATTCCACCAGTATGTCCACACCCCCACCAGGGGGAACATTACCCTGGACCAAATTTACACGAACAGTCCTGGCAGCTACAAAGCCATCCCCTGCCCCCACTTTAGACAATCAGACCACTTTTTTACTGCTTCCCCTGCCAACTTACTCCAAACTGATTAAAAGTGTATCAAACCATCAGAAAAACCTGTTAAAGTGTGGACAGATGAAACTACAGCAGCTCTACAGGACTGCTTGAGTGCACAGACTCACAGACTGTTCAGAGATGTCCCCCCCTAATGCAAATGTGTTGTTGATGTGGTGATCACAATGACAATAAAATAATTTCCTAATCCGAAAGCCTGGATGAATGGAGAGGTTAGGGCCCTATCCAGAGCCAAAAAGCTGCCTTTTAATCATGTGACAACAAAGCATCATTTTTAATTTTTGCTGAATATTAAATACAACTCACAACTCTCTCTATCTCTACCCTTTCTCATCCTCTTTGGTTTTCACACGGTTTTGTAAGACTTTCTCAGAAGAGTCTCCACAGACACATGATGCTTGAGTTGATGTGATTAGTTTTAAGGATTATAGGATATAGATGAAAGGATGCAGACGGAAGCCTTCTGTTGGCTTTTCCCACTGACAGTTGAATAGGCACTCTGTGGCTTTGAGAGTACCCCACACTTAATTTGCTGTGTCAGGCTTAGATAGCATATGACTTAAGATGGCCACCTTGCAAAGAGATGCAGAGATACAGTGATCAGTGTGTTAGTTGAAGAGAGGTCACTGAACTCACCCACTGTGACTTGAAATAGCTGCTGTATTGTTGGGTAATAACTACATAGAGAGAGGGACATATTGTCAACTAAAATCACCTGTGGAGAACCACAGGGCTCAATTCTTGGCACATTGCTTTTCTCAGTGTGCATACTGTTTAATCTCTTGATCCAAACATGTACTACTATAAACCTCTGCTACTGCAGATATAGCTAATCATGACAGAATGTGCTCTGTCACTGTAGTTTTGGGTGATAATGTCATTGTTTAGGACCAGGTAAATATAACCATCTTGTAGAAGGTGACAAAAAAGCCTTAAGTCAGAGTTGATTTGCTCAGAAAGACTGCTCTGAAACTGGATTTCATTTCCACTGGATCAGTACTTTGGCAACCAAGACTCCAGTACAAAAAGAGGTGCAAGGTGGACCCTTTTTTTTTAAAGAAGCTCAGTCAAGTTGCACTTCAAACTGAATGACAAAAGGCAACAAGGAAACTGGATTGATAAGCTGAGGGGAACAGCAAAGTGGGTTGTCTGCAGTTCTACAAGCGATGAGACTACAAGTGACACCTTTTGTATTACACATGGCCATTTGATCCGTCAGAAATATTGAATAGTGCAGCTTTAAAGGTATTGGTAAAAAAAAAAGTCTACTAAATGTGTTCAATCCAAATAATAAGCCATTTACTACAGTTTGAATGTATTCACTGTTTCATATTGGTTTTTGAAAGGGTTTTTGATGTGCAAAGCATGCAGTAGTCTGAGACAAAGAGTCAATAATGTAACTACACTGAGCAGTGGGCGGGAGAAGAGCAACAGGATAAAATGGGCTGAGGATGAGAGAGAGAGAGGAGGAGGAGCACAATATCAAGGGAAAGAGAGAGAGAGGTGAGCGAGTTGTGAGGAGGGTGGGGTGGAGTGGCTGTGTGTGTGGGGGGGGAGGGGGTTAGTGCAGTGGAGTCAAGCTGCTGTATGGCCTAATGTACCCGCAATGCGATTGGCTGGGATTGCTGGCCTGCATACCTGATACCAGGCTCTGCTCTAATCGTTGTTTTCCTGTAGTTGGGCTCGGACAACGCTCCTTTCTCCTTTTATCTTGCCCTGCTCCGCTCTCTGCTCAGATCAGGTTGCTAAAAGAAACCCGCCAACCAACTCTCCATTTCTTTGCCCCCTTGCAGGCCTCTCTCTCTCTCTCTCTCTCTCTCTCTCTCTCTCTCTCTCTCTCTCTCTCTCTGCTGCTGGAGCACTCTTGTACCTCCACCTTTCTGACTGTTACCCTTTCTGTCTTTTGTTGTGATGGCAGGAACCTGTTTATTCTCCATTCAGTAAAGATCCTAGTAAAGATGGCTGCCAAGGGATAACAAGACAAAGAGCGGAGGCCCACTGGTAGCGAGAATTTCAGTTTAGCAACTTGTTAGAAAGGAGATGAGTTTCTTTGAACATACATCACATACAGCAAACACTTTTTGTGAGGTGTGACAGGTTTAAAAAATGTGGTGATAAGAATTTCAATGGTATTGATTTTAGAAATCCAATTATGATAGCTGTTAGCTTATAGCGTTGTTTAGCTAATTGCTGAAAAAAATATTACTGTTTAATGGCTTGCAATTGTACTGTTTTATTATCTCATTAATTGCCTTCATCAACATTTTTCTAACTATAACAGTATGTTTAAAGCTAGAAACATCACTGTAATATGCACCTCCTGGACTATATACACGATAAATGCAAATATTATATTATATTTTATATACTGAACTTTTGCACATTCCATTATCAACCTTTTTTCACATCCTGCACAAAACCACACAGCCTTCTTTTCTTATTCTAAAAAGTATTGTACATATTTGTTATAGTGTCTACAGTGTTTAGATATTTTTTATCATAATCTTTCTATTCTATATTCATGATATTCCTTCAGTTTCCCTTGGGAGTTCAAAACAGAGCAACAATGAAAGTGAATAATGGAATTATATTCCTTGGGCAACTCCAAATAAATGTTAATAAATAAATTGTTTGTCCTTGTCTGCTGAGTGTGTAAATAGGCAAATATTTTGTTAGCACTTTTATCACTTTAAGGTGAAAAACAATACATTAAATTAAATGTGTCCTGTACAACAAATCATCATTGTTTGTCATTGCCTTCCAAACTATACCACTCATTGGAGCATTTTTTTTTTTTTTTTTAGATCTAACACTCATTTTTGCAATATTGTTAGTGTCCAAAAAGACCCATGTGCCCAATATAAAAATACAAAAACAGGTTTTGGCAACTGCAAGTACTAGAAAATCAGCATTGACTGTTGGAACAATGCTCTCCGGTGTACTATACACTTTACTTGTTGTGGCAGGCTTAGATAGTGCATGAGTCAAAGACACAGGGATCAGTGTAAGTTGAAGAGACGCCACTAAACTCAACCATTCTTGACTGAAAAAACTGTTGTACTGTTAACTATACAGAGTCAGAGTCACACGCGGGCTCAATCACTGCTTTTCCTGTGTTCAATGTTAACTCAGATGGTTTGTACACCTAATCTTGTCCTAAAGAGATTTTCCACAACAACGCCAGAAAACATGATCAGAAGTCATTATTTCCACTGCTACAAGAGGTTGCTCGTCAGGAAAATGTGATGATGATGATCAAAGCTACATGTTTCCTGTTGGGGATAGTCTCCTTTTCTGTCCTATCCTGTCCTATCTAGTGTTGTCCTACTTTGTCCTGTGCTGTCCGGCCTCCTCCTGTTAAAGCAGAGGAGAAACAGTGTTGCAGGGACCAGGTGTTGCTGTGTGTGGATTCTCAGTGACACTGTGCATAGTGGGAGGACAAAGACAGTATTGAGGAGGCAGGCATGGAGCAGAGAGCAGCACAGGATACTCTTACAGACTGGCCAGTGTTTGTGCCAAGTCCTCCCTTCATACACACAACAGACACTGTGTTCAGTTTCTCCCCACTTCTAGCTTTGTCCTGCCTGCCTTTCCTTTTCTCCCTCCCATTCCCTCTACCTCCTCTCCTCCTTTTTTGTTTGGAGCAGGTTGGCTTGCATTGGAGTCGTCATCTAGGCTGTAGATGAGAAGCCCAGATAGCAGAGGGTCTAAGAACAGACTTGGGCAACCAAGACTCCAAGACACAAAGAGGTGGAGGGTGTAATGAACTTGAAAGAAACTCAGCCGAGTTGCACTTCAAACTGCATGACGAAGGGCAAGGTCATTTCAAGGAACGTGACTGAATATATGGTATTTTATTTTTAGGATTATGTCTTTCTCTCTCACTTTGGCTTCAAGATTCAAGAGGTCATTGCTTTTTTGGAAAACAAGTTTCAGTTTAGACATCCATGAAAAGATCAGATCTTGTTACACACAGCACTGTAGGTGAAAGTATCAGATGTGTGCTGATAGCACAAGGGTGGCATCAGACACCTGAATACTCAACATGTCAAAGAAAGGAAATGACAATACATTTGAAAAAGGACATTTGAACAAAAGCCCTGGAAGTATGAGGAAGCCTGCTGTCATGGTTACAGATTCCTTGAAGGCTCTGGCACTTTGCCATAACAAACCAGACTGAATGACTACAGGCCTGTAGCCTTGACCTCACTAGTTATGAAGTCATTTCAAAATTTGATTAAAAAGGAAATTTAGGACAGGACGGAGCATCATCTCGACGTTCAGGATGGAAATATAACTTTGCTCAATTTTATTTATGAGCACTTAGAGATTAGTAAGAACCATGCCAGACTGTTCTTCGTGGACTTCTCATCAGCTTTTAACACCATACAGCGCATACACCACATTGTGAAGTTTGCAGATGATACAGTTATTGTGAGCTTGCTGAACGGTGAGGATACATCCTATGGTCCTGTAACAGATTTTCTTTTTAAGATAGTGTCAAGAAGCTTTTTTTAGAACTAAATATAACAAAGAGCAGATAATATAAGGTTATCTCCAATGTAAATAAACGTTTTTTTTAAGACATAATAGGTAATGAGTGTCCTCAAGCAGATTGCTGCATTGAATTCAATAAAGTAATACTTGACCTTTGAAAATTCTTGAAACAAGTGAATTTGCAATAGAAAAAAGGAAGAACATGACTTGTAAAGATTTTTGCAGTGTGCAACTCCATTGGAGGTATTCAGAATCATCTACCATAGTTCTGTCTGACAAAGCCTGATAACATTGCAGACTTCAGTCCCACCAACAAACACTCTGATTGGTTCAGTTGTTTCTCCAATCTGGGACGAGCTGCTGACAAGTGCGACACTAGACCTCTGACTGCAAGAGCGAATTTAAAAAGTGTGCGGGTGATTCAAGGGTCTGGAATGAGGCCACGGTTACATTTCAAATAAAGCATTTGTGGGGTGAAATGAAACCCCTCTGCACTGCTCTGCACCAGCTACTTGAGATTCGCTTCATAACCAGCCACTCAACCTGTTGAACATGTCAGGTTAAATGATGACAGTTAGGTAGTGTGCATTACACAGTGCAGGACACCTGCCCTGACAATGTTTGACCAAGCATACAAATAAATGATGGGCCTGTCTGATAACAGGCTATGAACTAGTGTAGATATTAGGACTGTGTGTGTGTGTGTGTGTGTGTGTGTGTGTGTGTGTGTGTGTGTGTGTGTGTGTGTGTGTGTGTGTGTGTGTGTGTGCTTGCGTGCGTGTGCGTGTGCGTGTGTGTGTGCGTGTGCGTGCGCGAGCATGCGTCTTCCTCTGTCTCTCTCTGAGGGGTGTGATCTCCATTTTGGATGAAAACAGAGAAAGATGACACTGATGTGATAATGAGAACCTCACCCTGTGGCTCCTGGAGAAGAAGGAAAAAAAGTCACCGCTGTTACAAACTGCGGTGTCATCAGAAAACAGACATGGTGCACTCAGTCTGCTCACTCTATATCTGTACATAAAGCATTTAATTAGCCTGAGCTCTGCCAGGCTGTCTGCAACACCTGCAAGTCTCACACGTTGCCCCTCCCCCGTTTATTCTTTCACTCACTTCATTTTTTTTAACCTCAAATTTAAAGCATTAGGAAACTCATTGTGGCTTATAATGACAGCATGAGGCTGCTGCTGAGAGCTCCAATAAGCTCCAGTACAAGCCATATGTTTGTCAGTGTCGGGGTACCTACCTGCTCTTCTTTTTTACGTAACCTGATGTATAGATTTATGTGTAGGGTATCTGAGTGCAGAAAATGACTTTATCACTGTTTTGACTAACCCTGTACACAGTTCTGTCAGATTTTCTTCCAGACTGTGGAACCATTGGCGAACATGTCTGTATGTTAGACACTGAACATTGTGGAAGGCTTTGTATTTTTGTATTATTATGTTTTACTCTGTGTGTTCTTTTTATTGTGATATGGATCCCCCTGGGTCGGAAATAAAGTTTTATAATAAAATAAAGCAAGTGAACACAATCGAAATCTAAAGTATTAACAAACAATAACTCTGTTTCCCTGGTTACGCCTGACAGTTTAATACCTGGAACAGTCATTCCCATCCATCAAGTTCTTATGCAATGCAAACGTTCACTCCTCCAGGAAATAGGAAAGACCTTAGATACGACTTGCTACCCTTAGCAACCGGAGATATTTATAGTCCGCTCAGCTGATAGAACCCTTCAGCTCAGCTACGAGCCAGAAAGCTAACGCTATGCTAGCTAACGCTATGCTAGCAAGATCCAAAGTCAATAACATTGTGTACAGTTGGCAATCAGTAAAAATAATTTGACAGTATGTTAAACAAGACAAGCAAGCTATCCAGCCATGTCATTGTCCCCGAAACAATATAATGACTTTTACGAACAATTTGATCCGCAATGTGTAACGTTACTGTCGGCCGCAGCCTGGAGTAGCGACCTTAACAGTGAACGGGATGTGAGATAATGTTATTCTCTGTGAAACAAAAGTCAGTCCAGAGGGGAAATATAACTTACTTCTTGCAGCGTGTGTGTTAGCGCCATCCTGTGGTGTTCAGAGGACGAGTTGGAAATAACAGATCCACATTTCCTTTTTGATTTAATGTAGCGCACTGATTTAGTTATTGATTTAGAACAGTAAACAGACAGTTTCACCGGAACTCCTTTAGTAGGTGTCCTACATCACTTTTTTATGGACACCCAGCAGCCAATTAGAATCGAGTATTCACCCAGACCATGGTATAAGTAAGGGTTAATGCCCAACAAGGTTTCCATTGTCAGGTATTAATGGACAACGGGGAGGTGTGCCTCTGCCGACGTCAACCCTAACCCTATCCCTTACTCAGGGTGCACAAACTTTTCACTGTGTTTTATCATCATTTTTTCAGCAAAAAAAAAACTGAACTGGAAAGACAATAAAAGTGTAACTCACCTCATCCTCTCCCCTCCTCTACTAAGATAAGACTATTCCACGATACAAAATTAAAAAGTTTCGAAAAAATTAAGAAACAGATAAGGTCAATGTTTTTGGTATATGGAACACCCCTTATGAGATTATTTTAAAGTGCTCATATTATGCTTTTTGGCTTTTCCCCTTTCCTTTATTGTGTTATATATATTTTTGTGCATGTTATACGTTTACAAAGTGAAAAAGACCAAAGTCCCCCCCCAAAGGGACGTACCATCTTCCAGAGAAAACACTGTTCACAAACTGCTCCAAACAGCTCTGTTGTAGTCCATCCTTCTTCTGTGACGAACATGCGTCACTTGTGTGTGTAACACGTTATAATGCTCGCCTAGCTGCTAGCGTGGCACGCCCTCATACTCTGCAACTGACAAGCTAGCAGTACTTCCTGCGCATGTCCGACTCCCAACAAAGATAGTACAGAAGTTGGATGCCTCACTCTGTAGCTAAAACAGAGAGCTCGACACACAGGGTGAAATGAGGAGCTGCAGCAATGTGTAGTACAACAAATACATGATGTTTTCTGAAAATTATATATATGAGCACTTTAATAAAAGTTTTTTCTCCAAAATATATAAACTTCAAAAATGGAATGTATTTAAGAGAAAACAATATGAATGGCAGAAAACCTTACTTATTTTGATGATTCTGAAATTCAAGGATAGTTGGATGATGTAAATTGTCAATGACTAGGAATAACATTCCCTTTTGCCATTACTGTAATAATAGCTAAAAGAAAAAAATGACAACGCCAAAGAAAAAACAAAAGCTATAGTAGCAATAAGTAAATTTAAACTGCATTGACAAACTGTAAACGTTTCAACCTCTGACTACACTGAAACAATGCAAAACTCTGTTCATACAGCAGCAGATCAAAAGACATAATCACTCTGCAAAGCTGCTTTACAAAGTGATAACATCCAAATCTGCATACTGCTTTCATGGCAGAGGTTGGCAGAGCATCAGCACGTCCTGGGTGGCACCTTCATGTAGGAGGCAGTCAGATCACCTGTATCTTGTGTCTGTCTTCGTGCTGTTTGGTGATTATATTTAAATAAAAAGTGGATAAAGAAAAGACACTGAGTGTCCCCTTATATTTATGCATACACATGCACAAACACACACACACACACAGTCAATAGTAGCTATATGGATGGTTCTGCTGTGGCTGAATAGATGTTGCTTTCAGTAAATATTCCAGACAATGAGTTTGGGTGAATAGAGCCGGATTTGGGTGGAAGTGAGGGAAGCGAGACAGACAGGGTGTGGAATGATCATGTGTATGTGTGTGTGTGTGTGTGTGTGTGTATGTGTGTGTGTGTGTGTGTGTGTGTGTGTGTGTGTGTGTGTGTGTGTGTGTGTGTGTGTGTGTGTGTGTGTGTGTGTGTGTGTGTGTGTGTGTGTGCGTGCGTGCACAAATTTAGATGTATGTGTGTTGCAGCATATGCGTATATTCATCTGCATGTGTGTCTACAGTCCATGCACGTATACTGTGTGTGGAAGTGGGTGTCAGTGTGTATGTGTGTCTAAGATAATTAACCGTCTACAAAAGCGTGTCATTCCTCTATTGTGTGTCAGAGTGGACCGCAGGGGTGCTGAGGAGGAGCGGAAATGCTGATTTAGTCTCACATTAGTCCATGGGCTCCTCTTTTACCTCGCTTTTCCTTTTGATTAGACCAGCATCCTCCTTGGATGGTAGAAAGCTCCATTGAGAAATCCCAAATGTTACCTTTCTACCACCTGCCTAGCAAGCTTGGAGACCTACGAACACACACACACAATCAACCTCATCCTGCTATATTCACCACCCATTAACTCTGCCACCAGCAGACTGATGGCCGGCCGGCTTGATGCTCGGTGGCCTTTTCCAGAGGAATTCTTAGGGTGATTTTTTTTCTTGTAGATATTCCACGCCGCTTTGCACCCTCAGATTTCACGCTGCAACATTAACACGAGCTGACACACTGGATTAAAGGCAGACAGCTGGAATGCCCGGGCCCTTTGTGCAGCGTGGACCTCAGCCAAGAGCCTTCATTTCGAGGCCAATAGAGACCTGGGAAAGAGAGCCCTCCTTGGAAATAAACACAAGATTGGCCAAGAGGGTGGAATGTACCTGACGGAGTAAATCCTTCACTGACCTGGCCTGATCTGGCCTATGTTGTTTGAGTCCAGACAGGTGAACCTGTAAGAGGTCCCTGAGTTATGCTAGAGGGCAAAAAGAAGAAGAGGAGACCAGTCAAAACTGTGGAGGAAATAGGGCTGCTTGAAACATCTAAGCTCTGTCTCACCTGTTTAGAATGCATCCTAATTCCACTACACCATAACCAAACTGTAGGTTTACAAACTGTAAAAAAAAAAAAAAATAGGACAATAAGCAAAGCTGGTCTTCATAAACATAATTTATTAGAAATATTGTTTGGTTGGTCTTTCATGTCCCACAGTGCTCTAAATGTTGTTTCAGAGGGTAAATGTGATATTGTATTTGTCTGGCCTTTTAAGTAAGCCATTGTAACAGTGGCCACTGTAGCCACAAGTGACAATTGTGAAAATGAAATGGTAAATGCTTGAGTAAACTGCTACTGTAACAGAAGCCATGTAGAAAATAGTCATAAAGTAAGTGAATTGACTCAGTAATGTCCATTATGCTATCACAGGTCTCCTAACTTTAGCTAATGATTATACCAAACCACAGTAGCTCTGGACAAGCTCTGGACAATAAGTTAACATTTATGATGTTTACGATGTGGACGGTGCAACACATCGAGCAATATAGCTTCTTCTATTTTGGACCATTGGACGTATTAACAGAGGTAGACACGGGGTGGTGACTCATGCTGTCCATTAATCCCAGGGGCCAACTGTGGGGCAAAGTGAGCGATGGTGCGTTTTATTGTTTATGAATTCAACATTTGTAAGAGGAAGTATGTGTTTTGCTATTAAAAGTTGAATAGCATGGCTTGAATTTAATCAAATGTAAAGACAGTGGATAATGATGCAACACGTGACGTATTTTCATGTTCTTCAGCGTATGGGTATCAGCATTTTTTAAAAATCTTCACAAAATGACTAAAAATACAACAGCTCTTTCCCTAACATGTTACAACTTAAGCACAGTCCTTAATCCAAATGAGATTCACCCAAATGGGTGTTTAAAGTGAGAAATAAGAGAGAGAGAGAGCGACACCAGCTTGTTGAGGGTCTCCATGGTAACAAGAGCAGTCTAGTCACGCCTCATTACGGCGAGCCGAGTGTTTGTATTGGCCGGCCAGTACCGGAATGTATTCTCCCAGTGCTAATAGCCTTCAGATGCCATCGGCTCATTGCACTCAGCAGTGTCACCCAACTCACCCAGACACACACACACACACACACACACACACACACACACACACACACACACACACACACACACACACACACACACACACACACACACACACACACACACGCACACATACGCACACACACTCACACACACACACACACACACACACACACACACACACACACACACACACACAGAGGTGGGGAGAACTGGCAGTTTTATGGCTTCAAATATTTCCCCCTGGAGATCTGTCTAAATAGATAACATAATCATTCAAGTACTGCTTGCTGGCAAATCTGGCTATTTCACTTCACTTAGCTCTCCCCTGGTTCATGTGTGTGTGGGCCCCCATAAATCCTGCCCACTGTGTGTTCTCAAGTGTGTCACTTTTATCTATGAGAGATGATTATGATCACTAAGTTCATCATTTTTTTTTCTTGTGAAATATTTTTGAACAGCCTTTTCCTTTTTTATTGATTGGATCCATTTTACATTTCATTCTTAATGCCAAATTTGATTACGGTAATTATGGGGGTAAAACTTTATTTCAACCCCCCTTAGCATTTATAATCCATTATCCATATAAACTGTTAATTAATAGTTTACAACGCATGATAACTCACTGTAATATAACTGTAGGCAGATGTGAGGACTTTTTACGTGCTCATTAATATATTGTCAACAATTATACTTAACCTCTGTAACCAGTGTATAAACAGTTGAGTAATGATTGACAATAATATAACACAGCTGTAATCAAATAAATCAATTTTATATAAATGTGAAATATGTAATTATTAAAGTTTTTTATTTATCATTATGTTACCATTATGGTAAGAAACAGCCCAGTGATTTTGATGGTGGATGAATTGACATTTTTTCTCCAATGAGAAATGCTCGCCTTCACAGCAGAACTCGAAAGATTAAGTGTCTGGCATTGAGTAATGAAACCAAGCATGCATTTGAAAATCTCACTGCACGCAATTGGATAAGACTACGACCAATCACAGCAATACACGGGGTGATGTATCCAGAGCCCCATACGCTTAGCTACCAGCAGAGCTAACTGGTAGATTAAACTGTCGTCATCTGTTCAGCTCGCCTCTGGCCTGCCTATATCAGATACACCGATGTGATTGGTGCAGCTCGGCTACCAGGGTATAGTTAATGAGCATCATTAAGGGTAGAGTACTGCTGCATATGTAAAAACATTTGTTTAAAGCCTTTTGTTGCTCCAGAGGGAGCTGTGCGAAGTGTGTCACTTGAGTCAGACTACAACTTTGAAAATGAAAAAAAATCAGGAGGTGTGGAGCTTACCAGACCTCTCTAGCACTCTCCTCATCTCTGCTCGAGGCTATAGGCTACATTGGCCACTTCTAACATAGCACACCTAATGGTGTGTTCTTTTTGCCTCGCAACTCGTATTTTACGAGGTCAAAGTCGTAAAAACACGCCCCCCTGACCTCGTATTTACGAGTTCGGAACTCGTACAACCACCGAGTACCCCAAGCTGAAAATCCAACATGGCTTCCCTCTGTATCGACAGTTGTGAAAGCTGTAGTAACATAGTTATAACCACTTCTGCGCTGTCTTCTATCTGTGTTGTCACGTGGTTTGTATGCACAAAAAAATAGCGTATACGTTGTTTAAACTGGCGTTGCTAACAATGGCTAACCTGGCTAGAGCTAATGAAAACAATGAAAATCCGACTTGCAAAAAGAACGCATTCAACTCGTGTGTGACGTCATTCCCAGTTGCAACCTCCGACTTCCGAGGCAAAAAGAACGCACCATTAATCTCCGACTGAACTGTCAGAAGTCGAATTGTATTGTGGGTAATGTAGGAGCCAGGTTTTAACAAGGAAGAAGAATGTGTGGAATAGAAAAGACATTGAACAGAAAGACAGAAAAGCTGAAAATCGTCACTTTTATGGAAGCTGGAACCAGTATATGGTTGGTATTTCTTTGCTTGATTAATAACGTAATTATCAAAAATTCTTTGAGCACTGGTTCAGTCCTTACTTTTACCTTGTGGCTAACTGTTTGCTGTGGCGCCATGAAAAGATAAGAGGGCCATATGTGAGAACCTGATGCTGTGTGCAGTGATGCTCGACTCGATGCTCCTTTGGGACTTCCTAGGGATTTAGTTTTCTCTGGAAACTCCAAAATCCGGCCTAGGTTTACTAATCTGCACAGTGTAAGGCTACTTTACTTAGAAAATATCACTGAGCCTTCATGCAAAGAAGATAGCGGTGGCTTGGCTCAGCATGGAAGCCAACTGAAGAGGGTGGAGGCGCACAGAGGGAGAGATGGGATAAGAAGCGGGGATGTGAGGGCAAATAAAGGAATAAAGAGAGAGCGGGAATGGGCCGCAGAGATCGAGGTAGAAAAAAGAGAGGTGAAACTAGAAGGAGGAAGTGTATGAATGGCAAGAGTGAAGAAAAGGGTGTTTTTTTTTGTTATTAAGGGGCCAATTCGAGGAGAGCCACAGTTGGTGGGGGCTGAGGGAGGGCTTGGTGCAAGCAGACAGTATTACTGAGCGTCTGGCCTGCTACACAACACAAAATCATAATTGGTGATCAAGTTAACTTCACTGAGATGTATGATTGATTTAAATAAGCTGAATGATTAAATATAATGTGTTGAGCTAGGATGTTGCACAGTTTTTCTGAGATGGTTGCAGTCTGAATTTGTTGGAATTTGCTGCATTTTTTCTATAAAAACAAAAATGGTGGAAGACGTTACGTCTTCCACCATTTTTAATATTGTGAAACTTTACTGGAAAGTTTAAAGCTTTAAAGTTTAAAGTAAAACTTTATTTGGTAGCAGCATACTGTAAAAACAAACTAGAAAATGCTGTTCCTGCAGAAAATGTCTGGATTGCTGGCATGTTGAAAACAGTAAAAGCAGTCATAGTATAGTATGTCAAAAAGAGTCTTAAAAAAAGTCAAAGTATAGTATGTCAAAAAAGTTATAAAAAGTCAAAGTATAGTATGTTGAAAAAAATCAAAAAAGTCAAAGTATAGAATGTCAAAAAAGTCATAGTATATAGTATGTCGAAAAAGTGATGGTATAGAATGTTTGAAAAAATCATCATATAGTATATCGAAAAAAAGTCATACTATAGTATGTTGAAAAAGTCATATCATAGTATTTCGAAAAAAAATTATAACAAAGTCATATAATAGTATGTCGAAAGAATTGATAAATAAATCAAGTATAGTATGACGTCATGGAAAGTGCAAGCTTGGACTAGGTATCAAACCTGGTTCAGATTTTGTAGTGATAATTTGCTGGTAGTTTGTTCGCATCAGTGCTAACCCCTGAAAAAAATATCATTGGCAAAAGCAGCTAGCCTGTGCAGCCAATGAAGTTAAACACCTTTTTGCAACTTGTGCTGTTACCCTGAGAAAGAATTGGAGATGTCATTTTCTTGTGCCAGAGCTCAAAATGGCTGCATCCAAAAAATAGCAACAGCGAATTTGCTAGCATGCATGATATTGTCAAGTCAATGAAATAATAATTATGTGTTGTGAAAAATGTAAACTACACCTAGGAGGTACTTTTCACAGCTAACTTGAACACAATATTCGACTACGTAATTAGGTGAAATTTTATTTATTCAATAAATTGAGCAAAATAGCAATTCAGTTTTAATATCAGGCTACCAATGAGGTTTCTGAGAGTGATATGCTGAAGTGAAGTGCTGCCCAAGAATATAAGTTGCAGGACACACCGTTGTTAAAAGAAAGTTGGTTAGTTGAGACTACGTTCAATTTTTGCTTTAGTCTTTCTGTGGGAGAGGGGCTTCCACGCAGCAAAGGGCCACAGGTCAGATTCAAACCCAGGCTGCTGCAAAGGACTCAGTCTACATGGGGTGCACACTCTACTGGGTGAGCTAGAGGTGATGTGATAATTTTGTGTTCACATTGGTGTGAAGTATAAATAAAACTGAAATAAACTCTAAGAGGCTGCAGAAAACACTGGAGATGCATTTGTATGTGGTAGATGTTTCTTTGCTGGACAAGTTTGTCTACATTGAAAGTATATCACTTTCTTACAGCAACTGGCCTTGGTAGTAATTTGGCCCAGAACACCTTGGATTGTTGATTGACGTGGATTGGATGAAATGATATCAGCTGACCTAGCAGCAGCATTTTAGCTAAGAATCTATTTTGCCACTAGCCTTGTCTGCCAAGCTGATCAAATGAACATCAACACTTACACAATCAGTAGCAGATATGTAATATTCTCTAATTATGTTAAATATAAAATGTGAAAATTAAAGTGGAAATGTATTGTAAATGAAAATGTATATACAATAAATCAAGGTAGCTTAGTACTTATTTGGTAGCCTACAGGCATGGAGAGGCAATCATGATGGTGATATTTATCACAGGGACAACATAATTAATTGTTTACACACATATAACACACACACACACACACGAGTTGAGTTAATTTCCCACAGGGCAGAAACATGTTCCAAAATTGGCAGGAGCTACAGGTAGGTTGTAGTGTGAGAGCCTGTTGCTAGGCAGACTGCTCACTCTGCATATTACTGTAACATACAAGGTTGGTTTTATTAGCTGTGAATAAAATCCATTTACATCAAGCAACAGAGAGGGCTTAGACTGATACCTGTCTGTGAAGCTAAATAGCATACAGTATTTTCTGCTTGTTGCCGGTTGATTATGCTAATGTTTCAATGAACTAATATAGGCAGGAATCTCTGTCTGTGAGTACGTCCGGCTGTCTGTCTCGCTATTGTGTTTACCTGCATGCGCGAAAGACATCACACGCAGCACACTGACGTATGGAAGTATAGAGGCCACTGTGTAATATTGTTCAACATACTTTTGTGTGAATGAACTAGGGCCGCCCCCTGACGCGACAAGTTCAATATTAAAGGTGCACTTTGAGTTCCTGCATGACGTCACTTCTGTTGACGTTCAAAGTAAATACCAAACAAAACAGAGCAAGCTCGCCCCTCTCCCCATGTTTCCGTAACTGTCATGACTAACTGACTAAAGCGTCAATTATACTGGCCGCAGCCAAGTTGGCGCATCCAAATGTGATGTCATGGGACTGCCGTGAGTATTTATACTCGCACGTGGTGGTCGCGTCACTAGTTGCAGTCTTCTGCTGAACAGCGGTGGCGCTAAGGAGCAAAGGCCACCAATGTTTTTCTTTCTAAGGACTAGAAGAAGAAGAAAAAGATAAACAACGGCAGAACAGGCAGCAGCAGTGCTGTCAATGCTTCGATTTGATTCAATGACGTACTTGGTGGGATCAAGCCTTTCATTCTCCATAAAAGAACTCATCTTAACCCAGTAAGTTTACAGGAGAGACTTGCAGTCAGTCGGTGAGTCCTGGCATCCGGTGTCCCAGGAGCTCGTTCATGCTTCCTGTTTCCGGTTTGTTACGCACCGCTGAAAAAAATAGACTGGTGAGCGCCCTCTGCTCGCGCACTGAAAATTGCGCCGGTAAATTACGTCATTTGTTGTCACAAATGCGCGCGTCGCCTCCAATGCGTCAAGCATAAAAAGGCCATAACTGTTACTAACCCCCACCCCCTCCCCCAACCATCTTGTCGGGGATTGGCTGGAATGTGGTTTGTTGTATTTTGGTGCACAGCCTGTGCCCCTAGTGTTTGACGTTTACGACCCCCGTGTTGTCTCCCGAGACCGGGCTTTTTCACAGTGTATTCAGGGGGCAGGCAGCTAGCGAATCAAGGAGAGATGCCTACGATTTGAGACAAAAATGAAATTGCGCTGAAACCATGCAGGAACTCATAGTGCACCTTTAATACACTGGGAACTAAGGAAACAGCAAATGCACAAAAAAAACCATGGTTCTAGGGTCTTTTAAGTTTGCAGAACTATTTTACATGGAACTAGGTTTCTTTAGCAAAGTGTTGTCTGTGTTTCCACCGCTGTCTAAAGGCCTGAAAAGATTAGTCTGGTTGTTGCAGGGGAAAAATACGCTCTGCAGCCTGCAGTTCAGTATGCCCACCTGTTCAATCTAAAATCACTTTTAAAAAAACAACATCAGATTTTGTCTAACTGTGCGTTAGAGCATAACCGCTGAGAAACCATCAGAAAAAGGTTTTATCTCTCAGTCACAAGCTGTGCTCTCTCTCGTGGGAGACACACCGGCAGTGTCAGTGTGGACGCTGGCTCGTGCAAATCTCTCTTTCTCTCTGTCTTTTTTAAAATGAGTTTGGAAGACAACAGCAAAGCCTAACTTTACTTTTACTGTTAACAAACAAAGAGAAATGTTCTCCCCTCGTCTTAAAATGGTCATAAATCAATATGAGACTACTTCCTTGTTTTACGAATGAAGTCGGTCGGTTAGTTGAAGCAGCCGCGCTGTGTGTGTATGACCCATCAGCAACGGTCATCCCTGCAAACCCCATCCCAAAGGTTCCTGTACTTTCAGAAAGTAGTACTACCCTCTGATCAGGGACTTTTTCAGGGGTAAAGAGGCGCAGGAAAATGTCCCCAGAATTAAATTCAGACCCTGCTCCCTGTGGTGAAACGCAATGAGTTCCTCAAAAGGTAATATTGATCAATCTGCAATATTAATATAATATTAATAATACGTTTTTACAGATTTTTATTTCACTCTGATATATTTGCAAAATATTATATTAGCCTGTTAGTGGAAACACTACATAAATGTACTGTTAGTGATGCTTCAGTGATAAGGTCACTTGTTAAGATGCAGCACTTTAAGTGAAGTCTTTTAAAGAAAGTTTGTGCTATAATTTCTCAATATAATCACAGTTTGAAATTATTATAATACAAATTGAGGAAGATATCTTGTCAAATAGCATGTGTGTCCTAATGTACACATACAACTATTTGTGGTTTTGAAAACGTGTGAAAATCCCTGCAGGGATAGACGTAGTATGAGTGTGGTAGACAAGTGGCTGTTTGGATAAAGTCCCTGTGGGTTTCCACAGGGTCTGAAGTGACTGATAAGTGCCCTGTGATTGTACTTATCTCCATGTGGGTGGGTTGAAAAGGCACATTTAGGTCAGGCAGGCGAGATATAAAAAAAAAAGGCTACAGAACACCTACAGCAAAGACTGTTTATGTAGTTCCTCGCAATTGGATATAAATAGTCTGTAGTATGAGGCCTTTTATGGTTTGGTTGAACACACGCTGAACACACGCTGAACACACACACACGCGCACACACACACACACACACACACACACACACACACACACACACACACACACACACACACACACACACACACACACACACACACACACACACACACACAGCGACTGTATCAGGCAGTGTGGTTCATCTGAGCATTAAACAACCCCAGCACCTATCTGTAAGAAAAACAAACAGTGTCTGCAACCAAGCGCAGACAGCTGCAGCATGTCGTATGGCAGAAGGCTGCAGTGTTCTGCTGCAAGGACCGGCTTGTATGTGGGCGTCCAGACTCTCTCTGCACAAACTGTTATCAACACAACTCTGGCACAAACTTAAAGGCGAGATCTACAGACTGAGTAATGATAAGACACAGAGGGAAATGGAACCCACAGTGATGATTATGAGATTTTAAAGAAGATGCTTTAATTAAAATTTGAAATGACCCATTAGATTCCATTCAAGTAAAGACTGCCCTGTGCAGTAAGCAAAGGAAAAAAACTGCATAGACATAATTTCTGCTACTTTCTGCTATTTGTCTTTGGGTTTGCTATTTGCTTACCATTTAAAACATTGGTTTTATCTTTAATGCATTGCATCATAGTTCTTCATCCAACTATACGTCTACTTTATCAGCTTGAATGTCTGTGCTCGTGCTTGGTTTGGTTGAATTTTTAGCAACTCTTACATAAGAGCCAGCCATGAGACTGTAAAATAAATCGCCACCATTTACCACCATTCAGCGCTTTCCCTGCTTCCTGGACTTGTGATCACACTGGTTTTATTCACAAATAAGGTGGATTTGATTAAATGTTACACGAGCCAAAACTAAGACAACCTATGAACTAAGTGACTTTGGAACTTGTAATATGGTAAAGCGTCCACTAAAAAATATTAATTACATTATTTTCATTCACATTACCTGAGCTACTTCACAATCTTTCCGTGTATCCTACGGTAACTGTTAAAGTAACCCCTTAATTACGGCCAGTCTGTAAAAACCTTTGGGAGCCACCTGGTTGAAAGGGAGCGATTTCTAACGGCCACTGTTCATTCATACTGCAGCAGCCTGTGACTGTGTGGCTGCGCTGCGTTTCATCTGAGCGTCTGCATGACAGCCTGAATGCGGCCCTTCCTCAAAGAAATAATAGGGTTTTATTTGCCCCTTGAGAACGAGCGAGGAAGCCAAAAATGCAGCTGCAGGACCACAGGAGTGCCAGCCCCCCTCTGAAAAAAAAGAAGAAATCTGCCAGTGAGGAGGACAGAAAGAACTGTATGAAAGGAAAAGATGTGTGTGTGTGTGTGTGTGTGTGTGTGTGTGTGTGTGTGTGTGTGTGTGTGTGTGTGTGTGTGTGTGTGTGTGTGTGTGTGTGTGTGTGTGTGTGTGTGTGTGTGTGTGTATTTCTACATTTATGAGGACCAAATGTTGGCTACCTGCTAGTATATAAAGGATATTTTTCTCATTTCACTTTTAAAAGGTGTTTTTGACCTCCAGTAGCGCTGTGGAGTAGTGGGTCCCTGTTTAGTTTGTCTTGCGCACACACATGAGGACGCATGCTAGTAAACATGGATATAAGCAATACTGGTGTCAAACCTTTAAGAAAATTGGCTTTGAAAAGTTTTATGTGGAAGGAATTGCACTTAACATGTTCGTTAGACCTCAATGATATATACAATGTATTTTGATGAGTAACAGCGAACATAACTTTTGTTTGTTCACAAGAAAACTCCACAGGGCATTTTTAAGGACTTATTCTAATGTCAAATTCTGGCTTTAGGTTACAATTCTTCGGGTATTTGGTTTATTAGTCATGTTTCCTATTATACACCATGTTAAGGAAATTAGAACCAACAATTTCAAAAGTGAGATTAGAACTTGTATCAGCTCAGCTCTAAAGTTTGGCAGTTGCTTACCAATTATAATGCTCCATAAAAGAATGCTGTTTCACTGACAGACGTAACTTTCCTTTTAACTGTTAGTTAATGAGACATGTGAATGTATCACGCTTGCTTTGCAATTTTGGCAATTATGGTTTGTATTCATTCAAAAAACAGACTGACGAATAGAAATGAAAAACTAGTTTGGTTAGTTTTCTTTGTTTGGATAATGATACCACAGGTACAATAGTACCACTCTTTCTCCCATTGGATCAGGTGACCAGTGAATCAATCACCTTAAAATATTTGTAAAATAGAGTTAGAGAAAATATCTTAGAAAGGGTTAGAACATTTGCTAAACTGCACAAACATTTTGGAAATGTCCACAAACCTTCAGGTGTACAGACTTAAATGAACAAAATGCATTTTATTATTTCATTTTTGCCTTTAGACATTTTACATATTCTAATGTTTCTATGAACTACAGTCTTCATAAAGACATGACATGATTACACAAAAATCAACTAATTTTATGTTTTAAATGTTACGGTCCAAACTGTTAAGTGCGGGACAGAATCGTCATAGGGCTGTAAACACACTCTCGCGCGCACACACACATACGGTACGTTTAAAGTCATGGTCATCCACTGAGTGGGGCGGGATGGCGTTTGAGGTGGATGCGAGGGGTTGGTGGGGGAGGCAAGCTAGAAGAGTGGGGGTTCAAAATCCTGTGAAGTGAGGGACCCCTTGCTGGCTGCTGTGAATGGAGAGTTGCATACCTTGCTGACTGCCGTTTGTGCAGCAGCCCGTAGAAGAAGAAAGAGCAGGAAAAAAAAAAGACTCACAGGAAGGGGGAGGGAGGGAGGGAGGGAGGGAGGGAGGTAGTAGAAAAAAGGCATGTTCTTGCACTTGGCTGATAGCATCTGTAATTTCCTACTCCACTGTTCCTCTCTGTATCAGCCGCTGGCTTATTACTGGCTGGCCCTGCCTCGTCTCTGATCTGGCTGTTGTGATCCGCAGTGTAAAAATAAGAGAGAGAGAGAGAGAGAGAGAGATAGAGAGAGAAAAGAAAGAAAGAAAGAAAGAAAGAAAGAAAGAAAGAAAGAAAGAGAAAGTTAGAGTTGAAAACTGCAATTCTTCACAAGGGTCTTTGTAAAGAGCTTTCAGTGTGTGCTACAGAGTATCCTATAGCTGGTCTCCAACACACCAGCATGTCCTCTTCAACACTCCTGGAGTCACCAGCTGGGCCTTTATTACAAACAAGTGAACAATTTCATCCTTATTCTATTTTCATTTCCACTTGCCTCTAAATAATTTACAGGCACATAAACAACCTGTATCCATGTACAAGTCACACTGTTACTGTCCACTGAATATGCAGAGTTTATTTTAAAGTCTAGTTCAATTACCAAAGATACAAAATATGTTACAATAAATGTGAATACTTCAGTACTGAGATCATTGTAGGCATCATAGATCTTCAACGTCATTATAAAGGTCTATGAAAATCATGATACAGTACAACAGGTTCAAATGATTTTACATTCATTAATGCATTTATCTAAAACTGGTACTGAAACTTTGATTAGAAATTAATAATTAGGGTTTCTTGCCACTATGAGCACAAAGGTAGTTGATTTGGCAGCTGCAGTGTTAATTAGACACAGTCTGTATGCAGTCATGTATGTGTACACACTGCCCAACACATACTGGCAAGTATCAGCTTCAAGTTATTTTCAGGGTCACAGTGATACATCAGTTTTCTCTGTTGCTTGCCAGTCTACAGCTAAATACAGTTGGTATATTGGCTGTTTGGGGCTAATAAACACACATGGTCAAATTTAAGCGAATGACATGAGGCGAACATTCTGTACACTTTCTGTCTGAACACACCTTTAGAAAGATACAACAGTTTTTATGATTCATAATGACAAGAAAACTCTAAACAGATTATTTGCATATTTTGGACTTTAGTTTAAACTTTGTTAGCTTCAACATGTAGAGTTAGAATTGTCTTTGTGAAAGCTGTATCGTCGTTCCTCCATCTGGGCTATAGAGCTCCTATGTCCCCTGTAGCCATAGGCAGCTCCTATATGGTCGTATAGTTTCAGTTCCACCAAATCCTCCCCTCAGACAATGCTGCTCCGCTTGGCTAACGTATTGTTCACCCTGTGGGAACCAGCTTCCTATATTAAGAAACTAAGGAGAGAGAGAGAGAGAGAGAGAGAGAGAGAGAGAGAGAGAGAGAGCAAAACCTTTCTCATTCTCCCACTTTCCACAGACATAATAGCATTCTTAGGGCAAGAGAGTAATGAAAGACAGTGGGAGAAAGTTGCACACTCTTCACACTTCAGTGGTCCTCACCCCTCCTCCTCCTCTTCTTCTTCTTCCTCCCCCTACCTTATTTTCCTTCCCCTCCAGCACACACACTTTTCTTCTTAGGGGATTCTTTTGAAATGGGACAAGGGAGAGGGCGAGATCAAAGGAGGCCAATTGCCACACACATCATTCTCAGCCTGGTTCTGTACATACACACACACACACACACACACAAGCACGCACGCACACACGCACGCACACACGCACACACACACACACACACACACACACACACCTGCCCTTCATTTCCAACATCCATCTTTTTTGATGTTGAAGATATGGTAAAACCATTATATAGTCTCCTTAAATCGCTGTACTGTATGGAAATATGGAAAGTTATTTCCTGAAAGTCTATGAATATAGTACCTTTCAGAGTGGAAATAGGACATATTTCGGCTGAGAACCCAGGTGTAACCCATAACGCACGCGCGCACACACACACACACACACACACACACGCACGCACGCACACACACACACACACACACACACACACACACACACACACACACACACACACACACACACACACACACACACACACTATAACAGCTCTGACAACATAATGCTAAAATATGGGAGTCAGGCTAACCCCCCCAAATATTTCCCTTCCTCCTAACCCTAACAGTCAGACTATATTTGTCCATAACGCTAAAATTCCTGATTCTGTAGAGTTATGCAGGTAATAATAGATTGTCATTGATTTACATGTAACACCATGCAAACTTCACCTAAGGGATGGCTGCTCACACTGACTGTGGCACATGACATATGATATAGCTTGTTATTTTCAGGTTCACTGTTGTGAAAGGTGTGTTCTATCTATAGATAGATAGATAGATAGAAAGATAGATAGATAGATAGATAGATAGATAGATAGATAGATAGATAGATAGATAGATAGATAGATAGATAGATAGATAGATAGATAGATGGGGGCCAGTAGTTTTTCCGTAATCCTGCTGAAAGACAAGCAAACCAACAAATCAACGAACAAATTAACAAACCTTACACTGACCGCAGAAACAATAAAAATAAAAAAAATCTAAAAATGAAGTGATATGTCCCAGCTCTGGCTGCAGATGCTTTACTGCTGATTTCCACCGACTGCAGAACGGCTCATGTAGAATAGAACCACAAAACCAACAACAGTTTGTTTCCATCCAGAGGAGTAGAGGGAAAACAACTATGTGCTGTGTTTTCAAGGTGTAGTGAAGGGAAATATGATCTGCCGTGATTTTATTTTGAAAATGAACCGGATGTTTTATTTTGTTTCTGTGCTCAACTTCCTGTCCTATCTGCCTTGTGCTGAATTGCTGCGGAGCTCTCCGGCATCCGGCAAAAATAGAAGCTCTGCGTATCTACTCTGGAGGGGCTGCGGACCGCCTCAGCTGTGTCGGAGTCGGGACGCAGCCGTTCTGCAGTCAGTGGAAATACACGCATTGACTTTAATGGAAACCGATTGACTCCGCAGCCGTTCCGCAGCCGTTCCGCAGCCGTTCCGCAGCCGTTCTGCAGCCGTTCTGCAACCGGTGAAAATTGGCAGTTAGAGCTCTGAGGACATTGTTGAAAAGACCTGCTGCAAATAATGAATAGCGCCTGAGAAATACGCAATGCAGTAACATAATCTTGGTTTATATTTGATCAGCGCTTAATGTTGTCCGACCACGTCAGAAATCAAAAGTGTTTATAATTGTTCTGAACAGCTACACTTGAAGACCGAGTGAAGAGCTGATATCGTGATAATGGCTCACATTTTCAGACAGTCTCTCCGTGAAAACATTCATAGCGTAACATGTTCTGACTCCTTTCTTACATCCGCAAAGTTAGCAAATCACAACATGAAATAAGTGTGAATGTCAGAGGATTGGTATTGGAATGTCACAGAAATGGTCGGACACAGACCATAATCTGATATCGGAAAGGTGTGGGGGGAGGGAGTTTCCAAAGCTATTCGACCATCTGACAAGCACTTCTAAAGAAGCATGTTGGCCCCTTAAGTCTCCCAAGTTTTTCTATTGAGAATCCATTAAGCCTTAAAAATGTGTATGTTGCCTAAGTGACCTATGGGGAGTGCTTAGGTGATAACTGAGACTCACTGCCTCTCACGAACACTTTTTACAGAAATATACACTACCAGTCAAAAGTTTGAGATCAGTTGCATTGTTTTTTTAATCAGGGCAGCAGTTTTCAGATTACATAATGTGCTTACATAATTACAAAAGGGTTCTTGACTGTTGTAGAAAGAAGTGGCTGATCTTTAATGCAATATCTACATCACCCATTATCAGCAACCATTCATCCAATGTTACAAAGGCACATTCTGTTTACTAAACTGATATAATTTTAAACGGCTAACTGAGAAAGCATTGGAGAACCCTTTGCAATTATGTAAGCACATAATGTAATCTGAAAACTCCTTCCCTGGTTAAAAAAACCCAAAGTGGAATGGCAATTTCTAAGTGACCCCAAACATTTGACCAGTAGTGTATATAATATAATATAATTTACCAGTACTACATAGAAAATCGGAAAGAAATACTTAAAGTGCTACTAGCGCTCACTGGTGCTGCAGTGCTGCCCTTGATTAACATAATTTCACTGCACCTGCCTTTTTCTTCTTTGTCCACCCCTTCTCGGCTTCTTTTCTCCATCCTTGCTGCCAAATGTCCTCTATCTTCTGTCTTAATTAGTAGTTAAGAATATGTTTGAGTTTTTCTTAGTAACGTCAGAGACAAATATTACCACCATGTTTTTACTCTTTTGAACCCTTTGCAGTGGAGAAAAACAGGAGATAATGGGAAGCCAGGCCTAAACCATGGGCATATGTATGTCTTAAGCCAACTGAGCAGCCAGGACACTATATTTTATACTTTCTGTTAAACAAAGCTATTACAGCTCTTTTTCCACATCTCTAACCCCCACCAGAGCAGCCATCAGATGTGGAGAGGGGCTAAATCTGGCCTCACACCTTCTGAGACACCATATGCTACCTTGCCGCATAACTCAGTAACTGTGTGGCACCTCTGCTTGTTAGAGTCTTCCAACTGGTTTTCAGGGAAATGAGATGTAGACCGCAGATATAGAACCTATGCTATATATTGAATTTAGAGGCTAATGTGATTTGACCATGATGAGAAATGTATAGAGTTTAGTCAGGAAACTCTTGTCTTGGCATATAACTGTTCCTCTGCTAGAAGCCAACATACAGATTGACATTACAGTTAGTCCATGTTTAAATTTGATTGCTTAATTGTTCACAAGGCACTTTAATAATTTCTTTTTCGCATCAACTACTTGGTTCTTAGGAGCAACAGCAGGCTATACACACATACTTACATGTATCTGAACTGATGTTACATCCTGGTTCTGTTTTGCCTTTTCTCATTGGTGAATAGGATATTGCAGTTCAGTTGTTTTTGATGTTTCATTCACTGTGATAGGGGTGATGACCAAATAAACCAATGCAGAGGTGACAAGTGTGTGTGTGAATCTAGAAAATATGTCAGCATCATTAAATACTTTGAAAAGGATTGTGTAAAAATTAGAACTGAGCAGAATTTTTCTGTCATGGTCGCAGCAATACGCTGCCTTAGCCTGGCTCATTCATTCAGTGGTTATAATAACTGTTTATTCAGCATAAATATAAAGAAAATTATTGTAAAATGGCTGTATTGTCACCATTTTGTTATGTTTACCATGAATATATTATTTCAAAATGTTATGTAGAGGATACTGCAGTGTTTTTTCTTACATCATTAAAGCAGGGTAGGGTATTCTTAGAATAAAGAATAATAATAACAATCATTTTTGTTCCCTAACATACCTCCTTTAGCTGCTACTATACTAATCTTCCAACTATTGGATAATTAGATGAATGTCTTGCTAATATTAGGCTCTCTTATGAAAGATTTCACTAGAATGAAAGTGTAAAATAGACATACAACATACTAATGTAAGGTTAATCAGATAGTACAAGATAATGGAATACGATGCTTGGAAATAAAACTGCTTGTGTGTGTGTGTGTGTGTGTGTGTGTGTGTGTGTGTGTGTGTATGTGCGTGCGTGCGTGCGTGCGTGCGTGCGTGCGTGCGTGCGTGCGTGCGTGCTTGCGTGCGTGTGTGTGTGTGTGTGTGTGTGTATGTGTGTGTGAGAGAGAGAGAGAGAGAGAGAGAGAGAGAGAGAGAGAGAGAGAGAAAGAGAGAGAGAGAGAGAGAGAGAAAGAGATGGGCAGATGAAGACAGCATTCTATTTCCAGAGCACTTAACAGCTCTTCGTAGACATGTGACACATACAGTCACACAAAGTCTGTCAGATGCATGAAATCACAATGTCACACTTAATGTTAAATAAGTAAAATGCATGCTATCTCCAACAACAATTCAAGAATAGAACTCCAGATCATTGTCTGAGGAAAGGCTCCAGGTTGTTTTTTTGGAATGTAAAGGGTTTATTCCCATAGTAAAAGAATGTTGTGAACAGATTTCAAGGCAATCTGCCCATTAGATTATGAGATAACTTCTGTGAAAGTCAACATTTTGGACTAAGGTGGCACTAGAACAAAGGCAATAGAATGTCCAAAATGAAAAAGGGTTCATCCTCTGGAGAGCATTTCCCCAACCTTTTCTACTATCTGCTGGTATGGCAATCTGAATGTATGGTCCAAAAACTCTCTGTCTAAAATAGTGAAGATTAGTAGCAAAATCCTCGGCATTCAACAAAATAATCTCACTGACCTTTACAATAGACAAGTGATTCAAAAAGCCAAATCCATCGTGTCAGTCAGTGTCCACGCCCTTCATCACAAGTTTCAGCTACTCCCCTCTGGTTCCTGCTTCAGATTCCGGGCACGATATCAATAATGTTGAAGTAGTTATGCCCAATACATTTTATTGCAATTTGCCTAATGCAATTGCATATTTTTGTATGTGTTTTGGCCTGATAGGGTGCTAGACGAAAGGTCAGGTGGGTCCCAAAAAAACATTAGGATTTGTCTTCTGGGGACCATGAATATCCACAGACAAGTGGTTGTCAGTATCATCTGAATAAAGGATTCTCCTGCTCCCAGGCACTAGCCACTGAAGTGTCCAAAATAGGACAGGGGTATCATCTGGGAACCATACGTTCAATGACAAACTTCCTTTTAGAGTTTAACATTTCTATTCAACCATATTGTGTTTATCTTGAATTGTCTTGTATATTTCTTTTCTGATTTTAATTTTAGTTTGATATGTATAAATGTGTGTATGAATGCATTGTCAGGATTGCTACTTAATGTCATTGTTTTGCAATAACAATAAAGCAATTGTATTCAATTCATATTATACTTAATATTGATGTTTGTTGACACTTTGTTGATGCACTTTTTTATCCATCATCTCTTTTGCAGCTTGTTTTGCATTGTTCTGTACATACAGTCCTATTGTCCGTGTCTGTCCTAAAATCATGCCAAACTGTAGATGTGTAAAAAAAAAAAAAAAAAAATCATACTGAAACTAACCCTCCTTCAAGTACAAATTTAAGTTCAAATGTATTATTTTGTCTCATTGTCCTCTGTCATTTAATTCAGCAGAAGTCAAACCATAACCACACATTTTTGCAAAGCCAATGAACCTTGAAATCAACTCTGCACCTGAATCTTCACACTAATCCAGAGTATAACTCCATAATCTTTCATGAAAGTGATCATTAAAGGCCTCCTGCTAAGCATAGATGAATCAGGGCTGTGTATTAACAGGGATTGACTGTAAATGCGTTTTTAATCCATAATGATGGCTATCAATCATGGCGACATCTGCTCTTTGTGGTGGTCAGGAACAAATACGGGAAGTGAAAATGGCACTCAATGGCACTTAATATTGTGATAGGGTAAAACAACAGATGAACTTGGAATTAAAATATAGGAAACCCAAACAAATGTAGAAAAAGGGTTAAAAGTTTACTAGGGTTGTAAAAAACAGCTGCTTCAATTCCCTTTTTTGCCTTTAAACTTCCCACTTACACTGGCAGAAATCAGTGGCAATTATGCAAAAAGATGTAACAATACAGTACATTTTACAAAACAATGGAGTACATCAAACACATTGTACTTTCATCCTTCACAGCAGCTTAAAAAAACTCTTTTAGCTAGGGGAAATAGTGTTAATGTGTAAAGAAGAGCCATCTCAGCTGTAGACATACTGACAAACAGAAAACCCTGAGCTACGGTGGGGTAGCTAGAGGAAGTCATTTGGAAGAAACATGGCTCCCCAGTATAAATAGCCTGTACAGGGCATGTGTACTGACAGATTAAACCATCTTTGAAGTCTGCCATACATCAGTTAAAAACTCCCTTCCCCTGCTCTTTAAGCTAATAAGCTTAAATCTCCCAGCAGCCAAAGCTGCTCCTCCATATGAAAAAAAAGACGAAGAGGAGAAAAAACGCTTAATCCTGGCTTTGATGATGCATTATTTGCTGCTGGAAAGAACACTCAAAGTTTCCCCTGAAACTTAAAAGTGACATGGACCCCATCAGGCTGTTCTGGATGGAGGAACCAGTAGAAGGAGCGTCCACATGACAATAGCATTGGCAGCTGGAGGGTTGGGAGGTTGGGGAAATGGGGTTGAGTGGTGGGGGTGC
The DNA here is from genome assembly GCA_023631565.1 of Gymnocephalus cernua. Classification (NCBI taxonomy): domain Eukaryota; kingdom Metazoa; phylum Chordata; class Actinopteri; order Perciformes; family Percidae; genus Gymnocephalus; species Gymnocephalus cernua. Next base: position 32,806,714 of record CM042430.1, read on the forward strand.
ATTTTTCCATCCTCCATTCGTCATATAATCACTTGTAGTTCAGCCCAGCCCCATTCCTCAGATATGACAGCGGCAAACAACACGCAGACACGAGCATAAACTCAACGTGACCCTGCTTTCTGCATGTGTAGCACTCGGCGGCTCAGCGAGTGCAGATTAAGCTTTGAGAAGAAGCAGCATGGGGGCTGAGGTAGTACAGAGGAAGGAGGGAAGGGAAGGAGAGAGACGAAGAGCTAGAGATGAAAAAAAATGGGGAAGGAGGGTGTGAGAAGGGGGAAAAAAAAGCAGGATCACAGAGGGAGGAGAGCAGAACTGAGAGTGGGTGAGAAAGGAGAGTGGGAGAGAGGGGAGGTAGGAGTTCAGATTTGACTGTCATTTTCCAGCAGAGAGAGAGAGAGACAGAAAGATAGAGAGAAAACACAGTAGCACAAAGATCTGCTTTCTGGTTTCTATGGCAACAGCGGGCTCTTATCCTCTACTCCTACTGCCATTTATTATGAAGGGATCTGACTTCAGCGAAGGAGAAATAGAAAGAGAGGGAGAGAGGAGGGACAGAGAGGTCAGGCCTCCTGTTTACCTTTGGGAGCAGAGAGCGTTGGACTCAAATGAAATGAGGTAAAACCCAACAAAGAGCTGCCGCTCCTCAAATCACATGACAACATCAGGATCCGGCTGATAAGGGTTTATAAAGGCCAATACTGATACTTCACATCAGAACCAAGAATATTCTTCAGTATCTTTAAAATGGATGTCCTTCAACATTACTGTGATTCAGTTTTCATTTTCCATGTCAGGATGAATAGCAGCAACTTGAATGTAAAGTCAAAATTCTAAATTCTAAAAAACTATTTGATATTCTAAGAAAGACTTAAAGGGTCATTCTTACAGAGATGCTGCAGCAGAAATGAATTCCTTTTCTTTTAGTCATGAAGCACAGACTATATCTATCATTCTTTTTGATTCAGCCTTCTTCTAAATTACTTTAAAAAAATACATAACATGAATTTATAAATGAATACATATAATCCATTAAACTGGGTGATCTACTATGATAGGAAGACAGATGCTTTGCAACATGTTCTATTGTCTGACATTTATTCTAATTGAAATGATAACTTTGTCTGTGATATATCACTTATGCTATTTATTCAATTTAGCTGGCTCAATGTGAAGTAGACATTATGCACTCTTCTCTGCAGCTGCAAGACATACACATATTGAATGTAAAGGGTTTATTCCCATGGTAAAAGAATCATCAGTGTTTTTACATTCATGGTCCCTTTACCACAGATGACATTGTAAAGCAGGGTATCCGTTATTCACAGTGGTGGAAGAAGAAATTAGAGCCGTTACCAAAATGTTGAAAACAACACATTAACTGAAGGTCCACTTACGAAGTTTTTCTGAAGCGTATTCAACTCATGGTCCTCATCAGTGGATGGAGTTTGCTCAGTTTTTCATGATGGATCACGTCTTATTATAAAACTTATTTTGAACTTTGATTACATGATATCCGATGGTCTTGTATGTATCTTCAAAGGTGATGGCCACTGGCCAAACTCCATCTGCTGTGACATGAGTCAAAATCTCAAGAAAAATCCAGTACTGTAAGATGATTAGGGCCACATGTGGAAAAATGTATTGAGATCTGAGTTTAAAGTTAGAATTCTGAAATTAAAGTCAGAATTCTGACTTTTTTTTAAATAATAAGAAAATGTTTAGACATTTTACAAAAAAGTCAGAATTCTAAGGATAAAGTCAGCATTCTGATAATAAAGTCAGAATTCTGACTTTAAACTCAACTCAAATACATGTTTCACATGTGGCCCTAATCCTCTTCCGTAGTAAGTGGACCTTGAGTTAACTGTCTTTTTTTTTTAAATATATTTAAAATAAATGAATGAATGGAAGCCAATTGCAGCCTGCAAGGTTGGAAACACACTTAAAAACCAACCAACTAGTAGGTACCTGGAGAAAGGGTTAAAAAACAAAAAGTTCAAGTCACCCCCATATTAAATATCCCATTATTACTGCGCATTGACAAACAGAAACATTGGTCCAACCCTGAACCACATCTAATGCTTGGTTAATCAAAAAGGCTGCTAAATGTCCAACAGTGTAATGCGAGATTAAGAGCACATTAGAGCAGAAAGACCAGAGTAGCAGAGGAAGAATAACCAAGATCCTGAGAACTGCTGAGTTGTCTTTTATCAGCTTTATGAATGAATGGAATTTCCCTCTATAACACGGTTACTGTACAATGTATACAGTTTAACTGAGTGAGCCTCTGCATACAGTAGCACAGAGAAACGGTTGCCGTGGCCAAGGTGGAAATGATTATGGAACAGGAAGTAGCTATTCCAATTTGAAATGGATAGTCCTGCCCTTGTAGGGTACATGGAAAATATCACTCCCTCACTTAACTGCTACCACTGCTCACATAGTTCAGCATGAGCAAAATAAACACATACATATACACGTGCACACATGCACACATATAAAGACTTAGTATGTGTATTTTCAGCTGTATGCTTTGAAAGAGAAGACGAGTTGGAGAGCTGTGTAGAGGAAAGAAAAAAGAGAAAAGTGGAGAGGATGGGTGGGGGCGGTGGATGAGAAATAAGATATGAAGAGGTGGGTGGTATTTGGGTTGAGATCTCTCTCTCTCTCTCTCTCGCTCTCTCTCTCTCTCTCTCTCTCTCTCTCTCTCTCTCTCTCTTGTTTTCATCTCTCTCGTCCCGTGTATCTTTCTATCTCCCTCCACTCTACTTTTTCCCCTCGGCCGGCTCCTGAGAGTGTTTGGGGGGGGGGGGGGGGGGGGGGGGGGCGGCCCAGCCAGCGCTCCAGGTGACCCTTTCTGGAGCCCCGCTCAGTACCAGAGGGAATGGGCCTTCAAGCCATGCACTACCTCCAGGTCAATGGGTTTGTTCTGGCAGGGCTGACAGCAGTGAATGGGCATCATTACAGTTTCATTACAGCAGGAACTGGCTGAAATGAAAGCTGTATTTAGCATCCAGAAGAGCCTTTGCAAGTATACTTGAAAGCCAAATGGAGAGACAGAGACAAAGGAGAGAAGGTGAAATGATTCTTGATGGGAAGCGAGAAGGACGTCTTTTCAGGTAGCCTATTACATCTGGAGAGATCAGTTGTGGGAAAGGCTCTCGGTTTTTCATGTGTGAAGGAATTCACAGGGCTGAGGGTGAAGAGAATTACAAAATATTTTTACAGAAACTAACTTACATCTGACCCAACTGTGGCCCACATATCCCACTTTCTGGTCCATACAGTATGTACTGTATGACGTGAAATGACAGCAAATGCTCAACCTGAGCCTGGCAAGACCAGGGCCGTAACAGAACCTGATGAGGGCCGCCTCACAGGAAGTCCCCCATACCCCTTCTTATGTATTTCATAAATATATGAATGAGAAAAAAAATATAATATATATAATTTTCTGCAGCTCAGGGTCTCTCAGTCAAAACAATAGCATTGCAGTCATTTTCTCCCAGTTAGGAATGCTTTGGTGTTCATCATCAGGAGGTTTTTCTTGGGAGCCGAATTATCCGCTGAGGTCTCCTCCTCTACAAAACAAAACGGACCAGGTGATTACAAACAGTAAAACACTGAATAAAGCAGTTTCAGTGAGTTTTTAGAGCATTTTCTCTGATAACAGCTGCCTGCTGTGGCCAAAGAAACAACACCATGAGAGCGGTGAGTGCGCCCAAACAGTAAAATTGCAGGCCAGATAGCTAAACAATGAGCTGAAACCCACTTCACATTGTTTGATACCATGTTAATTAAATAGGAGAGTGGGTATTGGGGAGTACCTTATTAGAAGTGTTGTGCTAAATTGAGATATTTTATTTTACAGATTTTTTCTTTGGACTAGATCTTATTCCATTTGGATGTGTGATCTCTGATTGTAAAGGTTGATGTTTCCATGTCTAAAGTTTGCTCTATTGTTGATAGCCATTAATTTAATTTTGGTGGATTTGACTGTTTCCATGTCCTACTTGTAATTTTGCACAGCTATTTGAGTAGCCTCCATGTTTAATGTCTAACTGTTTTAACCCTGTGTTTGATGTGTGTCTATGTTACTCTTGCAGCAATCTTCTCTCTGTCCAAAATGAATTTCTCCTTTGGGAGACTAATAAAGAGACTTTGACTTTGACTTTGACTTTGACTTGTCACCTGCTTCACAGCAGTCACATGTAGTATGTTAAAAAGATGCACGTCTTCTGAAAGTATAATTTCTTGTAGGTTGCCCAAAGTATTTTCAATTGTTAGAGGTCCTTTTAAATTAAAACTTTACTTTTAGGGTTTTCTCGAACTCTTCCCAAAAGGGTATTAATATTGGCCATGTGAAGAATGTGTGTGTATAGTTTGCTACTTGTTCCCTACATCCTCTCCAGCAACTAATCCCATCTAAGGGGTAATGTTTCCCATACTTATGGTGTAATAAAGTATTTCATGCTCATTTTTCAGGCAAACTAGTATTTGCCTACAGTACAAGTATTTTGAGTGTGATGTGTCTGAAAGTTAATGACTCTTTTCCTTCTGCTGATATGATCATTTCCAATTCTTTTTCCCATTTTTCTTTTACATTATTTTCTACAATAGTGAGTTTTGTAATATTTTGTAGATATCTGAAAGCTTTTCACGTTTCTTTTATTCTAAATCACGTATTGTATTAAGTCATTTTTTGATTTGTACTCTTCTTGATATTTCATAAGATAACATTTTATTAAAAAATTTTCTGGTTTTGTTTTGCCATTATTATTTTTTAGATATTCATTTATTTGTACATGTATAAAAAGTAAATGTGCAATGGACTCAGAAGTGTTAACGATTGTCTGGAAAGGGGTGAAAGAACATCGCAAACAAGTATTTAAAAAAAAAGAACATTGTCCGATATGATCGATGACATTGCCAGAACTGAGTTGCAAATGACAAAATTGGAACTGCTGTTTGAAAGAAATATGTATAATTTTGAAACAAAGTAACTCAAAACATAAAATTGCAAAATTGATATTAATTGCATGTTAAAACATACTCTTACAATCATGTAATGGTAATCTTTTAACATGGCCAAACGTTTGTTTCATAACATTGCCAAGACTGAGCCATAAATGCCAGAATTGTTCCAGGTCAGGCTGTTCAAAAAACGTATACAATTTTAAAACAAATTAAGTAAAATACATGTTTTTCTCTTTTAATCAACATACATTTCAACACATTCTGGACAACATGTTAAATTTGACTTTCATAACTGCTAAAACTGGAAACGCCACACAGTTTTCAGAGCCAAATGAAAGTGCTGTACTAAGTACTTTCATGGCGGGAAAAAAATAAACCACTGATATTTTACTATTGCCATTTTATTGTATTTTAGCAATTCAATAAATGACATATTTAGTTCATAGTGTATATACTGTCACTTGCATGCAGTTATTATAGTCTGGATGATGCTCAGGAGCTTTTCACCTTTCCAGAATCCTATGGCCTGTAGATGCAAAATCCATTATTATCAATTGCAATATTCAGTACCAAAGGAAGTAGTGTGCCATTTTTCATATTATTAGTGCTTGATTTTGACATTGGAGTACTACATGCCTTTTGTTCAAGTGAAAATACTTTTACAGTTTTCAATATTCTATGTTTAACCATGACCATAACCTTTGTTTAACGTTGACCTAATTGTTTAGTTGCCTAACCAAAACCATGCTGTACTTACCATGACCCCAACAGCCTCAAATTTGAGAAGCCGAAACATAATCGTCAATACCCCAATTATGCTTTAGTTGTCAAGAGAAAACTGACCTTTTCTGTTTGACAATGATTTTCACTAAATCCAAGTATTTGTTCATTTCTTGCACTGCACCATAACTATTATTCTTGTATTTTATACCTGTCTTATTATATTTGATCTTGTTTTTATTTTATATTCTCTTTAATGAATGTTTAAATTGACTTAATTGCTATGTAAAACCCTTTGAATTGCCTTGTTGCTGAAATGTGCTGTAGAAATAAAGTTGCCTTGATCAGTGAAAACACATTCAAAATAAATCTTGGAAATAGAAATTTTGCAGATGCTTCATATCAATGTTTTGTATGTTTAATATGATCACACAAATGTAATCAGGTAGCATAAGCATGTTCTAGGGTAAGTTTGAAAAATATGCATTTACTGTATGAGGGGAAGAAAATCAGTGATGGATTATTGAATTAAAATAATAAAATCTAAAGACAGTGACTATGTTGAAATATATTGTGTGTTGGTAGGACTTTGCATTCTATAACCTTATAGTATGCAAATGAGCTGAGCTGTACTAAAATTACAGTGAATACCCAGTCTTATTTAATTTAGTGAATAAGAATGAGCTCTGAGACAAAGATTACATGATGTAGACCATAATAATGACCTAATAATTATAGAGATTATGTTCCTCTATGAATAATTGAATTATGTAGCAAACTAGCCATTCTCTCTTTACTCAGGAAAGGGAATAGTTTTAGCTAAATCTAGAGTTAATTCAAGGGAAACAATTGTGTTGGGACCCTATTCAATCCTATCATTTAGAGGTTGAGTGCATAATTAAGAATTCAACTATGTAACATTAAATTGATGAATTCTTCTGTGAGCTGGAAATCAAACCCAAGTAAAGTTTAAGGCAGATGAACTGGATATTACAATGTCCAAAATGTAACTGTCAACCTATGAACTGTTTTGACTCAGTAATCTTGATGTAAGCAAAGCAGAACATTTAAATAAAAAAACCAGGTGCTTAGAACATGCCTCGTATACTGTTAAAAGGCTAACAAATGGAGATTAGACAATGTTAACACTCATGTTGTCCTCGGGTCAAATTTGACCCATTTTAAAAAAGTTTCTATATCAGAAATTTGGCTTTCTTTCAAACAAATTGTCAAGGAAAATAATGTGGATGGCTCCATACAGCGGTAAGCACAAGTGAAATATATGATCAATTCACTACTTCCATTGAATTTGAGTGTTTTATTCAATTTTATAGCATTTGGAGAAAAGAAATGACAAAATAATGTTGAAAAAAAGTGACAGAAATGTCGGAAGAAGCTTTAAAAAATGCAGGGAAAAAAATTGACAAAAACATCGGAAAAAGTGACAAAATGTTGAAAAAAAGTTCTAATTTAAAATTTGGACCCAGAAAAACAGAAAGTTGCACATTCGACGACGGGAAGACAACACAAGGGTTAACTTAGTTAACTTACCTGAGTGGGATGAGACAGAAAGTCACAGCAGTGAACACAAACTCTTTGATGGCAAATATGTTGTGGACATAAATTATGTAAAGAAACGTTGAGAATTAGCCTTAGTGAGACAAGGACCAAGAAATGTTAAGCATTTATAAAAGAAAATCAAATACTGAAGCATTAATGAAACAGCATTGTTTGAAAGGAACAAAGATTAGTTTGTTCATTTGCATTCAGTGCAGATCCATATCGGTATAAGTAAAAGCATGTTAATTTCAGTATTCCCATTTTCAAAATTTTATCTGAACATGTGTTTATAAATTGCATATTAGAGAGAGAAAAAAAAATATTATGAAAAGGGGAAAGGCCCATAACACAATAATCAATCCATAATCAAAGACTTTGTATCCATCTTAATGTATTAAATTGATTTGTTTTGGAGGTAAAATGTGTAAAGAAAAGTGGACAGGCCTGAGAATGTAAACTGGATGGAGTCAGAGTGACCAAGAAAACAAAACAGACACGACTGATGTCAACAAAGACATGAGGACAGATTCTCAGCTGCTTAATTATACACATTGGAGCTAAAATGTGTACAGAAAAGTTTGAGAATGTAACCCTGAGGGAGTGAGACAGTGTCACCAAGAAATGTTGCTAAGAATTAATAATAAGAAAAGAATATATATATATATATATATATATATATATATATATATATTTTTTTTTTTTTAAGTGAAGCCTTTAGAGACAATGTCCGTGCACTGTTTAAATTAGCATTTAAAAGTTGAAAATAAAATGGCACAAGAATGTAATAAAGACGAAGTAAAGATGTTTGGTTAAACAATGGAGCATTTACTACCACAGTGAAGAGAGGATGCTGGGTTCGGACATGTTGTTTAATGCTCAACTCTTAATGGCTGTTTACTGCAACAACTGAAACCATTTTGCCTTCTTTTGTCAGTTGAACACTCAGCTGAGGATAAAGAAATATCCTGGACATACAGTACCTACATTCAATTTTGAAACCATCAATGTAATGAAGTTCCCTCCCTACACACAGCTTTCATAGAACTTCCTATATCAGTTGATGTTTCCAATTTCACACAAATATGCAAGTATATTTTCATATATTTATTGAAGTTTGTTTACATTTTTGACCAAAAGATCTTTCCAACTTTCTTGCCCAACAGTTTCAGGGGGTCATATTCTGGGCCTTAACAATCTCAAGGAATGTCATTGCTACATTGCTTTCTGTGCAGAATTCATTTAATATTATTGTCTAAATGTGGCGGCATATTGGAATGTCATAATTAAAGATAAAAACATATCAATATCAGTCTTTAAAAACATGTTGATTGGAGCCTATTCATAACAAAGATCTTTAACTGTGATGTGTAATCTAAAAGATGAGTTGCAAAAAATAGTCAATCAAATGGATTTAATGTGCAAATGAGATCAAATCATGTCCTTCTTCATGTCCTCTATCGTTTCATTTTTCTTCACCCGCCTGTCTTTGCCTCCCTGCCTCGCTGCCTCTCCCTTTTTCTCTCTCTGAGCCTCGTCCTCAGATGGCTTTTGGCCTACTTTCGGCTGCAGAGAGCTCCAGTGTGTGTGAGCCAAATCTCAGCATGGGTTTACAGCCAGAGCGAGGGAGCGATGGAGGGACAGAGAGTGCGAGAGACAGCGAATGAGTGAAAAAAAATCATGTCAAATGAGATAGAGATTCAGCTTTGTGCTGTCAGTATACTCTCTCTGCCTCTACATCTTTATTCCAGCAACCATGGTTGACATTTTTTACAGATTTGATCAGACAGCTTTATGTTCCAGAATCGTATCTCACATCATCTTGGTCAAGTTAATAATAAATCATATCTATTAGAAACACATTCAATGAGAGGTTTATCTGTATTTGATTATGTCTCTTTGTTGCTGTGAAACCTATTGCACTTGAGCCTGACAACTCCCACATTTGACACAAATGGAAAATACTCACAATTAGACCTCCTTAAAATGTGGCAACTCATTTTAAAAGTATGCATCAATACATCCTATTAAAACCATGCTGTAAATAATGACTGTGCTGTTTGTTGTCCATTGCGACCACACAACACACTTAGGCAACTCACAAGATAAGATGAAGTCACGTTGAGGAATGTGGACTGGGAAATTAAAGTGTTTAAACAAAGTGACAAACTTTCAAAATATACTTTGTACACTTTCAGCTTATTTAGACTGAGTTCAAGTAATAACATCATAACTGGGTACGGTCTGCACTGTAAGATATGGATTTATGTAGTAATCATGATAGATTGATTGAAAGCACACATTTTAAATAAAGGAACTCATTGATACATTATTATTGGTTTATAAATAGGGGGTTACATATCTTTTGTATGCATAAAGAGTGAAAATACAGTACTTAAAAAGCATCAGTACCTATTTCTTACTTTCTTTATTTAAAAACTAAAAATAATTTATAAAACACACAACAACAATACACATTCATAACACATTCAGTATTTACAGTTTACAATTGTATTTGAACACAAGGTTCTACATGTATTGGCCTCTATAATTGCATACTGATGCGAATATAATTTGGAAAAAGTCAACAAATTAAGAATTTTTATCCGTCTAAAAGGACAAAACTACCAATTATGAAACAGATGCAATTTCATTTTTTATTTTCTTCAACAAATTAAAAGACACATCTGAATCTCATGCTGCTGTCTGTCGCTTACCAAGGACTATAAACATTGTCTAAATCCAACAAGCATAATACAGAAAAAAATCTCTCTCAGTGTGAGGTTTGCAAATATGGTGTGTGTGGTATTATAATCTCACCTAAACGTCTATAAAGCCAAATGTAGATTATATGATGTTGTGTAGAGAACAGCTATGATGGAATAATATGAGAAAACCTTTCAGTTGATCAATAACATACAATGGACATCAGTTTTTTTTGCATTGTAGGGCTTCTTTCTACAATAATTAATTTCATAATAAGCTGAAAAAGCTTAGAAAAAGCAAGAGCTATCTATTTTACAGTAGCCCTAATTGTCTATAATGCAATACAGCTAAAGGACAAGCTGTGCTCTGAAGAAGAGGCATAGCTGTTGTTTTTTTAGTCAGAAAATTTCACTCTATTTCAGTTACTCTGTCTCTTTCTGTATCAACCTGACAGTATGTGCCCGTTTCCCTGTCGTTATCACTTTATCCATTGTAAAACCAAAAGCTGGCAATAACAAGTCCAGGCAGGAACTCTTGGGGTGTTGAAAGTCATTCTTGGAAATGTGGTGAATCACTGAGGTAGAGGAGGCAGGTTGAGGTTAAGTGGACACCACAAAAAGTTGACACGTCATCACTGGATTGATAATGTGCAGCATCATAGAACATACAAGGGTGGAATTATAGCATAGCATAGAGGCTCACTCACTTAATGAATGCTATAATGTTAGCATGATTAGTCTTACTTTAATGCTTACTAACTAAAGTGTTAGCACATAGCATTATCACACAATAGTGTAAATTTGGATATTAGCTTTGAGTTTGCTATCATATAGTATAATGTATGTTATAAAGGGTTAAGAAGCCTTCTACCACTCAACACTGTGTATGCTACTGTAATAGACCAAGGCTAGCATGAGGCATTATTTCCCAGAATAGTGTACACTAAAATGTTAGTTTGTAATATACTGTCACATAACATGCTTAGTGGTAATATGATGCCTGCTATCGCTTAACATACTATGTGCCAAAAATGTTAGCATGGAGCTGTTAAGACATGGCAAATACAAACACATATAGCTATGCTGAGTATATTAAATACTAGCATACTTAATATGCTAAGGATGATACAATTTTAGAATGGTGCATTTCTTGGAATAATACAAAAGGAGGGTATTTTTAATAAATATTTTATTAGCAATAAATATATTTAGTTTTACAAAGGAAAATACATTTAAATTACTATGGAAAACATCTTAGTATCTCAGTATGCGTGTATATGAACAGTTGAGGCTTGCTCCAGTATGATTGTCATATCCGTCTCATGTTCATGTACCATTCCCCGACATGTCCTGACCTGGTCTAATAGGCTGGAAGAGAGAGAAAGAGAAAGCTATTTAACAGCTGTGTCAGAATGTGCAATACATAGGCCTACAGTACAGTACATGCAGCCCACCACAGTGGTAGGCCCACTGCTGAAGTTTGCAGTTTTATTTTCAAATAAAATGAATAATTACTAATTCAATATTAACTGTATATATGGTATAGGTATATTCATTAAATGTAATAATGTGGTACTGTAATCCCTTTAACCATAGACCATGCATACATCAAATTTCAGATCATATGGACTAACTACTGCAAGCATCCTGTCTACTGAGAACTTGCTTGTCAACTGTCTTTATTAATGTCTCTTTTTCTCGGTCCATTTACTGTCCAATGTCTTCGTGGTCAGCAGAGAGGATGTTGTAATATTTCTTGGCAGCTCTGCAGAAACAAAACATCACACCGAATCTTGACTTTAAAAAGGTAAAAAAATGAACTCAAAAGATAAAAAATATAAAACATGACAGATGACATGTCTGCTTAGCAAACTCCCACAACTCATTTAGAGCTTCTACTGATAAGTATAACAAGACTAGACGATCAAGTGAAATTACATCTATTTACTTACGTCTGTAAGACGTCTCTGTTTCAATACCAGGCCTCTGAAGAGAACACTGGGCTTACTGTACTTCTCTCACATCACTGCTATATTTATTACAAGGAAGAAAATGGTGTTATGATATGTTTCCAGTCAGGATTCCCATGAAGCAAAAAAAACAAACATACAAAATAGAATTAAATTCTAGAATAAAAACATAATGTATGTAGTATCATAGTTTTTTTTTTAAATACTGTGCATCTCGTCTTGTACTTCCTTTTGCTGCTATGACACTTCAATTTCCCTGTGTGGGGTCTAAAAAATTATCTTAGAGATTCGTCAACCGACCGATTGATCAATCAACTTTTTGTTGCAGCTCTAGACAAAAGAATTGTGAAAAAAAGTAAAATTCATGAAAAAGAAATGTCCATATTGTCTCAAAGATTGTTATGGTGCTACAGGTATGTATATGTTTTAACATCTTCTTAAACAACTCAGATATAGTCTAAGTCTCAAATTGTGTAAGATTTGTTCCAGCTGCTGCGTGACATGCCCATCACCATCAAATAGATTACAGATACAGTTCCTCAGAATCTTGCCAACCCAGTTGAAAAAAGAATAAGAAACCAACTTGAAACCCCCAAATCAAATCTATCTCTGTGCAGACACACAATAGCTGATCACATCTGCATATCTTCCTGGTATTAAAGCTGTTGAGGCAGAAAATGATCCAAAATGTTAACGGCAACATGCTTAAGCTCTTCTCCAGTATTTCTTTAGCTTCTTGGTTGACGTGGCAGCAAAGGGTTAAATGTGGATTCATCAGGGGATTTCCAGCCTGTCTTTAAACCCAACATGACCTGGAGCAGGGCAACACTGACACTGAAGAGGAGACAGGCTCTGCCTCGGCCTCCAGTCACCACTACCTGGGTTACTATAAGGAAGAGAAAAAGTGCACAGATTTAACTATGTGTTTTTAAAGTGTGTTTTTGTGTATATGTGTGACTGCTGACACATTGTTGGTGACATTAGTCTCTCTCAGATTAATAATGTGTAGTCTGGTTAATCTGCTAGTGTGATGTGGCTGTGCGCTCTATCCCCAAGCTCCTTTAAACTGGCTTTAGCCGGAGTCAGAGAGGACACACACGCACACACGCATGCACGCACGCGCGCATGCACACACACGTTTCAGTTGATTTATTTATTGTCAGATGCACAACAATTACAGAAGCAGTCATTGTCACTGAAAAAACCTCTGATCATGCTATATCGTGGGGAAAACTTACTCATTCACCCTTCCAGCACATTTAAAACCGCCCAAATTGCAGACACAAGTTTGGCTGCTGATACACAGAGAGTGATACAAAACTGGATCTGCCCCAAATCGTAAATATCCTAAAGTCAGCCAAGCTACAGTACTGAGAAGTGCCTCAGCAATTTCAGCTGTGTTGCGAGTAAATACGCCCCAGGTGTACCTATGGCTTTCCGGTGGCATAGGTAATGAGCATTAACCAGCGCGGGAGGGCCCACGTGGAGCTGCGACGCCATCTTGTTTCACCGACCGACTGGAAGGAAGGGGTAGTGAACCCCTCTGCAGTGGGAAGAACTGCTAAACACACACAGACATTACAGACATGCTGACAGATACTTAAGGAAGCACACACACAAGCGCTGACCAGCTCTGATTATTGATGAGTGTGCTTCACACGCCTTTAGCTGAGCCGAGGCAGTGTGTTGAAGGGAGTGGCAGAAAAAACTGCAGAATGGTGACACGGAGAGAAACCACCCCTGCTGCCACAAAGAGATGTGTAGGCTTATCGTAGCCTTCTGTTTTTTTTCTCTCTCTTATAAATCTCTCTGATCAATATTTTAACCTTTATTTTTATCTAAACGTGCAAAACATTTTCCTGAGGCACTTTGGGCGTAACCCTGCAGCAACCCATCCAACATACCCTCCTAGCATACACTTGAACTATTACACACTCCCTTTTGACTGCATCTTTTCACAGTCCACCAAAAGTCCAACCTTAAAATGGACTTCAATCAATCAAGAGCTGCCTGCTGGCATTTGGAATCAACTGATTTGGATATTTTGAGCCACAAAAGTTGCATTTAGACCATTTTGGGATACTAAACTGAAACTGAAGTCTAGACTAGTAAATCTCTGAGATTTATTGGTACATGATCTCAGTAAAGCAGGTGTCATTACAGGTTTAACTGACTGACACACCTGAATCTGCTGGGTTAAAGGTTTACCAAAGAGTCACCACTCAATCACAGAAGGACATTTTCATTGAATCTGTCTCAAATGTTCGAAATTCAGCACATGCAAACCGCATCATCTCCATTTGGTCAGGAGTTGACGACACTTATCGGCACATATTCTTTTTCACAAAAAATTCTATCAACATTGAGGCGATGAAACAGCTGTCTGTCTGTCTGTCTGTCCTCCATTTCTGCCTCGGCCATGGGGACACAGTGTACAGACAGTCTGCGATGCAGCCGAACAATGGAGAGCAAGCCTGCAGCCCCTTTTCGAGCTTACCGGCTAGACACTAACTCGCTCCAGGTTAGTGTTTGTTCACCGAACTGAACAAATAAAACAACGATTTTGATGCAGAGAGATGGTAGAAAAAGAGAGAGAGGGGGGCTGACAAAAGGGGTTATATGAGATAATTGCTAAAGCAGCAGATTATCAGTGCAGAGGGGGTTCAAGTTAAAATCTATATTAGTTCATTAACAACAGGACAGAAGTAAAGCATCTTTTGCAACACATCAACACATTATATCCAGCTTTTGTCAGTGGAATACTGTAAATGGCACTGAGGGAGGGAAAATTATAAATATAGCTTTCAAGGCCAAGAGTAAAAGCAAACATGTCCATTATGTCAAAAAGATCAAAATAAATAAAGCTTTAGCATCACAATGACTTGAAATGACAGCTCTTTGTTGCACACAGGGGCAGCAATGCAATCTCAAGTGTGTCTGAATAAAAAAAAAATTCATATACGAATCTTAGAATGTAATAATGTAATATCTAACATTACATCATGTAAAACAACAACCAAAAAATATGTTTTTCATAAGCATCTTTGTAGGGCCTTACAGTAGACATTAGCATAACTAATGTCTGGCACCCAGCACAATTTCCACTGCCTAAAATCTTAGATCCACAAGTGCATGGAGTTTAGCATTCATTTCAATGAAGGGAAGCGTCCATGAAGTTGAGTTATCATCAAAATTCCAGCTATGCCCCATTAAAACAAGATATTAGTTATGGTGTGATGGGCCTAAGTCAAATATCGATGAATCATGTTGTCAAAGAGCTGCTCCTAAACAATATGCTGCAAATGGATCTCAGGAGAGTGATGGATCCCTGAGAGCAAACTGCAAGGTGCAAATGAGGGCGACAACATGATAAACGAACCCGTCAATTACCAGTCGGAGAAAGAAAGGAACCTCATGGCTCACACGAAAATGGACATGTGCCCATAAGAGCTGCCATGTGCTACTTTGCTACTATGACCAACTGAACTGTTATTCAACGTCAGCGAGTGGGATCCTTGTTACTATCGAGGACAAAGTGTGCTTGCCACTCTGGTTGCAGGTCAACACCAAAAATCAGTTGCATATTCAGAAGCACTTCACATATGAATCACGCACGGTGGCGATGTCATCGTCGTCGTCTAGCGACAAAAGGCGCTGCAGATTATTCTCAGTGGACATCGCTAGCTGCCTGGTGAGTGTGTTCTTACTGCCACCTTCACATTTGTGTTAGCATGAGTGAGTGAGTTTTAACATCGCTGAGGGTTCATTGAGGTCAAGCACATAATGTACAGAGCTGTCATGGTCACGCTCTCAACATTACTCTGTGCTGCTCTCCATTAAGAAAGGTACACACACACACAGACAGCCAGGCCCGCTGGAGAAACAAAGAGCTATCACACTGACAGAAGCTTCTTTACCTAACAGTATCCACTGGTGTATGAAGAGGTTAATGCTATCACAGCAGCATTAGCATTATCTCTCATAAGCTACTGATGCTAACCAGCAGCTATTTCTTTAACAGCAGCAGTGCCACTGCCTATTAGTTTTATTCAGCTAGTGGCTCAGGATGACAAACAAACATTGACATTTCATCCAATTAGCATTACACCTGAACCTGTTTTTTAAAGGTAACTGTGCTAATTGTTATGCTACTGGATTGCTAAATAATTAGCTGTGATGCTTAAAACCTGAAAGATATGTTATTCCACTGAAGTTGGAAGTCATTTAAAATAGCATTTAGGCCATGTAACATTAAAACTATCCATTGAAAAGCAGAATAAAAGTAATTTATATGTCTTACTTGTGTGGAATCGGATCAAAATGCTTATTGTGGCCTTGTTAACATGAGACCACAATAAGTGCTTTATATGCGAGCACACAAGTAGCATCACATTAAAGGTTGGCATTAATGACTGACCAATATTTGATGGTTAAATTTAGGCAATTGAAAAAAATAACGTAGCCCTCATGTCAATGGCCAATACTGATACAACGAGGCCTCTGTTGCTAAAAGATGACAGTTTCCTGTAATCCATCTAAATGGCTCAGCTCATCCTGCCGTAACTTTGTCACATGATCCTTAAAACAGCATGCATGCCACTACATCCCCATCCTCCAAACCCCAGAGATTTCAACAGTATATAGTCAATCTGCAGTATCTACTCAATCTACATTTAATGATGTGCAACGATGCCCGGTGCAGCAGACAGAAAAGAGATAAACTCAGGTGACATGCAACATACAACAGGGTGTGAGCCAAACTGAAAAGTGTGACATGGTGAGCGTGCAGTGGACGCCTTAGCTCACTGCGCCATGGCCTTCCCCTTCTGATCGGCATTGTTCGAGGCAGGAACGTGTGGGAGATGGCCGTGCATCCCTCTCAGCTCCCGAGAGCCTAACCCGTGGACATGAAAGCACAACGTCACAAGTTAGGGTCTCAGGGACGGAGAGAGATACATCTTCACATGGAACCCTCCACCCCCTCACACAGCAGCTTTCAGCCCTCTCGGGATTTCAACTCTCTTTGTTTGCTACTAAAATGCTAAAAGAAAAATCCTGAACAGGAAAGCTTCCATGTACTGAACTCATCTTTAAGTAAAATGAGGACTCAGAGCGTCTGAGCATCTCTTGCATACAGAGCGAGCATAGAGCACACACACTCCTTAATTATATGCATTAATTGGGCACGCTCATTGCTATCTCCACTGCCCCAAAGCCTATGTATTTGTGAACATACAACAAGTGCAAGCCTCAGCCAGACACAACATTGGCCAGCCCCCCCCCCTCCCCCCACCTAACTCTCTCTCTCTCTCTCTCTCTCTCTCTCTCTCTCTCTCTCGCCCCCTCCCCCACCTCAGATGAACAATACAGCACTTTGAAAAATGCTTCCTGCCATCAGGTACAGGGCCTGCTGCTGTACAGTATGCCAAAAGATCTCCTGCCGTTGCGGGGAAAATCTAAATCAGCCGATGTTTGCTAATCATTGCTGCGGATGTTCAAGGCAAAATCAAAATCGATTACAGCATTGAAATCTGAATCTAGCAAAGCGTCAAATAATCCTTCTGACATGATGACTTGCATGCTCATCCGACTGTTAATAAAATCATTCAATACATGCTCAATTATTACTAGCGCAATTCACTATTCAGCAGGGTTTCTAAATCCTCCAGAGAGGCTGCACAGCAAAAAAAACGAGCCAGATAACAAAGCTCTACGGCTCCTTCATGCTACCATGGTGGTCTAAAGCTTAGGAAACAGATGGGGAGCTGAGAGGGAAGTGGAGAGGAAGAGTATTCGTTGGTATCGACTCACCCTCCCCTTCGGATCCAGGATGCCCCCTTGCCCGTTGTTCTCCTAGCTCGCTTCCTGCTCGGGAGGGGAAGAAAAAGATACGGAGAGAGAAAGAGAAAGCTCAGATTTTAACTTATAGCACGCCAACAAGATTACCAGTATTCAGAGGAAGAATAATTTTTCAAAAGCAACACAAGGAAGATGTCCGTCCGGTGAGCTGCTCAAAATCAAGCGAAATAAACGGCGGAGAGCGGCAGATGGAGACAAGAAAGAGAGGTATGAGGATGGGTGGTAGGACCGAGCCGGAATGAACCATGTGCACGCTCTCTTTCCCTCTATCTCTTCGCTCTCTTGCTCTCTTTTACACACACACACACACACACACGCGCGTGCGTGCGTGCAAGAGAGATTGTCGGCAAAACGATTTCTCTTCCCAGAAAACCAAACGCTGAAAGAGAGTGATACTTAAAGGTTAGGCAGGTACAGGTAGACAGCAAGGGAGAGTGAGAGAGAAATAGTGAGCAAGTGAGCAAGAAATATATAGAGAAAGAGAGAAAGGTTAAAATAAAAGAGCGAGCATCGAGCCATGGAATCAGTGCTTGCAGCCGGGGCAACAGTGCCAGTGAAGCATATACCACTATGCTGCCTCACCGAAGGGAGAGAGGGGGGTGGGGGGTGCGCACGCATGCACACGCACGCACGCACGCACGCACACACGCACACACGCACACTTGCATGAATTGCATACACAAGACTGTGTACTCATTTGCCTTTCCTCACACCCAAACCTCTACTTACTTTTTTACCCTGCAGGTCCATGGCAGGTTGGCGAGGAAGAAAAAGCACACGCACACACACACACACACACACACACACACACACACACACACACACACACACACACACACACACACACACACACACACACACCAAGTCCAAGTTAAAGGACAAATCAAATGCGGCTGCTGATCTCTTGTCGCTCTTCCTCGCCCTTTTCCCTCGCATTGTTTTCTTTCTCTTTCAATCACATGCAGAACTGGAAAGGAGGGAAGACAGGAAAAACACATAACTCCCCCTTGCTCACTCTCCGTCTCCCCAATATTAGTACTCCACCTCTTCCTCTCCTTTTCTTCTCATGTTGATCGAAATGAAAAAGGGGCAGAGAAATATCATCCATTAATTTGCCTCACAGCTGTAATCGCTTACAGCCAGAGGCCCACTTTTCCTCTGCATCAAACGAGAGAGAGAGAGAGAGAGAGAGAGAGAGAGGTGAGGATGGGAGGGAGGTAGAGAGAAATGATTCCTCCTTTCGTTGATTTTTTCTACCTTGCTGTTGTCCGTTTTCCACCCATATAACAAATCCTCTGTTCTGCATGCAAAAAAACAAAAAATCCATTTTCCAGTTCTTGCACTCTCTTTCTCTTTTCTTTCTTTTCTCTTATTCTGTGTCTCACACGAGCCGACATCATTCACTCTATCCCTTTAGCAAAGGAAGGACAGTCAGAAAGAGAGAGAGAGAGAGAGAGAGAGAGAGAGAGAGAGAGAGAGAGAGAAAGGACCATAGAAACATTGCTACATGATGTGCTTTGGCTTATAGAGGCTACATTTAATCTCCACTGGCTCCCCCAGGCTTTGGTATGGAGAGAGAGAGAAAGAGAGTGAGAGAGAGAGGGAGGGAGGAAGGAGAGAAAGAGGAGAGATGATGGGGGGAGGGACAGATGGAGTAGAGAAGGAGAGCGACGACGTACAACCAACTGTAGGCACAAATCAGCGACGGGGCCCGGAGAGACTGGGAAGGGGGAAAAAAAGAAAAATCCTTGAGACCACACTGCCCTCTTGCTTTTCTTCTGCTCCCTCCCTGACTGACTGATCGACCGACTGTGTCTGCACCCCCCAGCTAATCTCCAATCTTCTTTGACTGCTGTCTGGCAGACGGAGCATTGTGCCATTTTCCTATTTCTATACAGCTGCTGGAGAAAACTGTGCATCTGGATCTATATCATGCAACCCCCCAGTAAAAAACACTGATGCTACCAAATTTAAAATCTCCCTGTTGACACACACACACACACACACACACACACACACACACACACACACACACACACACATACACACACACACACACACACACACACACACACACACACACACACCACTAATATTAGCCTGCTTTGACGGTGAGATCCCGCAGCAGGCAGACAAAGGCTCACACACGCCTGCACACACATGTGCATACTGAGGCATGCAGACATGGTAGATAGGTGCAGAAATGCACAAACACAGAAATATAAATAAGAAGAGGGTTTTCAGGGCTATGAAATAATATAATAATAATAATAATAATAATGAGTAATTAGATTAATGTTAGTGCAAAACTTCACATGGCGATTGATAAACTTTGCATGCATCGCCACTGATTTACCGATCCAATTCACTCTCTTTAAGTATTTGTTATCTACTGGTAATGGCCAGGAATCAGTCCCAGCTAGCCAAGTAGTACATCAAGAGAGACCCAGATCTGTCACGCCAGCCCACGTATCCGAGAAAACAGCAGCAGGACTGCAAATAAGCACACAGCACCGGGGCCAGGCAGAGTCTGAGAGGTAGAAAGCAAACATACAGTTTGGATGCTGTGTGTGTGTGTGTGTGTGTGTGTGTGTGTGTGTGTGTGTGTGTGCGCGTGCACTGAGCAGGGCAGGTTGACAAGCAGGACACACTCGCTGGATGGCTGAGACAGTGGTGCTGTGACCAGAGTGATTGACAGCTGTCACCTCTGATTGATGGGACGAAGGGGACAGTTGTTGCAAAGGTCATGGAGTCATTGCTATGGCAACAGTGATGATGAAAATAAAAGGTTTTGCAAGAAGAGGGTTCTATCGTAACAGAGTTTGATCGATTTTGACTGGATTCTTTTTTGGTACACTGAGATGGCACACACGCACACAGTCATCGGAAAACCACACAAGGTCACATCTCCCTTTAGCATAGCCGTATATGCCATAAAATCACTTGAGTTTCATATTTTCATCATTTGCAAAGTCCCCAAATCTGAACCTTCAACAGCTGGACACTTCACAAAGGTAACCAACAGGGGGCAGTCTTTTGCTCCTATACCTATCACCTCAACTGCATTCACACACACACACACACACACACACACACACACACACACACACACACACACACACACACACACACACACACACACACACTCGTCCTGGTAGACAGGGAGGGAGGTAACTGAAAGGCCTCAGTATGTTTTCAGTATATACCATGTGAAGGCTAACACACACGTGCTGCTTAAAGGCTGTAAATCCAACAGGCCAGCTTCGTTACCATACTTCTGCCAGTAGATTCACAGCAAAAATACTAGATTTCTTGTAGCAGAGGGAAGGAACAAGTTCTCGTTGATAGTGAACTGTCAGCTGGTGTGAGAGGAGAGATGTGAGCCTCAGTAGATAATGTGATTAATTTCAGTAGGATTTCAGTTTAAATAAAATGTATTTAATTGGATGTGGAAAAAACAATCAATAAAGGATTTCAGCAGTTAATCAAATACATTTGTTAAAACAGCCAACCCAATGTCATGTTGTATTAATTCAAGAAGTTTCTGTGTGTTGCTGTAATTGTTCATTTCCACCACATTTCCTATGCCTCCCTGAGTGTCACAATATTTCACGTCAGATATTTTGACAGCTGTAGTTTCCACGCAGTCTGCGTCTGCTGATTGGAAATATTATGACAAGAATTGTTCACAGTGCCATCTGATTTTGCTGCCTGTAAACTGACTGGGATGCTGCTGTCTGAGGCTCGTGTTCGAATGGCAAACTCTTTTTCCTTTTGTGTCTGATATCCTTTACAACCACTATCTGTCATCACACAAACAACAAGACTGAAGCAGCCGGACTTCTTCCACGCAAGCATCAGCATTAATGAGGTTATCACTGAGCGAATAATGAAATGTCCCCTCGGAATGGAAAGGAACTGATGTTTCAAACACAGAGTGCGGTTAAAAGCTCTCACATGTCAGTCCTATCAACTCTGCAACAATGTAGTGCTTCTGATCTCTACCTGCCTGCTACACACAGACCAACACTTCACTGACTTCAAAATAAACCAAAGCAGAATATACTGTCTGCTGACAACTGACACGCGCATAAACAAACATCTTACAGGTCAAAATACACACAAACATATAGAGATGTTAGTAATAATTAGGTATCAGCTCATCCACTTCTAATGCACAGACACTACATCACAATAATACAATGATATATAAGAAATAATTAGAGCCGAAACAATTAGTCGATTTATCAAATAGTTGATTTTTAGAAAATCTATTGACAACAATCGATTCATTGTTTATTGCCAAGCAAAAAATACCAATTTTATCTATTTCCAGCTTGTCAAATGTGAATTGCAGCTTTTTTGTGTTATTAAATTGAATATCTGTTGTTATAATAAATGTTAAAATAAGCTACTTGAAGACATAACTTTGGAAAACTGTGATGAGCATTCCTCAAATTTGATGAACCACACAACCAATCAGTTAATTGAGAAAATATCCGGAAGATTAATCAACAATAAAAGTAATGGATAGTTGCAGCCGTAATAAATGTATAAAAATTAAGAGGCATTTTAAAATTGGACAAGAACAAACATCTGAGGGAAACACTGAAAGCATCTCTTTTAAAATCATATTTTGTCACGTAAAAAGGTCACATATATCACATTCGTCATTTGTATACATCACCCCATGAATATCAGCAAATACCCCAGATGCACAAGTACACACACATGCCATGGGCTGACATAAAGGCGTGGTGTCACAGACCTCAAGTAGAAACCCTCCTGCTCCATCAGCAAACAGTTTGGACTGTTATTGACCATGTGGAGCATATCTCTCTTTTTTTTTGGTGTGACTCATACATTAATAACATTGGATTATATTGATCCAGCTGTGCAAAGCGCCATGCGTACCTCAGGGAAAGCTAGGAGGTTGTACAGTTATCTCCCAGGGTGTAATTCTCAACTATACAACCTACTACCTCAACCTGGGAGCAAGCAGACCTGGACACCAGGGCTTCATGGCTCAGGGGGTTTGGGAATAAAACCAAAGAGAGAGTGCAAACATTTGAACAAGAAAAGGAAGCCAGTCATGGTATTAAAAAAAAATAACCCTGATTTACTTGCTCTTTGTTCATGACATACGTTTATCCCATCTCAAAGTGCTTATAACACATTAAGAGCTGCCCTAGTAGTGCAACTTTGCATCTTAGATACAGTCTCTATACACAAAGCAGATAAACATGTCTTACTCCAAAGCTTCTCCAAACTCTTTTACGTCACTGACCCTAAATCACACCAACGGAGCCCAACCTCCCCGCAAATGATGATCAGATTTTCTCCCTTAAAGAAAAGGCTTGTATTTGCTCATTTTAAACTGTTAACATGTGGGAGGTAATGACCATTTGCGGGAAAACGAGCATCACCACTCTGTATTCTCTAATTGGGCCGTTGTCTACTTCATTAACACCAGCAAATCCAAGCATAGTGACTGCTGACTGAAATAGCTCTGCCTTCTCGAGTTATCTACAAAGTAACATTTGAAATACACACAAGGAAATGGTAGCTTTAATTGCATTTTCCATTTTAATTGACTCCTCACTGGCCTTTTCTTAACCCCTCAAAGTCCAATTACTTTTGGAGAAGACAAACTAAAATGGGTGAAGTGTCAGCGACCACTAAAAGACCCACACCCAACTTTTCTTATTTTTGGTTATGAGATTTTTGAGACAGTTAAATTGATATTTGTTCGAACATATTTTATTTTTAAGTAGGTTTGAAGTAAGTTTGGGGAAGGTTGGGGAAACATGTTCTAGAGCAGGGATCTTCAACAGGGGGTCCTCAGAGTCAATGCAGGGGGGCATTCAAATTATTGTTAATTTTTTAAAGTATTTTTAAAAAATTAAAAAGTCTCAACATGAATCCAACATATTATTAGCAAGTATAAATCCCCACTGATAAGTTAGTCACTAAGGTAGCCATCCACAGATACAGTTCATCCTAAGAATTCACTGTGCCACATGTATGTTGAACATTATAACATGATTCATAAAATCATGCCAACAATTACTATTTTAATAGCTTAGCATTCTATGGAAAAAAGATATGTATAAAGGCCTTAGGCCACCCTACACGTTATTATAGGCCCAGTTTATTATGCAACTTTATTTTCTACAATATATGTAATAGGGGGTCCGTGATCTGTCTCTCTTTTAGTTAAGGGGTCCTTGGCTTAAAAAAAATGTTAAAAAAGACCCCTTTAAAGGATTTAGAGGATTCTTTAAATGAGAAGCCTAAACTTGACCTAAGATGCCGTTTGATCCCAGGACAGAGGAAGCTTTCTTGGCAATGACTCTTTCCCTTGAGCAGAATAAAGCAGTGCTGCTGGTATTGGTGACAGGGAAACGGTTAATAAAGTTGGTGAGAGCTGGTGAGCAGCCCACGCTGTATTTTGCTGATGCTTCTCGGGACGCTGGAGCTGCACAGACGCAGACCTGTAGATACAAGCTTGTGGTGTCAGTTAACACAAGTTCGGATCTACGGGTTTGTGGCCGTGAGCAGATGACTTCATACATCCTTCAGCATGACGGGACAGAAAAAAAAATCTGCCGCTTTAATCAGCAGAACATTTTATTCTAAAAGTGCCTCTCTATCAGGAATCATTTCTAATGGCAGTGAATAAGTGGAAAGTTAGATTCTATGGATTTAAAGCTTAATACACAAACGTTAACACCACTTATCACTGAAAATTAGATGCAATTAATTAGCCTAATATTCAACAAAAATGATGGAAGTCTCCTGTTTTACCTAAAGTCTTCTATTCTACCTATGGTTTTGAAAAGTTTACAATTGATCTCAAAGGACACGGCTATAAAGGAAATTACAGATCAATCAATTGTTGGCATTTAAGTGTAATAACTAAAATAGAAAAATAAACAAAAAAATAAACAGAACATAAAGAAATATTTCCCCCACAATTATAACATCCACAATATAACATGGTATCACACAGTTTCCAAAACTCCAGTAGCTCAACCCTTAATCCCACAATGCACTGCATCATTTCTAACAGAACATATATTGAACTTCATATTGTACTTTATTATTAACTTAGAGGTTATTATTATGCCAACACTTGTATATAACCTTGTTTCTCACTGCGAGAGAGGCGTTTCAGTGACTGATAGGTGGAAAAATTAAAGTGGTATTTTAGGACACGTGGCTGAGCTCAAATGAGACATAAGTAATAAAGAGAGTAAAATTGCTCTCATAAAACACTGTGAAGGGGTTGTGCTTTATTAATGCCTGTGGATTTTTAACATAACTTTGTGATGACATAAAGACGCCTGCCTGTACAGTAAACACTGCATGAATAATGTGAACCGTCTTAAAATAATTTAGAAAAACATAAAACAATATAGTTATTTAAAACCTTTACAACTACATTCCCATATTCTTAATTAAATCCATGAATTAAAATAATGACAAAACGTAGTGATATTATGCAGCTAATAACAGCAAGAAAAAAAAATATACATATATATATATAATTGCGAAGACAAACCTACACTTTAGGAGTGTTTTCTTGGAATCTTTAAAGGATAATAAAGTAACTTTACAAATTGTCTGATATTAAAATCACAATCACTCACTTTGCATTCACTGAAGGTCAAAGCCACCAATCCATGCTCAAATTTGAATGTGTGTTTCGGCACTTTCCTGTCTAATGTGAATAGAGTTGTTGCTCTGCAGCACAAGCCAACAAAGTAAAACTTGTAAATCTCAGAGATTAAAAAGAGAGTGAGTGGTCCAATTTCAACTTTCAGAATCCATCTGAAGTTCCCTTTCTCCTTCTCTTCCCCCTGCCTGAATTTAAATGAGATGTCTGACTTTGAAGCTGTTGCCAAGTTGCTTAAAGTATGTCAGTGGGACTCTGCCAGCGAGCTGAAAGACACCTTGAGATTGGCCGAACAAAGAGGTCAGCGGGGTCCACAGCACCAACATGTGTGTGTGTGTGTGTGTGTGTGTGTGTGTGTGTGTGTGTGTGTGTGTGTGTGTGTGTGTGTGTGTGTGTGTGTGTGTGTGTGTGTGTGTGAGGAAGACTCAGAAAGCACAGACAAAACTAAGACAAGCTGAAGGCCACCACCTGCATTGTTCGCCATTGGACAGCGCCAGCGGCCAAACCCAGCGGCGCAACACGCCCTGCTTGCCCAAATCTACCTAGCAACAGAGGTGGTGTGTGTATGTGTGGAGAAGCTGGGGGGGGGGGGGATGGGGGGGGGGGGGGGGGGTCAACAGAGGTGAAGAAGTGAGAGGTGAGGAAGTGGTATGTCATTAGCACTTTATAATGTCACTCGGTGTAAACAGACAGCCCCGGTTAGCCAAGAGGTAGCGTTCAGTTTAGGGCCCTTTCACCACAGCTAATATACAGTAAACATCACAGAAAAACTCAGCTTCGAGACAAAAACAGCAAACACACACAGTTGAATATCAAGTGCCACAAAGCAAAGAAGTGGAAAAAGCTCGGAGCACATTGGTAGCATGAGGACTTACCGATTTGCCTTCATGTTTAGTTTCCAAATGTTTCTTTTCTCTACTCTGCAGGGCCTACGGTGCTTGGCAGAAGGTATAGGCAGTCATGTCCACTGTGGCCCATCAAAAAACCCGGCTCAAACATGCAACTACAGTAACAAAACCAGCCCGAAAGGGAGCTCGGAGAGAGGGTGGGAAACAGTGAGACAAAAGAAAAAAGAAAACGGGAGAGAAACTGCTGGTGGGGGGAAGAGAAGGTGGGGAAAAAAGTAAACGATAACAGAAAAACACACTAGTTTTTTTTGGTGTTTTTACAATTTTGGTTCACCGCGCGCTTGTAATAATAACAACTATAAATAAGCAAGACGTAATTTTTCAGACCTTTCAAACCTCTGCAATCTACAAGCTGCTTCCCTGCACTACGAGCAAATGACAAGCAACATCTGTTTGTAAGACAGCCAAAATCCCAGCCTAAAAAATAAAAAATGGCATGACTTTTCTCGCTTTTTCAATCTTGAAACTGCAAACTCTCCTTGTCTGTTTGACTCCCTCTCTCGCTCAGCTGAATAAGGCAAACAAAAAAAAGAAAGGGGAGTGTGGAAATTCAGCGAAGGGAAAATGCAGCCATGAAGCCATCCTCCTGTCACCCCTGAACCTCTCCCCTTCCCTTCTTCTCCTCTCCCTTTTCTCCCCTCCTCCTCCAGGCACACTCCTACCTCTTCTTCTTCCTTTCCCCCCTCCCAAAATGCAGTCAGTCCAGGTATAGCTACTACTCACTCAGTCCTTCTCTTCCAAAAACGCCCCACTACTCCGACACATAAACACTTGGACACATACACACACACGCTTGTATCCTCGTCTCCCAGAGCGTCCCACACAGCCAGAAGCAGACTGACTGGCTTGCACGTACACACTCATGGATGCACTACGAAAAGTGCATATACAGAAATGCACACCCACACACACACACACACACACCCACACACACACACACACACACACACACACTTCTTGGAAAGCTTCCATGCACCAAAAACAAATACCAATCTTTAGTTAGCCTCAGCTGCGAATAGAAAAGAAGGAGTCATTTCGGGACTTGGCTCTGGTTTACTGAGGCACAGATACAGACCATTTCTCCATATGCCTGCCTTTCACAGCTCGGGAGCTGCTCCAGAATTGACTGTATCATAATACTACGAAAAACGTCTTCTGTCACTCATATCTTTTGATAACATCCAGCTCCAGCAACAGGACCATGAAAGTGGACAGCATTCGGCAAACCAGAAATGCTGGACTTGTTTGTCATGTTTTTAGTGTCAGAATTAATAGGTAGGGTCGTTCAGTTCTCAGAATGCTAGTGACAGCACATGAGCTCTGTTCCATTATAGGACATAAGTGGGTGCCAAGTGAATCAATACAGCACTCAGAGACAGAGAGACGGCTTCAATTTAAGCTGCAGAAGTAGAGATACACATACTCCACTGAGGTGCTGCAAGTTTACGCCATTTTCCCAAATTACATTCAGGGGAAAGGAATATATATCTTGTAGAATTAAAACTTAAAAGTATAATACAAGCTTTCTCCTTAGAGCGGTGAATTAGCACCAACATCCACAGAAAGCTGGACTCACTAAAATGAGCTCTTTTCCTCCCTCATCTCTTTGGTATTCTTTGGTACGCGGTGTCACAGACCGGCTGGTTTAGTAAACAAGGGCATGCTGCATGCTGACATCACATTACAAAAATTCTGGGTATTCAAGTGTAAGGAATAGATCACCCAAAATAAAATGTATCTCCTCTGGGTTATTATGGATCCCATTGCAGTTATGGGCAGAGACCAAAGACCCGCCTGCATTCTTACCTAAATGTCAACTAAACCAAACCAAACCTTTACCAAACCCCAGCCATATCTAATTGTATCATATTCAACTTTATGTTTAAATGTAACTACCTCAAACTGAACATGTCCTTTTCAATCTTGCCATAACACAAACCTCCAGTTAGGTGAGCCAACCATACCACATATTCTACTGTGGGATCCATACTTTCCAGACAAGAGCCTCATGTCATTTTGCAGACTAGCCCCAGTGTATGCCTCTCATATATCATTATCCCCATTGGAATTACTAAAGAGATAAATACTTCAACTCTTAACGCTGTTTGGAGTATTCTGTGAGTGTTCTGGAGTATCTGCAAGTCTCCAAGACGTTTACTTAAAATTCTGTACTTAGGACAGGTGATGACACCTGAGCAAGTTCTGTTTGCTGAAGAGGGTCAAAAGCTCTGGAAAAAAGGTAGTAAGTAAAACTTGAGCCAGTGAATAATTACCCCAAGGTCAAAAATTTACAAATAAGTTAAGCACAAAGTAGAACCACTTTCCATAATGTTAAAAAAAATAGCTGTCTTTTTCTCAAGGTATATTTTGAATTTACAATTTCAAAACTAAGAAGTAGACGCTTTAAGAAGCTCAACAGTGAACCATAACAGTCCGGCTACATTGCATGTGTTGCGTATGCAGATGTTCCAACACTACGTTTCCACTACAATCAATGAAACTGGCTACACCGGGCACGAGAGCAGTGCGTAAGTGGAGCGTATGCGTATTCTATTTATATTTTTTATGTGAGGGTGTGCGGCCCTTTTACACAGAAATTAATTATAAAGTGTCTATAGACATATGCTCATATTATGTTATATATATTTTTGTGCATGTTATAGGTTTACAAAGTGAAAAAGTCCAAAGTCCCCCCCAAAGGGACGTACCATCTCCAACAGAAAACACTGTTCACCAACTGCTCCAAACAGCTCTGTTGTAGTCCAGCCTTTACTTCAGAGACAAACGTGGTCACTTTGGAACACACGTTATAATGCTCGCCTAGCTGCTAGCGTGGCACTCCCTCATGTTCTGCAACTGACTAGCTAGCAGTACTTCCTGTGCATGTGCGACTTCCAACAAAGATTGAACAGAAGTGAGATGTCTCACTCTGTAGCTAAAACAGAGAGCTCAACACACAGGGTGAAAAGAGGAGCTGCCGCAATGTGCAGTACAACAAAAATGTGTTGCTTTCTGAAAATTAAACCACATAAACCTATTCTGGTACAACCCCTAAATACAATTATGAACCTGAAAATGAGCATAATATGAGCACTTTAAATGAAACTACTGATATAGAGGAAATTACTTAATGACTGTCAATGAGTGCATTACCAGTTTTGTTGTAAGAGTTTATGTTTTTATGTCTCCACAGCGCTGTGCTGGCTCCAAAAACTGAACAACAATCCCAAAGCAAAAGCTCACTGTCTCGCCTGTGTGAGTCACACAATCCTACGCCTGTGTGTGCGCTGCAGGTGAAGCCAGTTTTTTGTTTGTTTGTTTTTTCGGCATTTTAGGCCTTTATTTTTATAAGACAACTGAAGACATGAAACGGGAGAGAGAGGGGGAATGACATGCAGCAAAGAGCCGCAGGTTGGAGTCGAACCCACGGCCGCAGCGATGATGACAAAACCTCTATATATGGGCCCACGCTCTACCAGGTGAGCTACCTAGGCGGCCAGTTAAAAGATGCATTCCGCAGCAAATCTGCTCCATGAACGGTCTGCAAATGTTACACGTGCAGTGTAGCCGAAGCGCAAGTCTTCTATCAGACCACTGGAATTGGACCAAAGCTTAGTGAATGTTTGAAAATCTAAGCGATAATGAGGTAAACATTGGACATTTGGATACACATTTCAATGATTTGTCATGGATTTGTTTTCAATGAATTCACTTTCTCGCAAAAGGCGAAACACTGTTTGACCTGTCTGCTTAGGATCTCTAGTCCATCTTTTACTGGCTTTGATATCATTGACTCCAATATAACCTCTACCACAAAGATAACCAGTATAAAGTTCCCTTCAGGGAACAAAAACAAACAAATAAATGCCTTAAACTCAAAGTAGATCCACAATAATCTTGCTGTAATGAAATTTTACTGTGTCAAGCCTGCAGCTTGAGTCGGGGTTCAAAAGATGTGTTTGCAGCAGCCCTTTGTAATCCCTTCAAATTGCTTCTCATACAGAAATGAAAGTGGTATTGTGCCATTTCATAGATCATGGGTTATGGGTTCTGCCTCAAATGCTCATCAGGTGCATTTGAGGCAGAACCTGAGTTTTACGATCTTGGGTGCCTGGTTGTTCTGATGGTGATGAAAAATTATAGACTATTTATTATAGAACTGAATAGTTTAGCTGGAATTTTGTCCTCCTACTTTAAGACTTTAGGATTAATCATTGTCCTACTTTTATTTTAAACAGCTCCTTATAAACTAAACTCCATGCAAATGAGGACTCTATAAGTGGGCTCTTTTTACATTTGTGTTGAAGTTTACTGGCGCTTTCTTTCAAGCAGCATGAGCGGCTTGTCTTTAGTGTCTTCAGGCATAGAATATCACCCCTTTCCAAAATTCAGTGTCTGCACCCTTTCCATCTTGTCTCCTCTCTTCTTTCTCTTCTCCCTTCGTCTGATATTCTGCTCACGCACAACTGCGGCAGCCCTCCTCCAATCGCTGGCATTAATCCACACCTCAGACCCCCCAGACACACTGTCTGCTCCCCCACAATGCACCTCAGCTTCAGAACTTTCCCAGACACATTTGGCCTTCTCTCTATCGCTTACCTCTCCCTTCCTCTTGAGCCCCTTTTCTTTCACTCGGTCTCCCTGTGGCTCTTCATCGTCCAGTTTCATTTGCTCTGCCTCTTTCTTTCTCAAATTCTCTAAATTTCCCCTTTCTTTCTCTCTATTCAGCCTCGGCCTGTTTGACAAAAGTATCTGCTAATCTTCCCCAGAAGATAAATGCAACCGACCAATACAAATCGTCCCTCTAACATTTGAGAGTTTTTTTTTTTTTGAAGTTTTACATTTGAGATTCTCAAACATTCCCATGTCGCAGACCCCCAAGTAGACCAACAGTCCGAGATCCCATTTATCAGGATTTGTGCAAACCAGAGGCACAAACACTAAGTCTCTAATTATGATAATTAGAAAATAGGTCTTAGCAATATATTTCAGCATCTGGATCTTGTTTGGTTGTTCAATTTTCTCATAACCCCAAATTACTATTTTCCTAATTTCTTATGCATAATTGGTCTAACGTAGACATAATGACATGCCTTAATCTCATTTCTTTGTCATTTTGCACTGACAATCAACAAAAAGTCCCACCAGCAAAGCAAAGCGACCAATCTCTCCACTTCAGAAACCTCAATAAACCAGATTGTGGTGCAGCAACAAAAGATCTGCAGGTTATTCTGTGGAAGTTTCAGTAAGTAAGAAATCACTTTTGGACATAGACGAGGCCAGTAAGATAATGTGGCTTCCTCAAATAATCGAATTACAATACACTACAATGTTAATCACCAAAAATATGGAGTTGAATTGGTCTCAAAACCGGCACACATAAAACCCAGGCGCGTGCACATGAACAGTGCAGCTTTTAAGACTGATTAACACCATACACATATAGCTTTTGGAATGCATTGAATGTCCCAGGTGGAATATACCACGGAGATATCAAGGAGAGTCAGATAATTGAACCTTC
Organism: Gymnocephalus cernua; assembly: GCA_023631565.1. Taxonomy (NCBI): domain Eukaryota; kingdom Metazoa; phylum Chordata; class Actinopteri; order Perciformes; family Percidae; genus Gymnocephalus; species Gymnocephalus cernua. The sequence goes on from CM042430.1 coordinate 32,838,609, forward strand.
AGAATGCGAGTATACAAGGATTGAAAATCCAAAGCCAGAGCTGCAAACATATGTATAGTCCGGATTCTACTACCACTAGGAAAGCATGACTTAAATATTTACTAAATCAGGATCACAGATGCCAGTCATAAAAGCAGAGGAGCCCCTGCTGAGGACCACCACATAAATAACTTATCTTCATTGGGATGCTAGGCTCCTTAACATTCTTGTATTGCACGGTCACTAATTAATTGCATGGTCACTAATTTATTCTTTGGCAATAGACTCCTAGGGAAGAAAAGACCCCTCTGTAAAGGCCACTAGTCAGCATCTGTTGGCTTGGACTTGTAGTCTCCCCTCCGACAGTATTTTCCTCATAAGGGTTTTAACGTTTATCAGCAATCTTATTTGGCTCCAGTCTTGGGAATCTTTCTGTTGTGCTGAGAAAAGACAAAGCTAAGAGGATTGAATTTGGAGCTGCAGGCAGACATGATGGGAAGTATAGATAGGAACTGGAATAAGTCAGTCCTCCTGGTCGAAAAAGATTCATGCATGAGTGAACTAATAAAGAATTGATGTGATTATGAGGGAACTTCCACCTTGTTCCCAACCACATAGACTATACGTTCAGTTTCTTAGAAGTTACTTCTTATCTATAGAAAACTATTCTTAGCCAGCCCAGTATCCCTAGGAATTGCGTTCGCTTTGGAAGGTTACGCACACCACAATCTACGCCATATGCCAACGCTCAGTGCCATGTATACAGCACTAAGTTGTGCACCCGACATGTAGTGAGACATACCGTTTAAATTATGTTATCAACCCTCGCACCAGACAAAAATGGGCATCTGCAAAAGCCCGGATTACGTTCAATGATGTTAATTTAAATCCATTGCCAACATCTTTTGAATTCTCACTTTGTATTGTATCTGGCAACTACAGTATGGTTAAGGTTAGGGATTGATTGTGGTTATGGCAAACATAATGTAGTTATATATGCCTGGGTTAGGCAATTAAATTATTTGGTTAAGACTGGGTTATAGTTAGAAATAGGCAACAAACACGTTTAAGGATCGTGGATACGGTCGTTAAAAAGGCAAACGTCCGGGTCTGTGAAAGAACAACCTCCACACCCTTGCATCCTGAACTGGGACTGAATGTTAGCATTGGATGCAAATTATGAGGTGCAGAATCGTCCAATGTGGACATAATTTTAAGGCCAAAGTAATTGCACAGCTACTTTGTTTCTCAGCATGTAACACTGGAGAACGGTGGCTTGTTTTGCTAAATAAAAAAAGGGTTTTGCAGAAAGGCATGCTTCTTTTCCCATAAATAAGATATTGGAACTGAAATCCGTGTAAATCAAACTGAGCACTTAAAACAGAATGCAAAACAGTCATTTATTCTCAGTCAGATATAATGTAGTACAAACAATCTGCATCAAATCAATCATATTGGAGGTAAATTATGAGTTTGTGTCACCTGTGTTTACCACAAAGTCATTATTGGCTTCACATATCAGCAAGCAGATTCATCGGTCTAACCCTGCCGCCCAGCCTTTTGTTTGCCTTTCTTGCTGTTCTTTTGTTTCCCTCATCGTGCCAAACGCTCTCTCATTCTCTCCTCCTCCCTCCCTCCCTCCCTCCCTCCCTCCTTCCTCACAATCCCTTTTGCCCTCCTCGCCTTTCTTCCTCTTCTCTCCATTTCTCTGCCCACCCATCCCCACAACCCCCTCCCCGCTCTGTGTTTGTGTCCTCATCTGACCCTGCTTGGCCTGAGTCGCTGTCACTGCCCATTTGGATCGGGCACAGCTGGTGCTGGCGCTGAAAGCCGAGTGCCATTACCGACGCTGTCTGCTGTCTGTCCTGTCCGCCAGTCTGTCTGCCTGAGAGACACATCATTATAATAAAATTAGCCTTATTTCTCAGATTCTTATTGGTTTAAAAACACTTATGTTCTATATTTTCTATTTTATCTGTTTTTATTCCCCTGCCGTAATGACCCCATTGGTCCTCATCATCATTAAAGTTTTATCTTATTTGTTCTACCATTCAAGAAATGTGAAGGAATTATAAAATAAACACGATAACATATTAAGAATAAACATAAACCTGTCAACCATTTCAGAAAAGAACGACAAAGCGTGGATGATAGGAAGGGGGCATTTGTGCTGCTCTCAGTCCAATCAAATGTCATGGGTCGATAAAGACCAGGAAGTGGAGAGTGTGTGTTTGCAGCTGATTGGACGGCGCTGCAGCAATGGCTCACCTTGTGCCAGTTGCCGATAAGCTTAGTGAAAGCAAAGGAGCAAAATCAAAGCCTGCTGTGCAGAGCAGAGAGCCGGAAAGAAGCTCTGATAACACTTTTTGAAGCAGTGCGAATAAGTGCATGATAAGAACAATAAGTATATGCTAATTGTTACAATAAAATACAAGATATTAATGGGGCATGTGTAGAGTTAATGACATTTTTGTAAATAGAATAGATGTTATATCGTAAAACATTAATCTCTGCTCCTAATAGGATTATAATGTTTGAAAATCGTTTTAATTCTCATAGGAAGTAGTACATTTACTATGAAAATAAAAGTTCCCACTGAACTGAACCCTCTCCAGTCTTCATTTGGTGCTCGGCCATGCCTGTCAGGTAGCATCAACAGCTCCAGCCTGTGGGAGGTCTTTTTATAACATGTCAAACATATGAAAACAATGCTCGTGAATGACAATGCCTTACATTTTTATGACGATCAAAGGAGCTGGTGGGCTTAAGGAGGTTTGGAGGCGAAAAATTATGATTTTTGCAAGCCTGCATGGAGAGTTATGATACACTGAGCCGATTGTTGGTTCAGTGCTTTTAACAGGGATGAAGGCTTTCATAGAATGAACTGGATAGTTCTATTTAAATGCGCCCTTTTTCATGATGGCTTCCAAAGGAAAAAAGAACATATGCTGACAGCAGCATTGAACTTGTTATTGTTATGGCGTGTTCACACTTCTATGCTGATAATATAGCATTTAAATAGCAATTTTGTGATTTTTATTTAAAGAAACTTTGCCAAAAAACGCATCATGCTACTTCATACCATGGCCACCAAGAATTTTTGAATCTGATCGGTTGACATTTAGTAACCAGACAGTATAACACTTATGACGTAGGTGTTTGTTTGCCATTTTCATAGAAACATAGAAAGAGCTTGGAGCTGGGGTTATTTGTGTAACCAATGACATAAAAAAGACAAACAGCTGCCAAATCAACCAAATGTTCAAATAGGTTTGATATTTGTGTGAATCTGGACAACCAAATCGACAAAAAAGGAGGAAGGAGGAGGAAAGAAAGAATTTAAATAAAAATCATCTATTACAGTCAGAGGACATACAACGCTGGGTATTACCCGTGATGTAATATCTAATATAGATCAGGTTACGACCTGATTGGGATATAATGGAAATAATAAATTACTAATAGCTATAATATAATATATTTTGGTCTTTGTCAGAATAAATTGTTAACACTGAAATAATAAATGGTTAACAACTCAGCTTTAGTTTGAGACACTTAAGTGCAGCACATTCAACTTGGTTTTGAGGGGCAACACAAAAATCTACATTTTGTTAGACAATAAATTGATGACAATGGAAAGGTCACAAAATGCTGATGGTGAATAGAGTCCTTTTACAATAATTTACAAAAAAAGTTTTTATCACTGAAACATGTCTTTTCACCATCATGTTACACCGAAACTCTCCACTGAAACCTTTTGTAAATGTTGGTTAGCAGTTCAAGGCAGGGCGAAACACTCCATTTGTTTAATGTTTTCAAAAGCCAATTAAAACATCCTTACAGAAATTGCAGTACTTCAAAAACAGTGTAAAGATATTTCATACATAAATCTCGTTATTCATATTTCAGATCCTTCGCACTAGGATAAAACAGACAAAAAATGCCAGAAACATAAATAAAGATAAAACAAAATAAAGACACAAAATTACAAAAAAAACAAGAGCTGCAGCCTTTTGCCGATTAAAATGCTGTAAGGAAACTTTTTAAAATCAGACTGATAGTATTTGAGTTGCAAACTAATAGCTCACAACTGGTGTTTTCTGTGCTTCTGTTGTGGTTTTTTAAACTGTGATTGGCCAGCAAAACCCCACAGCCCTTTGGACAAATCTGCCTGTGAGCAGAGCCATGCAGACCAGTTTTTGAGGCAGACAACTGCATGTGACCAATCAAATTCCAGGCAGATTTTTCACCACTGTCCAATCAGACAGGAGGGCTTTGATTTAACTTTGTAAGCAATTGTTGCTTAAAGTAGTCTGTGAGGCAAATTCACTGTGATCCAGAATGTAGCGTAACCCAGCATGCTCCAGTATGAAATGGACGCTGCAGTGTTGCCCTACAGGTCACAGCATGGTCCTGCCAGCACCCTGGGGTCGCCTGCACTCCTTTTACTGCAGCAGCTGGACTTATCCTCCTCTACGATTATAACCAACATGGGCTACATTTTCAAAGTCTTTGTCTGACCATCAATTTCATGTCAAAACTTTGTTCCAATCAAATCATTTCGACACTGCTTAGGGTTTAATTGATCTGGCTGAATAAACATGTGAATTAATATTAATTGAAGGGTTATTTCTTATGTGCACATTATTTTTGTGATCTTTGCTTTATTAAACATGACCTTAACATAAAAGCATTTGAGTCATCCGGTCCAAGAGCGGAGCCAGACGTTGTAAACATTCAGGGCTTGGCTCAAATCTAGAGGTGTGCGGGGGCATGCTCTATTTACGGCAGCTATATGCACTACTTTTCAAACAATTTAATAACAGAATTCCTAAAAAATCTGTACATCATTTGGGAAAACATAATTGTTTCAAAAAAAAGTTTTTGTAGTTTTTAAACATTTTTGTCACTTTTCCGGCGCCGCTCAAACAGCTGTTTCCCCGTGTGTGTGTGTGTGTGTGTGTGTGTGTGTGTGTGTGTGTGTGTGTGTGTGTGTGTGTGTGTGTGTGTGTGTGTGTGTCTATCCGTGTGTGTGTGTGTGGCGCTGAAGAAATGTCTGCAGTGATTGAAAGGACATTTTTTAGATGTGTGACTGTTACGTAATGGCGGGATTTTCAGTTCATAGAAGTGATCGGTGATCGGTACCGGTATCGGCCGATACGTCTTCCAGCAATCGGTGATCGGTGATCGGCCCCAAAAATCCTGATCGGAGTACCCTTATTTTAAAACCCTAAACGATTCGGGGTTTTTGAGAAAACATAAGGGGCTGAAGCCCCAGAAGCCACCCCCCTGCTCCACCCCTGTCTCTGACCACTGAGGGGCATTATACTGTTAACCACACCCAACAGTCGATTTTTCTGCCCCCCGTTCCGCAACCACCACCCCAACACCCGTCATGCATTTGTCAGACACTGTCTGGGTGCTGCTGCTGCAGAGTTGTGAGGTGAATACATGAGAGAAAATCTGTGCTTTTGTTCATCGTTCTGTTTTAAGATGAGATTTGTTTATTGCTTTAGAGCCTACTAAAATCACTGCCCGTACCCACATGTGTCTAAAAGCCTGCTCATTTACTGTTGATTATTAAAGCAGTTTAAATGCATCTCACGGTAGGAAATAGAAGAAAGAAAAAAAAGTTTTCTGACAAACAGTTGAGAGAGCCAGCAGCAAGGGAGTCTGGCATTGACCCAGAGAGAGAGAAACACAAAGATAAATGTCTGATTGTCAAAAAGGAGAGAACGGGGTTATACTTTAAGGCCAGAATAAAGTAGAATGGAGACAATTCTTTTAGAAAAGGAGGCAATCCTTGTATACAAACATCCCACAAGATGAATGCTAGGATCTCTTTCCATTGTGGAAGATGGTGACCCCTGTTATGTGGGTATGCAATTCCTGCCTGTTTTTATGCACTCAGGACTGTACTTTAAAATTAAGTAGATAATAGGCTCCCTGCTGCAAGATTTGCCAAAGCTAACAGAACCAAGTTGAGGTTGTCTATCATCATCGGGTGGGGGGGGGCTGTGAACTATGCAGGGTTCATCAGCCTTCTTTCATCTCTCCATTCTCCATTTTGCAGATATACAACTCCATCTTTCAAGACCATCATTACTGGGTAATTCTGCAAAACTCTAGACTATGTTCAAGGCTAGCATGTTTTTTTTAATAATCCAACAGTTGCAAAAGCTGTAGTAACGTACAATTATAAGCACTTCTGTGAAATTTGTGTCTCACTAAATCAGTCGCAAATGCAGCGCTGTCCATATTCTAATCTGTGGACATGTTACGCTGTTTGTATGCACAAAAAACAGCGTGATGCGTTGCTATATACTAGCATTGCTAACAATGGCTAACTTGGCTAAAGCTAATGAAAATATGACTTGTAAATGGATCTATTCAACTTAGGTGTGACGTCATTCCCAGCTTCAGCTCCTGAGTTCCGAGGTAAATGGAACGCACTATAATGGTTACTGTACAAATAGCTTATGTTCTGAATTTAACTAGCAAACATTTGATGGCATGGTATGCTGATCGCAAAATATCACAACCAATCAGGGGGCAGCTAGCTGTAACATGATGGCTTCATGTTTCACTTCGAGGCTAGGGGCCCAATTTGAATGGCTCAATCACAACAATTAGTGTGAAGTGGTTGACGCCTTCAAGTGCACCTGTTATTTTGGTTCAAATAGGCGCAGGGGCGCTATGAGCAAAACGGCTGCTATATAGATCCGAGGGTGTGACGATGACTCATTATCTACTCAACCAGTCAGATTACCTGTCAAATAGATCTACAACAGCCGTGCCAATTACAGCGTAACATAAAAAAAAAGCCTTGACAATTTGAGATAGGGCTTCTCAAGGAAATGTAATGTCCAAGACCAAAACAACTTTCTTTTAAAACTGCTTTATTTGAATGAAAGTCTCCCTTGTTTGTGCCTTACCTTTTACCTTTGCTCGGTGCGTTAACCACGTTGGGCACGAAAATACCTCACAGATGGGCAAAGCAAATTTCAAGTTCAGGAAAATACCAAACTGCTGATGCTAGCTGAAGTGCTCCCAGTCCTAAAGATCGGGGCGATTTTTGGAAAAAAAATAGTAGTTACAACATGTCATCAGACCACGTCTGAAGGCAAAGGAGTTTATAGAATAGACACACTTGAAGATGGGGTGAAAAGCCTGCATCATAGAGAGGGGGAGACCCGATGATTGTTCGAATGGGGATAACGGTGCACCCTGTTGTTAAGTTATACACACAAAAAGTCACTGAAGTAGTGATGTGGAGAATGAAAATAAAGCTTAAAAATAACAGTTGAAATCTATGCTTGAAGTAGCCGTAACTGTTAACTGTTACTATCTGTTACAAAAATCTGACATCCGAAATGTGTGGAACGTGGGGCTTTTTGACTGATCTGACAAGCACTTTGTTTGAAGAATACTGAGCCCTTAAATTATTGTTACTACCTGATAGTTAGCCAGACATTGTATTTACCGGATAAGCTTCATAAGTAACTACTGTAACGATGCAGAACGTGTTAACATGTTCATTTTGCAAAAGTGATTTTCATCAGTGGCATTTCTTTCTGAAATGTTATGTCAAATGAACCTTTACTTAAACATATCAAAAATGCATCTGTATAGTAGATAGAGTACAGAAGTGTGGTGGGGCTGTCGGGCATCATTATTTCTCCGGTTACTGAGCCAGTAACCCGGTGGGAGTTTAAGCCCAGACTGCAGGAAATAGAAAATGGATTGCATTGACAGATCCTACAAATACTAAACCCATCAAGCCTACTTGCTTAAAACTGAATGTCTGCTGCTGCTCCTTATTCACTTTAGTGATAGATCCTGATAAACTTGCCTTCATGAGGCACCTTTTAATAACAGAGACAGAAGCCTGAAGGAAGAGCCGAGGTGGGGGAGGTCACAAAGATGGACTGCTCAAGGTGTTGTGTGTTGCCTATTTTGCTTGATGAGCGGTAATGCTCACTGTCTGTTTTCCCGTGTTACGAATCCTGCATTATATAGCCTAACGCATGGTTTTGGCAAAGGTTTCTGGCATGTAACAAATACCTCTCTGGGTGAAGATATTATCACTGAAGTTGTTAAATCACAATTTCACTGTTAATTGTGAATCATTAATTGTGAACGCACTCGTACTGAGTGCAGTATCTGTGAATGGCCTCCTTGGATTATCCAAATCAGGTCTGCTTTAATCAAACTGTGATACAACTCAATACAGTGGGAGATTTGACTAAAGTCTTGCCAGAAAGTCCTCCTGTAGATCTAAATGGCAGAAGGCCACAGGATGTGCTAGGAGGCTATTGCAGTGAAAGGCTGGTCTTTGCTAAATAAAACAAAGGAGAAGCAGAGAAATAAATAACACTTGGATGGCTACCTATTTAGTAATGGAATTCACATGCTGCGGGCCTGTTCAGAAACACATGCAACAATGGTCCACATCTGCATGGCTCAAGAGGTAAGCAAGTTGCATGTATGTTGTTATTATTGGAGACATACTGTATATTATTTATCTGCCAAAACCTTGTATTTGCAATTATGATGTCATCCTGTGCAAGTCTATGATGTATACATATATGATTGAATCCTGATATTACACCTGCCATGTCTTCACAGCCTCTAATAAACATACTTAACCCTTGTGTGGTGTTCATATTTTTGTTACACAGCCAATGTTCCCGGGTCTGGTGGACCCACCACATTATTAGGCTTTTAAATCAAAACAGCCATAACAATTTATGTAAAACTACTTAACAGATGTTTACTTTAGCTCAATTACCAATTATATATACATCATTTATGGTTCATATTTGCCATTTACCCCTGTGAGATCACATTGATGATCATATGATCATTTTCGCTTTTTTCTGAGAAATTCAATTATAAAAAAGGTTAAAAAAAAATAGAAACAAGATTTTTGATCATTATTGGTGCTAATTTCTTAGAACTTAATCAGAACAGGTGAAAGTGTTTGAAATGTAACAATTTTGTAACTTTGTGTGGGAATGGCAGGTACAGAAAGACAACATAGTTTCATAGCACCTACATTTAAATATACTTTGGTCTAGTAGACCAGAACACCTCATATGTAATAGTTATGTGTAGGTGGAGTGTACCATGTGCAGTCATTGAAAATAAGTTTATTTTGTATGTTCTTCACAGAAAATGAGCCAAGGCCAATGAGTTTGAGTTGGAAGAAATAATAAATAGTATATTTTTTTCTTTTAGCAAATATGGAAAATGGGTCCCACAGATCTGAACAACACACAAGGGTTAAGACAATAAAGCTGGCATATTATGTTACACTACTGTTCTTTTTTGTTCAGCATGTATACTGTGACTGGTTAATAGATGTTTAAAGCATATACTGTGTGCCTTAGAATTTAACTATGTGTATAGGTTGTATGAGGACACAGTGTAATTTATGCTGCTGGATCCTGAGTGGAGACAGCCAGCCAGAGGATGCCAGGCACACAGAAGAAACATGCCAGGAATTTTAGAAGACGGCTCAGCAGCGGCTGCAGATGTAGGCAGAGCGGGAGGCTGCATTACTTATATAAAAAAAAAAGAGTACAAGGAGCTAAAAGGAAGGGGGGATAGGGATGCCTTCTGGTATATATGGAACAGAAGACAGAAAGGGAGAGAAAGTGAGTGATTGAAAGAAGAGGGAGGAGGTACAGCAGGAAGGCAGAGGAGAAGAGGACAGAGGGAATAGTAAGAGAGGCCTTGGAGACTCGAGGAGGGGAAGAGGTAGGCAAAGAGAAGAGAAAAAGAGGAGCAATGCAGGTCTAGAGAAATGCAAATGTGGAGACTCCCTTGGACATATAGTTTTTGAAGGCTTACAGCTATAGTTTGGATGATCTATATATGTTTATAATATATATTTTTAAATTGTGCCCTACCATTTTCTGTACAGGCAAACAAGCTGTTAAATGAGAGGTCTGGGAAGCTAACCCCTTTACACAATCCGCCTTGGCTTCAGCATTCATCTACAGCTGGCTGACAAGCGTTTTCAGCAAAGTAGGATGTCCAGTAAATGTGTATGCCAGTGGAATCTGGTCAAATGATGCATCAATTCAATCGAATAGACAAAATGATGCAATGCATCCTTCTGATCCTATGGAGTAATCAACACTAGAATAAATATGTAACTTAAAAAAGCTGCATCACACCTGTGATTTCATAAGTGGACAACAGTGACTGGATGATACACACCTTTTGATAAAAAAGGTTGATATAAGCCATTTATAATAATGTATCACTGGGGAGCATTTTACAGCTGTACTTGTTCTCCAACTGTGTATCATTTATCATGCAAAGTACTTGAGTTCTCTGGTGCATTTGGCCATATGGGAACATTGTGATGCACTTAATTTCATAGACAGATAACGAATGAGGGAGGAAGGCAAAGACAGGAAAGAGGAAAAGTGCTGTCTATGACTTCCTCCAGCTCTTTAAGCCAAAAAAAGAGCAATGATTTCTTCCCCTGAATCAGCTGCAGCACTTCAGCAGAGACAATACCACTGAGAGGTGTTTGGGAAGAAAAAATGGAGGAAGAATGAAGAATACCCCCATGCGTTATTGAACACATTAACTTCCATACAAAGCATTGCATGGAAGTAGCAGCTATTCACTCAATGCACATCACTTGAGAAACATTTTCTGTATTAAATGAATGATGGTAAAGATTAATATAACATTGATGACAATATTTTAATGATAATGAAGAACTGAAAAAGACTTGTAGACTTGTTGTAAAAGAATATTCAAAGAGACAAATATGTAAGGCAACAAGAAACAGCGGCAGTCAAAGAGAGCTTTTAGGAATACTTAATGTCAATACCTCCACCATGAAGACTAAACACACAGAGAGAGGACATTTGGCATTGCATTGTTGTCTCTTAAATATGTTTTGGTGAGACCAGACAGACCAGTAAAAAGGCCTAACCAAACTGCAAAAGAAAAGTTTACAATGCATCCTTATCTGCCTAAATTACAACATTTAGCAGAACATCTTGTTCCCAATAATTGAGATGATTGAAGAAGTTTGGTTACGGTTAGATGATCATGATAATGGTGAAAAGAAATTAATTTTGACTGTGGAAACTGAAAACGAACAGTGGTGTCCTGTGTCAAAGTAACATGCTTTCTTGAAGAATTCATCCACCCCATAATTCAGTCGTAGACATTTGAACACAAATTACACATGCATTTGTTTTCATGTAAGGAAGGCCTTCAAAGTTATCTTGGTATACGTGAAATGACAAAACAAAATTCTAAATCCTAACACATCTCATAAACAGGATCGAGCCAAACCCTTGAGATAGAGTATGACTCATCTTCTAACCCAATCTGCCACTATGAGTTATTAGCAATTAGATGTTGGGGAAACATAATTCCCCCTGAACTCATTTGCAAAACAGTAATTACTTTCAATGATTCAATGCCATTGCAGGAAGTCCAGTAATGGTCTCATAGTGCAGTACAGTATAAAGTTGTGGCGATGGGTTGGCATATGCTAACTGACTTTGGCATTGTGGTCCACAATTAACATCCAGTTTTATCTATTTCCCAGTTTAAAGCTTTAAAGTGAGATTGTGTAACTTTTGAATAGGTGCCAGTTATGGGATAGTACTACATATGAAAACCTACTGTAACAGTAGCATAAGGGTAGAAAGAAGAGTCCTAAAGTCATTGGCAATATTCACCTAAGGTTTGCTAACAAAGAAAAAAGTTACTAGTCGTACCAGATCAAATAAGGCTGTAGAAGCAAAAACACTCAGTAAATTGAAATAAGCAAGGGTGAGTTTGAATGATCATTTCTCATTTGTAAGAGGAAGAATGTGGCATTTTGTCTTTTATAAATTACATAGACTTGTAGATTAAATGAGAAGTTGTTCTCAAACAGTTTACCTGGATAAATAAAGGTTTAATTAAAAAAAAAAAGAGGCTACAAATAAAACTTGAATGTGACATATTCAGGGAGAAGCTCCCAAAATGGTGGACTTGAAAACTTGAACCCCAATCCTCTTGGCAAAATCTGAAATTAAGGTTTCTTATTTCTTCTACTTCTTTCCCTCCTCTGTTTTTTTAATTCATGCCTCCACCCAGCCTTTGCATGTATGGTTTACTTTAATGTTTTAAATGGGACTAATGCTGGATCCTTAGTGCTCCCCAAGAGGGTGTGGACTCTTAATGTCCCCCACCGTACACTGCTTCTTTGCTTTCACCCAGGGAATGCCATTGACATGGAAATCTTTGTACTGTACAGCACCTTTGGGCCACACACACACACACACACACACACACACACACACACACACACACACACACACACACACACACACAAGGTCACGAGGCATCAATGTGCTTTGTTAGTATTGTGAACATTTTATACCTCTTCAGAGCATGTTAAAAGAGAGAAGCCTTAGACTTTTCAAAGTGAAAACATGGCTGAATGAGCTTCAGCTTGAAGCTGCTAAGCTCCAGTCACTCCAGTTGAAAATGTGTGCCTTGTGGAATTTAACATTTACAAGAATGTTTTACTATGTAAATTTGGTAATGAGTGAAGCAATTACAGATTCCAAGTGGCTACTGCTGTCTCTTTACACTGTAACCTATTATTACTTGCTCTACATCATTTTGTACCTAACCACAAATTGAGCTGTTTTCCACTTTTTTGTCAATTGTCAGCAGGTGTTACTGACTGTCAGTGTCAGCAGGTTCTCGGTTTAGACATATCCTGGGATAGGAGGGGTAACTTTCTAGGCTTAAATTTGTCTTGATTTTTGTCCAACTACCTCACATTACACAAGTCTACGAGCTAATTAAGAACGGATTTAATTCAACAGACCAGTCTTACATGTCTTTGTGAAACCAAATTCTAATTTAAAAGATGTGTGGGTGGTTCATTTTTGAAGCAACAAAGCTATTGCTTTTCATGTTTGTATGAGCCAGTATTCCAAATCAGTGAATACTTTACTTTCAAGGTTGAACGCCTACATGTTGGTGGATCAGGTGCAAGCTGTCAAGGTGGAGATTTTTCAGTCATTCAAAAAGGTGAAGATAATTGCCTTACCAATTTGTGTAACCCCTCACACGTCCTTGTCTTCAGCAGCAGTCTTCCATGATTACTGCTGTGAACAGAAACAACTGAAGTTGATGCACCCAGGCCACACATAACTTACAAATTTGGACAAGATATGTTCCATATCCAAAACCCATCTTAATATCTAGAAACTCAATCACTTCAAGTGATATGCGTGTGGAATGAAGATGTAGATTTTCCTAATGACAAATCGACAGATTAGATAAGAATGGCTCTACACTAGAGAGGAAGATAAATATGTTTTGGATGATTAAGAAAAGCAATTCTACACACGATGCCAGTATCATTGTAAACTAAACTAGCTCAGTTTACTAGCTAAGTTAGCTAAATTATGGCTAAAAAATACAAACACCTCTAATTGTAATGCTTCATTGTAATAACACAATAAAAGGTGTTGTCAAATAGAGAGCTAAAACCTTTCTAGTAGTGCCAAATTAGCAAACAGCAGCAGATTCTTTAGTTGTCTTTGACAAAAAGCTAATGTAGCTAATGTTGCTCTGACAGTGAAGTTACTAACATTGCTAGGATTACCTTCTAGCTACAAAACATTGCTATAAGTTTGTGTGATTTAGCTACACCTGCTCCATCTCCCTTTCCCACCCGCTGCCATATGGAGACTACTTTTGGGCCAATCTCTGGACACCACTGTGATGGGTATGTCAACATTGATTGAAATTCAAAACCCTCCATCCATCCATTTTGCACCGCTTATCATGGCAGCAGGGAACTCTAAATATTTTTGGCTGTACCTTATCTATTATTTTTCTTTGCATAAGCAACATGTATTCTAAACACCAAATGTTGTTCTTTGTAATAGGTTATGCTACCTGAACTCTAGCTAACGTAAGACACACTTGGCCAGATACGTTAGTCACTCTCTCTCTCTCACACACACACACACACGCACGCACGCACACACACACACACACACACACACACACACACACACACACACACGATTAAAAGGCTTGACAAAGGAATACTGAATAATGGAGTGGGAATGTAATGGAAATTTGGTGTATATATCAGGCTAATATGGAACCGCTAAAGGGATAGAAATGGTGTTTATGTGCCCAAGGTTATTGACTGCTACTTTGTGCTTCAAAACTGACCCTTGAAGTGACACTTCAAACCACTCAACAGCAATAATAACAGTAGATCCATAAAGCAGTGTCCGTTATATATAAACAGATAGAATCAGGACAAGACACAGCATGGATCTTGTATATTCAAAATCAAAAGAGCAACAGCAATATTTTTAGCTGTGATGGAAAAAGCACCAAGTCCATTATCTCACTAAGTATAACAGGAAACAAACAGTCTTTTAAAGCCTCTGTGAAACCTTTCATCTTTTCGATATTACAAGCGGGCTAAATGAAGAAAAACTGAGTGGAGGTCAGCAGCAGCCTGCTTTCTCTGGTCCCCTGTCCCTTTAAAGACAATGACCTGACTAGCAGGGCAGCTTGGCTGAAGATGAGAAAGTAGTTATTTCCAGCACCCTCCTCATTTATTTGTGTACGTGTTTTAAGAGACCTAAAGCAGCAGGCTGGATGCCTGGGTGCCATGCTGATAAAGCAAGAAGGGAACTCTGCACTTTTACCCAAGGCCCCTGAGTGAGTCGAGGGGCAACATGGGGGGGCTCGGACAGGGGATCAGGGCTCTAAGCCAGGCAAATACACTCGGGTGGATAACATGTCTTTAATGCTACTGATGGACTGCCCAACTGGCGCCCCGGCTGACTGGCACAGTGCCCAACGTTCTTCCACTGGCTGGGCGGCTGTATAGCTTGTATGACTGTTGTGAGACAGAGAGGGAAAGTCAGGGGTGACAGACAGACAGACCGCAGACAGACAGACAGAGGCAACATCAAACACACAGGACACACAGAGGCCAAAGGCAAAGACAGACTAACAGATGGGGCGAATCAGTGACGGACAAACTGGGTGGAATCTAATACATATGGGGTACATACCTACACTCAATTGATGCATATTTTACATAGAGATGTGAGTTTAGTTATTGTATCAGATGTAGCCTATAGCATCAAACTAAAGCTACATAAGGCTAGATGTTTAATCACTCATGTCCCTTCCAAGACTCTATAAAAATGCAAAAGCAGCCAGACTGATACAAAATATGACTATTCTGTGTGCATTCAACTGATGCCAACCTATAAGATTTTATGATGCTGAAGTTGAACCAAACCATTATCAACACTTCCTTATCTGTAAGACATTAGCATATCCATCTTTCCAAGCTACAATTCATTTTCCTGATTTCCATTTGAGAACCTGTGAGTAAACAATCTGTTAGAAGAGCCTGGCATTTCTAAAGAAAGCTACACTCTCCTGGCAGATCTCATGCTAAATGTGCTCAGTCAACCTTGAGTTGCAGTCTGAAATAACAAAACCGAGAACAAAAAGGAGGGAAAATGCAGATTTTAGACATTGGAATGCCATGTATCAATTGACTCACATTAAGTGAAAACTGAACCAGTATGGTTTACTACAATGTCAAACATGTCAACTCTCGTCCAGTAGTGATACAAGTTCTTCATGGTCCAATACTTAATAATAAGTACAGACTGGTCTGTACCTGTACTTAGAGGTCAAAACCAGCATCATCGTCAATGCAATAATAGTTTAAGGGAATTTGGAAAAGAAAGTGAAACCAGAACTTTCAGAAGTAATAAAACCTCATTCAAAATCACATTGGCAATACTTAATCAACAGTATGTCATGCAGCACACTTCATGTCTAGATAATGATGGTGGTTTTAGGAAAAGTATATGTTTATTTAACATTTCTGTTTTTAGCATTTAACAAACACATTTTCCCAGAAGCCCAAAGTAATTTGCCATTTAAACATCACAAGATGTTTAAATGGCAAATGACATCACAAGATGTTTAAATGGCAATGCAAGAGGCCAGTCAGGTGGTTGCCGCTCGTTCAACCATGGCTGTAACGACAGCACGACAGCGAAGAACAGAATGGGTGTTTTTTAGACAGCAGAGAAGAAAACCAAAACAATAACCTAAAAGAGGCAAAACAGCTCTGTAGAGCTGAGGGAAAATGTCGCTTCGTCCCTACAAGCAACCCTTTTCACACTATGCATTGTCATTATATAACAGCTTTAAATATTGTATTAATAACACTTCTTAAAAGAGCCATATAACCAGAATATATTTGTTACTGGGAGAAGTCATTGGCCAGAGAGTCTCAGGTATTTTATGAATACTCTTCGTTCAAATATATTATGGTCAGATTTATTTATCTGTGTGATCCAAGAAAGATTATTGCAACCTAAGCAAGGGACTCTTGTTCTTTAGTTTTGGTAGAGGTTTCTTCGATGGGCAGAGCCACACTCCAATAACTCACTACTACACAAAATGTAAACATAACATGCTCAGGGAATCTGAATGTTTTCAATCTGATAATATCTGCTGCCACAAACACCAGGACACAGATTTATTTAGAAGGACTGACTCAGCCAACTGATCAGCAGGAAACTATTTTAAATGGGATGACTAAATATACTGTATACAATTAGCTCTAACAGGATGGACTGTTGATATTTGGAAGGCTCTTAAGGAAATCAAACTGTGTTTAGATTGCCAGACATTTCGACTGCTGCGGGTTATTTAATAAATAAACAGCTGAAGCTCTGGGCCTTAGATTCTGTTATGTGTTTGCTTCAACGTCCTTTGAGTGGTCTGGTCAAGCGTTTACCATATATTATTATAAACCCTCATCTTGAGAGTCTGCTTACTTAATAGAAACACAAGCTTGATCTGTACTATTTGTTTTAATTTGCAGAGTCTGAACTGAAATACAGCACAGCCTAGAGGCTAACACTACAACACTGTACTAACTCAATAAGAATAATATATTGAGCTGATGATGTCTTTTTTTGTATAACATGGTTAAAGTGCCTAATTAATGTTTTCACGTTTCTCTAACAAAACAAGTCTGAGGTTAAAGCCACTATGTGTAATATTTCTATGAGACTCTAGTATATACAACCCAAATCAGAAAAAGTTGGGGCAGTACGGAAAACACAAATAAAAAAAGAAAGTAGTGATTTCTAAATGTACTTTGACTTGTATTTCATTGCAGACAATACAACAGCACACAATTTAATGTGTTCCTCATGATTTTTATTGTTTTTTTTTTCAAATAAACAAAATTCCTATTTTGGTTCTTGCGACACATTTCAAAAAAAGTTGGAACAGTAAAGCATTTACCACTTTCTAATGTTGCCATTCCTTTTCACAACACTTAAAAGACGTTTAGGGACTGAAGACACCAAGTGATGAAGTGTTTCAGGTGTAATTTTGTCCCATTCTTGCTGCAAACAAGTCTTAAGGTGGGCAACAGTACGGGGTCTTCGTTGTCGCATTTTGCGCTTCAAAATGCGCCACACATTCTCTATTGGAGACAGGTCGGGACTGCAGGCAGGCCAGTCAAGTACCCGTATCCTCTTCCTCCGCAGCCAGGACTTTGTAATGTGTGCAGAATGTGGTTTTGCATTATCTTGTTGAAATATGCATGGAAGTCCCTGGAAAAGATGTCTTCTTGAAGGCAGCATATTGTGCTCCAAAATCTCTATGTACTTTTCAGCATTAATGGTGCCATCACAGAAGTGCAAGTTACCTTTGCCAAGGGCACTGACACAACCCCATACCATGACAGACCCTGGCTTTTGGACTTGTTGCTGGTAACAGTCTGGATGATCCTTTTCTTCTTTGGTCCGGAGCACACGGCGTCCATTTCTCCCAAAAAATACCTGAAATACTGATTCATTTGGACACAGTACACGTTTCCACTGTGTGATGGTACATCCTAGATGCCTCCAAGCCCAGAGAAGTCGACGGCGCTTCTGGATCCTGCTTCCTTTTGGCACAGTACAGTTTTAACTGGCATTTCTGGATGTAACTACGTATTGTGGTACTTGACAAAGGTTTGCTAAAGTAGTCCTGAGCCCATGTGGTGATATCGCTTCTAGATGAATGACGATTCTTGATGCAGTGCCGCCTGAGGGCTCGGAGATCACAGTTGTTCAGCTTAGGCTTGCGCCCTTGTCCTTTACGCACTGAAATTCCTCCACATTCCTTGAATCTTTTAATTATGTTATGCACTGTTGAAGGTGAAATAAGCAAATGTCTTCCTATCTTTCTTTGAGGAACATTGTTTTTTAACAATTCAATAATTTGCTCTCGTATTTGTTGGCAAACTGGCGATCCTCGGCCCATCTTTGCTCCTAAAGGACTAGACCTTTCTTGGATGCTGCTTTTGTACCAAATCATAATTACAATCACCTGTTGACATCACCTGTTTCAAATCACATCATTATTTAACCAATTTACCTGATTACTAGCACTAAATTGTTCTTGTCCCAACCTTTTTTGGAATGTGTTGCAGGTCTGAATGACAGGAAAGGATGTATATTTACAAATGAAATTAAGTTGACCAGACAAAACATGAAATATTTTGTGTTCACATTGTCTGCAATGAAATACAAGTCAAAGTACATTTAGAAATCACTACTTTCTTTTTGTATTTGTGTTTTCCATACTGTCCCAACTTTTTCTGATTTGGGGTTGTACAATATTTATGGTGGATATGTTTGTAGAAAAATTAGACAACTCTGCGGGAAATTGTTGCAACCTATGTGTTGCTTTCAGCCCATTCATCACATGGTGTCTTTTTTAAAACTACCCCTGGGGTACCCCCATTGTCGTTCCCTATCTGAGCCGGCAACCTACGACACCAAATGTAATTTCCCAACAACTAAATTGTGGAAAGCGGAAATGCTTTGTGGTTAGTAACTTTGGAATACCACTAAAGGTGGTGTAGAAGGCCAGTGGGCCTGCTAGCTGGTCGGTTGGGACAGCTGAGAAGTGGCCTCAGAGCTGTGGGAGTGGCCTGGCCCAGATGGCCATCCTATACAGCCCAGGGACTCAATACCTTTCTTTCCCCCCTCACAGACCAGATGGAGACCATTTCAGTGGCCTGAAAGACCTGAGAGAGAGAGAGAGAGAGAGAGAGAGAGAGAGAGAGGAAGGTGGTGTTGGGGGTGTCTCGCCTTTCCAAAATCTCTAATTACCACAATTGTTAAAGGCTGCTTTTTTCTTGCTTTTTCTGACACAAAAGCTCCCTCCCAACATGCACTGCAAGCCCTCCTGAGAATTCCTATAGGAGACCAGACTGTTTCACACAAGACAGAATTCAGAGAGAGAAGGGAAAAAAGAGAAACACAGAGAAGGGAAGGAGAGAGGAGAAAAAAAACCACATTAAAGATATGCAAATCCAACTGTCTGGGGTGAGGAGCATTAACCAGCGTTAGTAGGATAGCTGCCTCTATTTTTAGTGTTTGCATGTGTATGTGTGTGCACGCATGAGTGTGTGACTGTCTCTCTCTTTGGAGGTGTGTGATGACTTCCTTAAGCCCTGGCTTTCATGTTCTAGTGAGACAGTCTGGGCGTCGAGATATGTCGGCAGAAATATTCTGCCTAATTGAGACACTTCACAAATGAAGCTGTCAAGCTGGGCTTCAAACAGAATACACAACAGCAGTTGAAAGAGAATTTCTAGGACAGCAGTGTGAGGGAGTTTTTTCTTTCTTTTTCTAAACAAGTACAGTGCATTAAATGATTACAGGTGGTTTCAGGACAGTGATCAGAGTTGCCAAGGATGTTTAAAAAACAATTCCACACAGAGCCAAGGAGAGTCAAAAATAGCAGCCATGCCAATCACGTCTTCAAGTCAAATGAAAAAAAGTCAAGGGGAGGGATGCATTTAACTCATTTGTTTAGTACATCCAAGGCCAATGTCAAAGCCATGTAGAGGGCTTTCAGGTGATGTAATGCAGCGTCTGGCAGGCATGTTGGCCTTTCTTAGTTCCTGGAAGCAGCATGGTTGTTTCCGAATGTACAACATGGCCATGTCAACATTCAGAGACCAGAAGATGCATGTTTTAGATACGAATTTATAGCACTGTATTGATTATTTCTGTGCCTTCAAACTCAAGCAGGTCTCTAACATTTTTAAGGCCCCTTTACACTGTGTGATTGTGAGCTGTCTGTGATTAAAGTTGACAACTGTGAGAGAAACGTGTTAAAATCTTTGGTCCAATGTAATGCCTTATAATAAAGTTCTCATCATTCATGAAACACAGATGACAGGAAATGAACTGAAAAGAGCGGGACGGGTCTGAGAGTGAAACAATTTTCAAACATGTTTCTTATCTTAAAACTCTTCTAAATGTTGATAATTGGATCCACCTGGTTTTCCGTAATACAGACGGTTTAAAAAATTAGGTTACTATGACACAGTTTGCCAACAAGTTATACAAACCATACGACAATATACGGGGCTTCCTATCCTCTTATATGACCCATAGGAGCTTTTCATTAATTAGCGCCCCTAGCAGTGGCAGGAAATACTACCCACAGGTGTTTCCGTCCTCATATCTGACTGTAACTAGGGCTGGGTTAAAATATTCGATTCTCCAAGTAAATTCAATCAAATCGATCTTTGTTCAAGTGATCTGATATTGATTGATAAAATCCCAAAATTGATCTTTTAATATATGCCTTTTCACTATGGATGTATAAGGGCATCACTTGACACACACAGGACTTTCAAGCGGGGGAGCAGAGTTTGTGTCCCGGAAGAAGTTGAAATGACGGTAACCTCAAGGTGCCCTGTACCCTCAGCCGCTGAAATGACGGTAACCTCAAGGTGCCCTGTACCCATCTCACAGTCACCTTTTCTTGGATAAATGTAACTGTAACGCCCAGAAGTACTGTAAATTTTTTCAGATATGATGTTAGTTCTGTTACGTAAAAAGTACTTTAAAAAAACTTGTTGGGGTCAATTCTTAATCCAAACGGTGATGCGCGTGTCGACCCACAACCCACGGGTCGGGCCCGTTCAGGGAACCTTTTAGGAAATATCACGGGTTCTGGTCCGCTTTACATCTGTATTTTTGAAATGCATTGAAGAAAGTGTGCAGTGCTCCACTGCTGCAATGCATTAGCATTGTATTTTAAATAATTGCTAATGCACTGCAGCAGTGGAACACTGCACACTGATTTCAAAGGAAGCATTTCTTCCTGATAGTCAATGGCTGCAGCAGAGCTTGGGGCTACTGTAATGGAGGTGCATAGCTGTGTGGAAAGTGAATCAGTAAAACAATATGAGTCTCTGCTCTGAAACTTTCATCATGAATTCTATTAGTTCACTGTGTTTGTCAGTACAGTCTTTGTTTGGACAAGAAGAGCTGAGCCCTGAGAACAGCAGGCTACTGAGGGCCTGCCGCAGAGTGTGATACCTTTGGCTACGGATAGCATATGGCACTGGGAACTAGATACAACACAAACAAACACAGGACACAGGGATGGGCAGTCACAGATGATGGAATTACATTGGCTGTATACCG
The DNA here is from genome assembly GCA_023631565.1 of Gymnocephalus cernua. NCBI lineage: Eukaryota > Metazoa > Chordata > Actinopteri > Perciformes > Percidae > Gymnocephalus > Gymnocephalus cernua. The sequence continues at coordinate 32,860,151 of CM042430.1, forward strand.
TGTGTATGTGCATATTCTTGACGCTGCATGATTGTAGGTGTATGTGCGTGTACTGTACAGTATGTGTGTGCAGCTGAGCACTTAGCTTATAGTTTTCAGCAGCCAATGAAAAAGACAAAATTCAATGTCAAGTGCTGTAAACAATGGACATGTTCAGTATGTGCTTTGAAGAAAGAAATTCCATGTTGGTGCCACTTCTTCAGAGCATGTACATGTGAATAGGGATAGGTAAAATATTAATGAGAGGGATTGTAACAGACACATCAGCCTGTAACTTGTGACACTTGACTGCATCAAATTCCTAATGCACAATTAAGTGTCCAGGCATAAGAAAATAATGGACAAGGCGTAGGCAAAGAAATTCCATGAAGCAAGGTTGAGAGATGCTTCTGTAACAAGTTAATTGCAGTATTTAGTATATCAGCACACCTCAGGATATATGATCTTAATATACTATGGCCACTTAGCAGAGTAAATATGTTAATATTATAGTTCCTTTTTGTTCCTTCATCATTCACTTCTGTGCAGCTTCATTACCTGGTGTATATTTTACTATTGTTGTTTGCATATTTATAGTTATTTATTTATGTATTACAAATTCCATAAATCAAATCATTTTTTTAAATGTATATCCTTTGAATGTTTTTTGTGATTAACAGTATGAGTCTGTCTTCCTATTGTGTATTTGTAGATCTGAGTGGCAAGCTGCTGCAAACAATTCCTCTTACAAAAAGTAATGTTTTTACAAGTGGGTGCACAATGTCATACAGGCAGTAACGCAAGACATATTTCTGCAGAAGATTTCAAGCCACCAATTGACACCCTCTAACCCTCCAACAAATGTGCCTTGCAGGCTTTAAAATGGACTTTAAAAATTGGCTTTGAAAACGAGGTTCTACGAGGTTGATTGAATGCATTCAATGCATTTGTTAGACCTCAAGGATACACACAAAGCATTTTGGTCGGAAACACTGTTTACAAGAAAACTCCCTGGGGTACCTTTAAAGCTTCAGTGCGTAACTTTTTGATATTAATGAAAGTCCATTACATTCAGGCCATTGCCAAATGAGTTGCTACAAAGCTAATTAAGACTACCAGGTCCACACAACTCTCAGTAGGGCTGTGTTCAGAAGAAGGATAGTTCAGCTGTGTGTTTTATTTGTTCTTGTTTTTATGTTATTGTCTTTTAGCATTTATTTATTATTATATTTATTTATTTATTGTATAGGGCCAAATCTGTATGTACTATTGATAGCTTAATCGTTTTATCTCACTTACCACCAGTCCAGGGACAGCGGATGTAAAATAGCCTTCAGGCTAATTCTGGCACAGTTTTATTTTTATGTATTATTAGTGTGCATGGTCCCTGACAAATAAACCTGAAATAAATAAATTGTGTCGTCCGGCAACTTTCATGCGCAGAAACTCAAGTGAAGATAATTACCTCTTCTTTTTTTTAATCCTCCATGTCCTCCTTGGCTACTAGCAACAGCATGGACGAGGGATGGGGGTGGTGCGCGATCACGCAAGGCTTGTATCACGTTCACGTGTTGTTGTCATTACTTAGAATTCGTCATGGAGGCGACAGAAACTATGCACTATAGCTTTAAAAGTTTATCTATAACATTGGTATAGTTGCAATGTTTACTTAGATATATTTCTTATGTACAGTATTTTAAATTGCCTTGTTGAAAAGTGCTAGAAACTTGCCTTGGAGCCGAGTATAGAGTTGCATATAGGAGGAACTACTTGTTTTGGAAGTTTCTTTCTCGACTGTACATTTGTAGTTGAGTCTGTCACCTAACATTGCCTATGCAGAAAAGGAATTAGACTTTTACTTCTGAAATTCTGGACACCTGAAATAACTCCTCCAATTTTTTTTTTTTCCAGGGTGTGCACTTGATTTAGAACTGTGGGAGTCCTGATGTACATTATAACGGGCACAATTTTATTCATGGCCATAGTGTCAAAAAGAAAAGAAAAAGTCATCAGCACTGGATCCAATTCACCTAAACTGGTGCCAGGATCCAAATCAAGTACAAGTAAGTATGTAGACACAGTACTAGGTTGATTTGCATAACGTGCGTCCATGTGTCGGAATAGAGGAAGATGGCAGCGCCCGTAAGCATGGATTTGTCTGAAGAAGCTGCAGCTAAAAAACATCGCCAGCGGTCATCTAAAGCGTGATTCATGCTTCAGCATTAAATCTACGCCGGGGCTACGTACGTACTGTAGGTACGTGGAGACACGGACCCTACGCCTTAGCCTTACGTGCACCTCTTGAAAAATGTAACTACACGTCGCGGCGACGCACGTTGCTCGGCTGTGGCTTGGTAGTGTTGCATTTCCCCTAGTCTCGCTTTGCCAGACCCTCCTCCACAGCGCTATGAAGCGGAGGAGGATCTGGCTAGTCCACACAGCAAACTGTTGTGCATGAGAAAACTGAGATTGGACAGAAAGTCTAGCTAGCTGTCTCAAATTACCATTCAGAGATCTGAGGAGCAGTTAACAATAATCCTCATAAATCCACACAAAGAAAGCGGAAGGAAATGAAAAAGACATGCATCTGGCGGAATTTCCTGCGGCTCCTATAAAAATATTGATTCTCCAAAGTTCAGTTCAAATATCTTTAGAATAATATGCAATCGAAAAAATAATCGTTAAATGAATCAATGACAAACAAAATCATTAGACAGACTCATTACTGATGTTTTTCATTGTTGTTCAAGAGAGAGTATATTTTTCACTCAATATTTGATCTGTCAGCTTGTAACAATACTTTCTTTGACTATCAGATCAAATTGAAAATGTTGCCTTCACGACAACAGTAGTGTAGCTGTTTTAAGGAGAAGGATTAGCATTAGCTGCAGCAGAAGTCTGGTGGATCATAGCCAGAGGAGAGAATGGCGAGTGGGGTCTGACAAAAAGCAGGAGGCCTAAAGTCAGCCCGGCCCTGGAGCGAAAGCTGCACTCCACAGGGACACAAATACACTGAACTCAACCACAAGTCTCTTCTGATAAACAATGAGTGAGAAAACACACATGTTGGCAGCACACATGTTGGAGCATACATGAAAATACATGCAGCACCCAAAGTGTTTGTTGAGGAGACATTAAAGCCACAGGCCTGTTGTACAAAAGGATCCTTTGTTCTGTTACTACAACACACACACACACACACACACAAACACACACACACACACACACACACCATACACATACACCAAACAACATGAGTTGTCCATGCATACCAGGCAGAGCAGAAAGAGGCTGCAGGTACAAGGCTGTCTGGGACTGTTGGAAGTCTGAAATGTGCATCTATCTCATACATCTGTGATGTCTTACTGGAGTGCAGCTACACTGCATATCATCCTGTACATGCATCTATTGTTTCATGTTAGAGCGTGTGTGGGATGTACTTTACTTGACTCGGGTCACCTTACAGCAGGCTCTGTCAGGAGGTGAAGATGAACTGTTAGGAGCGAAATGTCTCTCTGTGTCAGCATATCAGTCTGGCAGCCTCCCCCTCCTCCTCCCTGCCGCCCTACATTTCTATAATAATATGTTGTAATATATAAAATGGAGATATCCTAGAAATATGCAGGAATATTACAGTATATTATACAGTGTATGTATGCATACATACAGTGTATCAAAATGTAAATTACAAACTCACAACAAAAAGCTGTCATTACATTTTGCAGCATATAATTAATCAATTAAGAAAACGAGATCTTCATTGAGTAGATTGCCAGAGTCTATGAGCCACTGCAGTGCATTTTACTTTGTGTGAATTGGATTTGCAGGAAATCTGCCAAATTGCTTTCAAGCACAAAACAGGAACTGAATGATGTCAGAGCACAGAGCACAAATGTAAAGCATTGAAAAACTTCAACAAGTATTTTTCTATTACATTGAATATCCATGACCGACTAAGCAACAGTCAAAGTTGATATTTGATACAAACACATTCTTAGGTCAAACATTCAGCAAATCTGCTTCATTAGGGTGTGTGAGAGTTGTATAATCAGCTAGGATTAGCAGCATTTTTGGTGTTGATGGAATCAATATATTGATTCCAGATCCATGTTGAGCATTAGTCAGTTCAAGGACAGAAGCACTTACGAAAAGACTAACTGAAAGGACTGAGCTGTGTAAATTCCATTTCTTAGTTTCACCACATCTGTATTCAGACTTTAAAGTTACTATATGTAACTTTTTAATGTTTCTGAAACTGTGTAATTTTTCCATCTAATGACCATAAAGGACCTTGACCGGGGGGAAGCCGAGTCAATATGTATGCCCTCAGGTATGTAATACTGTATGTCTATTTCATTCACAAAATAATTTTACAATGCGCAGTGTGGTTATACGTCAGTAGCCGACATTAAATTAAATTCCTCTTCCATTTAGCGCCCGATTTTATTTATTTTCAGTCCATGTTTGTGCTGGCCTACTATTTTTTATTTCCCTTGTCCCTCTGTACTTGTGTAAAGCGTCTGTGGGTTTCATGAAATGCGCTGTATGAATCTAAGTTATTATTACGTTGGTTGCTACAACAAACTCGTGACACAGTAACAGTGATACCCAGTTTAGCTCACGAGACATCCAAAGTAGGCTATGTTACTGTACGCAACATCTGTAACTTATTCTCGTATTGTAAATTAATGATTTTCTGTCTGAGCAAAACATTTATCACAACTATATGACCTCCTGGTAACGCTAACTCAGTAATATACAGTGGGCAATACAGCAGCGTATAGAAAAGACCTTTACGACAGCAGGTGTGGTAAAAACAGTACCGCTTTTGTCCAAAGCAGCCGCTAGAATTTTAATAAATGGCTTTTAGGAAAAACTGAAAAACAGGTATTGTCCTTAATATTTGCTAAGCAAAGGTCTTTTTTAATCACAGTACTCATTAAAGGAATTACGTTAATCTTGATCACTATAAATATGCGTGTACTTTCTATTGAAAAAAAACCTGACCCCAATCGGTGCAGGCTACACGGAGAAGCTGCAGCTACGTGTATGAGCTTGCACTCAGCTAAAACGGCAATTGTTAGGGCAGATTTTAGAGTGCCTTTGTGCCTCTTAACAGACACAAAATGCAATTAATAAGCCTCCTACTCACCAACACCAGATCAATCACACACAAAATGGATGAGCTACAAATACACACAGAACTGCTGCGTGATATTTTGGCTGGACAAACTTATCACAGACAGCAACTAGCAGCTAACAGCTAGCTAGCAGCTAATACCGGGCAAGCTACCCACCAGCAGCATAGAGACAGTGTAGGTGAATTAAAACAATGTCTCAGTTGAAAACACATCTTGTTTCACGTAAGGGCCCTGTTCACGTTGCACAGACATTTTAATTGCATTTTGTGTCTGTTAAGAGGCACAAAGGCACTCTAAAATCTGCCCTGACAACTGCCGTTTTAGCTGAGTGGAAATTAGTGGAGGTACCTGCAGCTTCTCCGTGTTGCCTGCACCGATTGGGGTCGGGGGTTTTTCAATCAAAAGTACACGCATATTTATAGCGAACAAGATTAACGTCACAATTGGCCGGAATTCTCCTTTAAGAACTAATATTGTATATTGCAGAGGTCCTCTGACTGTCAATAGGCACATTATGCCTCATTATCTCGTTGAGTAGCCTACTAAATCAAAAAGAATATCATTCATCTGGCTTTTAATGGAAAGATTTGATGTTAAAAGACAGTTTTTTCCTCTCCTCTCTAAGTTTTTTAATGCTCTATACCGTCACAAACTATTGACAATACATTTTGTCTATGTGCTGCTTCAAACCACCGGACCCCTATTCAAACATAATGTCTATGCACAAGCAATATCAGCACTTTAAAAAGAGACACAAATCCAATCACTGGAGCTTTTATTCCCTGTTGGCGTATTAAAATAGCACAAGCGCTATTGTGCTAATAATATAGATGATAAAATACATCTGGGAATACATTACTGACAATCAAAAAAAGACATTTACAACAAGAGTGTGAGGTAACGCCTCTCTGTCTGACTGTCTGTCTGACTCTGTCTGGTCTGTGTTATTTTTCTTTTGCTGCCTGCCCCACCCTGTTCACACACAATCTCTCTTTTTCAAGTAAAAACCCAAGAAAACGATCTAATACGCATGTATGTTTATGGATGTACCCAGATTAATAAAAAAAAAAAAAATAGTGTAACATGACACACAAACAAATAAATCTGGGCTCTGGGCAGCTGTTCAGTCTGTAATTACCTTATTTGACACTCAGTAGATGCAATTTGCTTCCCGCCCCCATGCAAACACACAAGCTACAAACCCATATGCTTCAAACCAAAGGCGCGCACGCACACACACACACACACACACACACACACACACACACACACACACACACACACACACACACACACACACACACCTCTGCATCCACCCTCAGCAGCTAGCTCCAGTGTATGAGACGTAAGGAAGACGGTCATAGACAAGGTCAGACAGACAGAGATTGGACACTAAAATTAAACAGCTCAATCTTATTAATATAGAATTTGTATTATTTTGTTGTAAAAAATTGTACTGGTAATTATAATGTGTTTATATGCATGCTCTAATGTTTAAGTTAAACCCTTTTTGATACCACTTATGGCTGGCATTTTTCAGCAATAGCTATTAAATGGATTTGCTTTCTGTAATACCTACAGTAGTTGTCATTACTAGTAGAGCGTGCCTTTGCACAAGAGATTCACAGGAAACGATGCAAACACGTACTAGACATGATGCACAAGACAAAGCTGGTGCATGCATGCATTTTATGTGCAAACAGAATATTGTAAAAAAAAAAAACATTTTAAATTAAAAAATGTCTGCAGAGACGTCCTAGCATACACATAATATTCTAGAAAAAAACGTAAACATCTTTGGTACAGATCACCGCAGAAATCACAACATAATCATTTCAATATGTTTTTCAATGAAAATAATGATGTCATGTGCTCTATCCAAACAGCAGACATACAAAGCTAGTGACTAGCTGGTGAATATAGTGGAGCGTTTAACAGCTGTAGAGCCAGATAGAGTTGGTAGAGACCAAAGATAGAGCTAAAAGAGAGTAAATATTGGATTTACATTCGCCAGGTGACAAGAAACACAAACTCATTCAGTGTATCAGTTAATTACTCTCTTTCAAACTGTGTCTAATACTTTAGACCACAAATCAATCCATACTATGGTGAATCCCTTTCATACTTTTACTGCACTGAAGCAATACGATCAATGTTTCAACGTGGACAAATACTGTACTTCTGCTCTGCTCGCGCTCATCAGCACAGAATCCACTTTCCTCCACAGTTCTGCATGAAAAGTTTGCTTCTTAACTTCTCGAGTTATTAGATGTGACTAGCTCATTTTTCATCTTGACAGCTTCATTAAAGCATTGTGAAAAAGCTCAAAATATGTATGTGTGTGTGTCGGTATGTGTGTGATCACAAATACAGTCTCCTTGCCCATTTCCCTAAAGTCTGCTCATCCCTATGGCTATTTCAAAAGCAGTTTGTTTTTTCTTTTTTGTCTCGTCTCTCTTCCCATCTCTCTTTCAATAGCTCCCTCCTTCACAGCCATTGTCCCTTTCTCCTCTGTCATCCATCTCACCGTGCTTCATTACCTTTTACCCTTCCTATCAATTTCTCTACATTTCTACCCCTCCCCGCCTTCCTTCACCCTCCATCTTTCTTTTCTACTCCTCCTCCTTTCTCTTTTTTCACCAGGGGAAAAAAACAACACTTGTCTGCTGGCTGCCGGTTTGTCTCCAGCCTCTCCAAACCTTTCCCTGCTTTGGTATTGGCTGGCTGGAGCATCAGCTGTATTGGTATTGGCTGGTTCCAGCAGGTGAGGCATAGCTGTGACACTTAATCAATGCCCTGCAGTGGGGGAAGCATGAGGAGACACAGTGCAGCAGCAGCCGCAGCCGTCAGCATTGGCAGCTCTCCATGAAGCTGAGCATGGGGATGGCATGCCCTTCAGATGGCCGGGAACAGCAGGAGAAAGACACATACGCACACACACAAACACACAAATAAAAGCCTGCAAATTACGTTCTTTCCCAAAATGTCTGCACCTTTTCTTTCCCGCAGGCGAACGCTCAACTTCTCACAATGGGAGAGTGAGTGGGAGCGTGGCAAGCAGGCATGGCAGTACTTTCTGAAGGTCAAGAAGAGGCTCAGATAACACATGCACACACACAACAACAAACAAACTGGAACGGCTGCCAGATGCATGAAACAGAGGATATCATTATCTCTGATGTCCATCAATCTGCTTAGAAATTACAGAAAAAAAGTTGCTCCTTAAAACTCCAGAAACTCCCGAGAATCATCCGTTTTTTTAAGTTTTCTTCAGCATCAAAGTAGTCTATATCGATGACGTTTCATTTACGGGACTGTTCCGTTGGAACCATGGGAAGGTTCCGCCGCATGTCCCTCATTTCCAGTTGGATGTCCCTGTCACTGCACGATGTGAGTCTCAACACGATCTGAGTCGCGTTGAGTTGCGCATGCTCAGATTTAAACAATTTACGGCATAACGACAATAACAGAAGATGGGAACAGCAATAATCGGGATATAGAATATAGAAATGGCAGTAATTTATTATTTAGAGTAACGCATCACACGTTCACGGCATGATCCCTCACGCCAGTTAATAAAAAATAAAAAAGTCAGTGAAAATGAAGCTACATGACCAAGTTGGTTCACTGCTGGCTACAAGATAGCAATCAGACACAACAAAGGCTGTTACTTGAATTGCGTTTTGAGCTAGCATTAGCAATCAAACAATCATAGATAGCATTTGATAACTAAAACATTTTTTAAATGATTTCCATATTCTATATCTTCGATTACTGCTGTTCCCATCTTCTGTTATTGTCGTTAGGCCGTAAATTGTTGAGCATGTGCAACTCAACGCGACTCAGATCGTGTTGAGACTCTGCTTTCTTTGTGTTGGCATTCTAAACTCCGGTCGATCGAACATCCTCCGAGCTATAACTGACATTCAAATTATATTTATAAAATGATATATATATATATATATATATATATATATATATATATATATATATTAAAATTTGTGAGGGTTTTTTGAGTAAAGTTCTCATCATACACTCAACAGCCATTTTAATTCCAGAGCTCTCCTCCCTATGTGCACATGTTCCACCAAAACAAATTCCTTCCCGAGACTATTTTGCAGAGGCGCCATACCTGCATCCGGCGGCTAGCGCCACCCAAGACGATTGTGATTGGTTTAAAGAAATGTCAATAAACTAGAGCAAGTTTTTCTTCTATCCCGGAATGTTGTGTTGACTAGCCAGACCTTCCCCCGCAGCGCTATGGAGATAGGTCTGGCAATTCGAGACTAGCATCAAAGTAATCATGCTAGTGATCTACATTCCACCATAGATGAGTACAGAGGCTGCCCTGTCTGATCTTTGGGAACTAAAAAGACCTGAACCATAAGAAGTTATGCCTGACTTCCATCAACATATTGACTGTGCCACAAGGGGATTAAACACTCTGGATCACTACTACACGACATTCAAAATGGCTACAGAGCGGAATCACTAGCTGCGTTCTTGAAGAGCGACCATGGTCAAAGTATGTAAACAAACTACGGCACATGCCCCTAGTGGCTAAGGACATGGTCAGGCCAATCAGACAGTCTGCACTGCTCGACGCAGTCTGGAACACGTTCCAGACCACCATTTTCGATGTCATCAATGACATCAGTGGATTAACATAGACAGAGTCTATGGTAGATTTAATTTGAAAAACAACAGAAGCAACTGTACCTAAAACTCATTCCACAATCAGAAACCATGGATTACCAGAACCAATTAGGAAGCAGCAGCCTACAATGTAAAAAAGAGCAATTAAGGAGGCAGAAATTGACTACAGGAAGAAAGTGGAACTACAATTCCAGAAGGGCAATCAGCATGTGGCACGGTTTTAAGAACTATAACACATTACATACCTGAGTAATACTGTATGTCCATCTGGTGAATATAGGTCCAATATTCACTGTTCTTTTAGCTTTATTTTTGGTCTCTATCAGACAAAAAATAGAGATAGAAAAATAGAGAGGAAAAACATCTGACTCTTCAGCTGTGAATTGCTCCACTGTGTTCATCAGCTAGTCACTACGTAACTGTGTCTGTGTGCTGTTTGGTGCTGAGCAGGTAGTGTACAGTGGATTTAAAGAGTGTTTTCTTTGAAAAAACAAAAACAATGAGGGCGGTGAGAGTGAATTGAAACAGTAAAGTTGCTGCGGGACGGATAACAATAAGCTGAAACTCACTTTAAAACTAAAGCCAAAGAAAGCTGCAGATTAATCTGATACTTCTCTGTAAATTCATCACAACAAGTGACCCCTTTCACATTGTAATTTGATACTTTGTTATTGTAAAATATCAATTACTGTACAGCTTCTAAAATTAGGATAAAATATTTTGATTGAGATTAGTAGCTATGGATGGTTGGAGATAACTCAGCTTTCATTTGCGCAGGTTTTCAAAACGGCTGCCATCATATCAACGCTGATTCATCATCTAAATGTGTGCTGGGTTACAGCCATTTCGCAGCAGAAATTGGCAAGCAATACCAGATCCATTAATGCAATTTCATTCTTGAAAGATAAAAATACACCCTATACTACAAACTCCTTTTCACTCCTTCTCCCACTCACCCTTCCCACTCTGCTCGTCCTGTCTCAAACACTCCTTCCACATCTAGTCCTCCTCCCTAACCCCTGCCCTCCCCGCCCTCCTCTCCTCTGTCATGAGCCCCGTGCAGAGCCGGCAGGCCCCCCACATCGCAAGCCTATTAACAGACCTTGGTCCGCTGTAATGATGCCTCTCCTTATGTCTGTGCAGCTGCTGCAGTGCTGAATAGTGAGGATAAATGTGGGATCCTCAACATCCGCATCATTGTTTCACTGCCACTCTCTGCTGTCAGGTGTGGTAGACAGAGGAGGGAAACGCTCCAATTAGGTTTTTCCATCAACATTCATCTCATTTCTAAATGTTGTTAAATGGCTTAAGCTGATACCAGCTATACAGTATATATCATCTTCACCCTTGATTTGTTGGATGTCATAGTGTGTCATTATTATTTGTAGTTTTTAGTGGAGATATCAAGAATTCCTTACAGTAAATTGTTATTTTATCACTTTTCACCATGAAAAAAACTGAGGGATACTGTTTTTGAAATGAAAGAAAAGCTAGGAAATTAAACAATCAAAAATCATAGAATTTGACAGCCATAATCCTAACAGAAAAGCGACTTTCTATTAATGAAATGAGTGTGATGGATTTCTTTCAAATCATACTAACCCAAACAATGCCATAATTCGTTTGACTCATGAATCTAGTGAAATGTAGCCAATGATAAAACAACTAATACTTTGCTTGGTGAACAAATTTGGAATACAGGAATTCTGTACAAAGACATAAAGAAATGATGCTGGTGTTGGACTAATGTTGGCTCTCCTCCCACTAGAAGGAGTCTAAATTATTTTGCAACAACAAACACAACATATGTGTTTTCGCACATTTGTATTTGTATCTGTGTGTACATTGTGTGTCCATGTTCTATTGGACAGCAGACAGCTGCTGCAGGGTCCATCAGTCAGCGGCTGTATTTATAGGGTGATGAGTACAGAACGCTAACAGCTGCATTACACAGGGACAGAGACAAAAAGTGAGACCGAGAGGACACAGGAACCTGACATGTTCAACACTCTTCTCTTCAGTTCTGCCAGTACTCCAAATGACTATAGAACCTGTGCAAACTATGTGTATGCACAGTATTTCAAACAGCCTCTTGTTGGCACATCAGAGGCAGAGAATGCAGGGGAGACTTTTGGGACATGTCCACTGAAGCACTGAGGAGGATAAAGTGGCAGTTGCAAATAAAACATTTGAAAAAAAGGAAAATTGTGATACAAGGTAGATGCTGCTGATTCTGAATGGAGCGTTCATTGTGAAATACTGTAGATTTCCCTGCAATGTATGCTTCCTTCCCCCATGAGTTTGGGTATGTTAGTAGAGCAGTAGCAAATTTGTTGTATGGATTACAACCACAGTGTGTGAAAATGAAAAAAATATATATAATGCACAAAAATAAGCACTGTACCAAAGGAAACATTAGCTAGAGTACAGTATGTGTAACCAAGTATAAGGTGTAAGTAAGATTCTGACTCGTATTGTTTTTTAATCTGTGTTGTCTCTTTTCTCACATGCTGTGAGACCTTACAGTGAAAATGGTCTCAAAAATACAGCTTACACTGTAACACAGACCACTACCAGTCTGTCATCCCAAAACCTCAAACTCTCTGCAACACACTTGCTTTCATCTGCTCAATTACTGTATATAAAAGGTATATGACACATGAGTACTTACAGATCACTGCCAGGTGTCACCTGTAGGTTCCAGTCTGCTGTCCTGGCAGCTCCTGAGGAGAGAAGTAGATGAGACAGGTTAACACCTACATAATCAGAGACACTATAACTTAGCCAACTGGGAGGATTATTCTGATGGTTGGTACTTAAGTGGATGAAGGTAAAATGTTGAATTTCAACCATTAACTGAAAACCTGACCTGCCTGTGTGTCTTATGACTAAAGGTGGTGTCTTTTTATACCAACTGTCTCTTCCCTTTTCTTCTCCTTGCAAATGTGCATGTTTTAAATTACAGTAGCTATTGGTCTAATGTTTAAAGCATGTTGGAATCACTAAACACAGGCCTTAAGGTGGGCCCTGGTTTGACAGCTTTTTTGACAGGGCTTAAGTGTATCCAAATCTAGTGGTAAGACCCTCCTTATTTCAGTTTTGGATAGGTATGTAGCATATTCCCGAATGAATGTTACCACACAGAAAATCTGTGGCTAGGTATATTCTAGCATAGAAGTACAGTAGAAGCTGTACAGGAGGCCCTGGGAGTTGGGTGACATTTGGGTGGCAGATGTTTTTCGGAAGAATGTGGCCAATTGTACAGACAGCATTTAAACTGACTGAGATCTGATCATGTGAGCCAAGCCTACATTAACATGATTTTTCCTGAGATGAAATCTCTAGATACAGATTGATGTTTATGCCGGGGGTAAATGAAGAGTGCTGGACAGTACTGTCCTCATTGCAGTTACAAGGCTTTTCTATGTTGTCTGTATCAAATTTGTTTGTACAGAGAATGGGAAAAGGGCTTTAAGGTATCCGCACCCTCAGACTGGAATTTATTGCAGGTGATTAAATTGATATGTTGGATGCATGGCATGCACTGTAATGTGTTCCTTGAGATGTAACACTAATGTCTGTTCTTCTGTTTTGTGTTTGGGTCTATTTTCATGCGAGCCAGGAGGCGTTCGGACAGCCAGGCAGGAAGTGAAACAGGTAGAGCATCCGGTCAATTCAAAACACCCCCCCAATATCATATACATCTCCTCTACAACACCATGGACGATGAGAGATTCATTTTGGAGGTAGAAAATCATAATAAACATCACAAATCCTTTTAATAAGGACAGCGTTAGAAATGATAAGGCATGGATTTTAATTTTCAGGAGTGCTTGGAGTGGAAGGTAGCTGCTAGCTAATAAACATGTGATTGTTCTTTCAAGAACTTGTACAGACAAAATCTGTGAGTCAAGCAGGTAAGACGCTCCGCTTCTGAGACGCTCCCGGTGTGGTATGGCGCATGACGGGGCACGAGACAAAACCGCAGTGCAGCCGGAACGCAGCACAGTGGAGAATGGGAAGTGAGGGTGCCTTAAATCCCCAAATTAAATAAAGTTAGAGAAAGGAAGGTATATCAGGGTGCCCTGCAGCAGGGTTCTGAAGCCCTGACTGCTCCTGCAGAGCTGGTACAGACTGCATGCAGCAATAAAGGTTTGAGGCAGAATGATGCTGTAAAAGAGCAGAACATTAAGTCAGATTTCGCTGCATAAATGAAAGTTGTAAAGAAATTAATATAGTTAATACTTTTCAAAGTCATAGGCCTGCTGACGCTGAGTGGATATTTCATTAAAGACAGATTTACTTTGTGTAGAGTAGTTTATGATTCAGTGCACCACGGTCATGGCAGTGATGCTAATTGATTTCTAATCACAGACTGCTCCTCTGTGGAGGACACATCCTATCAAATGAGTGCGGCGCCTTGTTTACAATGTGTACAAGAGTCTTAATGAGGCTGATTACAACCATGTTGCTGCTACCGATGATGACTGCAGCACAAAGACAAAAGAAGCCAACAAGAAAACGACTGCTCTGGATTTCAGTCGGATCCCGTCCCGGTGTATTCCATTAAAATAATGATAGATCCTATCGCACATGCTCATTGCTTAATTGCCATACGGTCAGAAGTTGGCAGAAACAAAGAAAAAGACAGAGAGAAAGAGAGAGGGCTCTCCCTCTCTCTTTTTCTTTAGAGAGAGAGAGGAGTGGTTCATCCTGAGTTTGAGCTCAGCTGTGATGTAACTGTGGACGATGGCTAAGCCTGTGCCGCAGTCAATTTAGGCGCCATTATCCTCAAATGGCCTCAACTCCCTCCCTCCTCCTCCTTCCTTTTCTGTCTCTGCCTCCCTTCTTTTTCTCCCCCCTCCATCCCTTTTTTCCTCTCTTCGTGCTAGTGCCATTTATCTCCTCCACACCCTATCTTTCTTGCTTTTTTGCCTAAAAAATCTCCAACTACCCTGTTATGGCCTCATGCAGACTCTAATATTATCTTCTCTCCTCTTCTTCCCCTTCTCTTCCCCCCTCTCTTGATGTCAGCTCGTGCATGTATCACTGCCTCTGCTCTCCTCCTGCCCAGCATCCCTCCTCTCCTCTCAGGCTGCAGCACTAACCTACACACATACACACTTAGAGAATAATATGTCCTGCTATATTCCCTTCAGTAGGACTCTGGCAGTGTGAAAAGCGTTAACACGTTGCAAACTGTCCACCCCCACAGTAAAGCTGTTTATTGGATAACCTAACTGCTTTTAATAACAGTATATCTCCCAGACGTATTTAGCTCTACTATATGTTTATGGCCCCTTCACACATCTCAACCTCTCCCTGCACCACTCTCATCATCGCTCACCTTTTAAATTCCCTCCCTCCTCATTTTCTTTCTCGCTTCCTTGCTACCTCCGCCGTCTCCTTGTGCTCGCCTGTCAAATCAGGTTTTTCGTGTTTACTGCTTTGGTTGGAGACAATGTTGCTAATGCAGAAAACTTTACGTTTTAAAATCTGACAAGCACCGGTTTATACATTTAAACTGATTATTTAAAATGTAAAATCTTGAAAACCCTGTAAAAGCATTTTGGATGTTGTGTAACAATTTGATGTGTATCTCCACACATTCAAGTATGTGTGTACTGTATACATGTGTGTGCCCATCCCTCTCTCCTCCCCTCTCCTCTCTGACTGATGGAGGGTGGGGTAATCTGCACCGGTTGCCATGACACCAGACAGCCCTTGCTTGGCGAAGGCACGTAGCTTCCTCTCTGCTCTATTTCCCCGCAGCCCTCCACTCAGGAGTGTGTTTGCATCTGAGTCGGTGTGTGTCTATGAATCTGGGAGAGTCAAATATGATGCACATGATGCACAAAGCAAAGAGGAAAAATAGAACATGGAGAGAGCATATTTACTGTGTCCATATGTTGAACTGAGGGGGAAATAAAGCAAACAACAGCTATCTCAAGGCAAATAAAGGTTTTCGATGCAAATATTTTAGGTACATTGTACAGTGTTAAGATTGGAAATTACTACAATTACAAGATTCAAATTAGATATCCGCGTCAGAGGAAGACATTCTGATGAATTATAGTCTGGAACTTCATCCATTCCTCAGTAAACTCGGACACCCTAAAAGCTCCAGTCAAGGACTCCCGTACTTGCATTAGACGTTCACCACAGATGAATACCACAAATCTTATTTTACGAACCGGGTTGTTTCCCCTCTTCACCATTTTTCATTTTTATTCTACCTCACTGTTGAGACAACTTGTTCTGAAACCCAAACTGTCGGGGGCAGCTGGGACTTTTGAGCGCCCCAGCGTTTTTCCAGACATCAAGCATCCCGAATGACCTCACATGGAGTCGACTACAGGCATTTGTATAAGATTTTTCCTCAGTTTGTTTCATAATTGTTACACTATACATGGATTGGCTTTAGGCAAACAATACTGCAGTTGAAACAATAACTATGACTGGCTAAAACTTAGTTTTAGGCTCCACAAGTTCGGTATATGAACATATTGGTTCTTATTTCGCAGTTTCATTTAATACAAGATGTTTAATTCCTCCGGCAAATAGCTGTTCCCAGGGCTGATACAATTACTTTTCTTAGTCTCAAAAGGCAATCACAGTATTTTGAACCACTCTCCTCTCAGCTCTTGGAATCCTAATAAAGGTGTCCATGCCAGCTCCTATCCATCCATCTATCTCCAGACTCCAGCCTAGATGAATAATTTAGCAGGCTATATTTCCAGCCATCTGCTTCCCTCTCTCTCTCTCTCTCTCTCTCTCTCTCTCTCTCTCACTCACTCACTCACTCCCTCCATCATTCTTCTTTTCCCTTTTCAGTAAAGTCTCTCGGATTCTGCTCTCTTTCTTGTGTGTGTGATCAATGATGGGGTTCCACATGCAAAATCCCAATTAGAAAACCTGCAAAATGTATATTTTTTTGCATGTACATTTAGGGCTAATTGAACTTCCTTGGTCTTAAAGGAGTCTTTAATGTAAACCAGAACTCATCCTCCTCTACTCTTAGAGCTGGGCAATATGGAGAAAATCAATTATCACAATATGTTTGACCAAACACTTCGATATCAATACCGCAACGATATTGTAGTGTTGACTATTAGTGCTTTCACAAAATATTTACACAATGAGATTTTTGATAAATAATCATCAGTAATGTGGATATGTCTAAGTGGGTAAAGGCAAATAATAGAACAGTTGCAACAGTCTGGTAAGTTCAGAAAATGACGCAACTTTACTGTAATGCAGCCTTTAAAACCAGGAAAAGACAACACTTATGCCATATTATATTACAATATCCAAAATCTAAGACGATATATACTCTCATATCACGATATCGATATAATATCGATATATTGCCCAGCTCTATGTACATTATTATATTCAAGAAGCCTGCTGTTTATTTCCAAAAATGGCTCCATATTTACTGCTGGTAAACTGATGCTGTTTGCTGGACAACAGCAGGATGCACAGACTCTCTAATGATCCCCGTAGCCATTGTGCGTTTAATAGAAGTCAGGGGAACCTCGAGAATTAATATACATCCTGGATAAAATCATAAACCGTAATCAACATCTGCAACACTGCCTGTCAGAGCCCAGCAGAGGTCAGCCAAGTTCCTCTTTCCTGTCCGCATAATGAGCAAGCAACCACATGTTCCTCTACCAGCATCGTTTTTTATTTTATGTGTGCAACAATTACGCCAACTCGAGTAATTGACGATCCTCTCATGCTCGCAGCTACAGTACAAGGATCACAATCTAAGAGAAGATTAATACATAATTGTTACATATATAGCAACTGGTTGATCACATGGCATTTGGGATTTATGTAGGCAAATAAAAGCAGTCGGGGTGAACGCAAGGACGGTCTCAAATCACTGAGGAGAAGGCAGGAAGGAAGAGCCGCCGGCCCAGCAGACAGAAAGATAGGGAAATGCTCCAGTTAAGGTTAATGTTAATGGAGAGAGGATCACAAGAGAGAATTAAGTCAGGCTGATGATGCAGAAGACGATGAGGAGGAAGAAAACTGACTCAATACCTCGGATTTGTGTTTGTGTGCAGTTTTTGAACCACAGAAACGGGATGTTTTTGAACCATAAATGACCAGACAATATAAACTGAAGTGTGTATTTAGTGTGCAGAAAATAAAATCGGTTTTAATGAGTTTTGGTTGAGTGTGTTTTTAACCCTTCAGGTTTTGAAATCAGTGCTCATTTTCTACAAGTCAAATACAATTCCATTTGAGTTTGTTCATTTATGTACAGCAAGGAAGCTATAAACGAATAAAAAGCAAAGTAGAACATCTGTACAGGTTCCTTGATATCCAGTTAAGTGATCAGTCATGTGACCTATAGTTTACAAACCAATATTATCATCACCCTTTAAAAAAATTACAAAATACCATATTTACTCTCAGTGGATAACAACTGTACTAGAGACATATTCCATAAATTACCATAAAACACAAAACATGCAATATTACAACCATTGTTTTAGAATAATAAACAGTCTTTCATGTTTACCCATCTATGATTATGAAGTATAAATCCATTTGTTTTCAATAAAAAGCAGTGAATTCTGTATACTTTCTACCTCATCTTTCAAAACAGTATACTCAGAATGATTCCATCTCTTATATATATATATATATATATATATATATATATATATATATATATATATATATATATATATATATATATTAAAGATATATACATATATATATTATTTCTACTATAATTGTGATAATGATAATTGTGTACTTTTACTTAAGTAACATTTGGAATGCTGCACTTCAGCTTCTACCAGAGCATTGCTACACTGTGGTATTGCTAGTTTTTTTTAAAGGGATACGCCACCATTTGTTGAAATAGGGCTTATCACGGTCTCCCCTAGCTGTAGATAGGTGGGCCAACGTATTTTGTTTCTCAGTGCATGTAATTAGGTTGTTTTTTGTCTTTTGTTGGCTCACTTTTACTCACAACATGCTAACCGGCAACATAGGATTCCATTCACTACGCTAAGCTAACTAGCAGCAGCGCTGCCGGTGTTGCACCGGACTAAAACAATGCATGCACAAAAAATGCGTTGGCCCACCTATCTACAGCTAGGGGAGACCGTGATAAGCCCTATTTCAACAAATTGTGGCATATTCCTTTAAGCAATAGATCAAAATACTTTTTTCAGGCTGACACTGGTCTGCACCTCGCTGTGTCAAATTAATACAACCCCAAATCAGAAAAAGTTGGGACAGTATGAAAAACACAAATAAAAAAAGAAAGTAGTGATTTCTAAATGTACTTTGACTTGTATTTCATTGCAGATAATGTGAACACAAAATATTTCATGTTTTGTCTGGTCAATTTAATTTAAGTTGTAAATATACATCCTTTCCTGTCATTCAGACCTGCAACACATTCCAAAAAAGGTTGGGACAGAAGCAATTAAGGGCTAGTAATCAGGTAAATTGGTTAAATAATGATGTGATTTGAAACAGGTGATGTCAACAGGTGATTGTAATTATGATTTGGTACAAAAGCAGCATCCAAGAAAGGTCTAGTCCTTCAGGAGCAAAGATGGGCCGAGGATCGCCAGTTTGCCAACAAATACGTGAGAAAATTATTGAAATGTTTAAAAACAATGTTCCTCAAAGAAAGATAGGAAGACATTTGCTTATTTCACCTTCAACAGTGCATAGCATAATTAAAAGATTCGAGGAATGTGGAGGAATTTCAGTGCGTAAAGGACAAGGGCGCAAGCCTAAGCTGAACAACCGTGATCTCCGATCCCTCAGGCGGCACTGCATCAAGAATCGTCATTCATCTATAAGCGATATCACCCACATGGGCTCAGGACTACTTTGGCAAACCTTTGTCAAGTACCACAATACGTAGTTACAGCCACAAATGCCAGTTAAAACTGTACTGTGCCAAAAGGAAGCCCTATGTTAACAGTGTCCAGAAGCGCCGTCGACTTCTCTGGGCTCGGACACATCTGGGATGGACCATCACACAGTGGAAACGTGTACTGTGGTCAGATGAATCAGTATTTCAGGTATTTTTTGGGAGAAATGGACGCCGTGTGCTCCGGACCAAAGAAGAAAAGGATCATCCAGGCTGTTACCAGCAACAAGTCCAAAAGCCAGGGTCTGTCATGGTATGGGGTCGTGTCAGTGCCCTTGGCAAAGGTAACTTGCACTTCTGTGATGACACCATTAATGCTGAAAAGTACATAGAGATTTTGGAGCACAATATGCTGCCTTCAAGAAGACATCTTTTCCAGGGATGTCCATGCATATTTCAACAAGATAATGCAAAACCACATTCTGCACACATTACAAAGTCCTGGCTGCGGAGGAAGAGGATACGGGTACTTGACTGGCCTGCCTGCAGTCCCGACCTGTCTCCAATAGAGAATGTGTGGCGCATTTTGAAGCGCAAAATGCGACAACAAAGACCCCGTACTGTTGCCCACCTTAAGACTTGTTTGCAGCAAGAATGGGACAAAATTACACCTGAAACATTTCATCACTTGGTGTCTTCAGTCCCTAAACGTCTTTTAAGTGTTGTGAAAAGGAATGGCAACATTACAAAGTGGTAAATGCGTTACTGTTCCAACTTTTTTTGAAATCTGTTGGAAGAACCAAAATAGTATTTTTTTTTTTTTTTTTTTTTAATCATGAGGAACACATTAAATTATGTGTTGTTGTATTGTCTGCAATGAAATACAAGTCAAAGTACATTTAGAAATCACTACTTTCTTTTTTTATTTGTGTTTTCCATACTGTCCCAACTTTTTCTGATTTGGGGTTGTATAAAGATGTAACACTGTCTATTCAAATGTAAATGCATGAATTTGCTCTAATGCTTTTGAGTTTGAGCGGATTTGCATGCAAAAAAATGATGCCCCCCACATGCCCCATCATACACACACACACACACACACACACACACACACACACAAATGTTCTCTCCTCTGATCTATCTATATTCGTGCTATCCGCGCTTATCTGCTGGCTGGCTGCTGACCCTACAGGTCAGATTAGCTGGCAGCCTGACAGACAGACAGACAGACAGACAGGCAGGCAGGCAGACAGACAGACAGGCAGACAGCCTATAAAACTGACTGGCTGATTTGCCGGCTGGGACGCGGTTGCCCCATGCAGCCCCTGCAGCACTAGCAGCATCTATTACAAATATACAAACAGTCTCTGATTCCCTCAGATGTTCTCATTCAGCACGACCTGCGATGACCGGCTGCATGTATTTATAATCTGCTCTATCCTGCAGCAATTAAACCCCCTGAACCGTGGCCCGTTGAAAACGGCACAGTCAGGGAAAACTGCGAGCAGCATGTCTGTTCTGGCCATCTTGTCACCGTGGTAATGAAACCGACGAGCGGCCAGATGCACTTGTAACCCTTTGCTTTCTGTTCCCTCAGACACCTCGCGGTGCAGAGACACTAAAGCCTCTGGTTCTCGGTTCCTGTTTCTAGGAACCGCAGTCCACTATGGGCTGAGGTGGAAGGGGGGGGGGATGCCGCATGCCGCATCCGAGAAAGGTGTGTGTACTTGAGTGCATTTGTCACGTTTCCATGTAGAATATAGTTACTACACCAACTACATGTTCTCAGTCTGTTACATGGTTGTTTCACTACAGCTGCAGGTTTTCTCAGTTTGGATTGCGATGTGCCAATCAAGTAAGTGAACTAAACCAGAAAGAGGAAAAACAAGAGACACAATCCACCGTTATGCTATGAAACGACTGCGATTTAAATGAAACAAGTGGAAATAGGGAGAGAACAAGGGAGAGGAAAAGAGAGGGTGGGGGGGTGATGGACAAGGAGAGGAAGAAAAAAGAGGTTGTAAAAAAAAATAAGGGGGAGAAAGAAGAGGAGGAGAGTCGAGACAAGGAGAAGGAGCGAGGCAAGGCGGGGAAAAATAGAGAGAGTGGAGTGAAGGGGCTCTGGAGGGGGAGGTAATGGGGAGATGGGGAGGGGAGGTGGGGGCTGCTGCTGCTGATGCTGGAGCACAGCGCGGCCAGGCTGAACCGAATGAACTGCAGTGGAGGTCAAGGAGTCCAACATTCCTCTGGAACACTGTGTTTACACTGCGTAGCAGAGAGGAGGGGGGCGGGGGCCGGGAGAAAGGGGGTGCGCGAGGGGGACGACGTGCAGGGAAGGAAATCATCTCCCGGAGACACTCGTTTCAGGGAGGGAGTGTGTGCGTGTAGAGTGAGGGAGAGTGTGTGTGTGTATGTGTGTTGCTTATCCCGTAGCTGTATGGTGCGCTTCTAAAGCACCGGAGTAACGTGATCCCCGTGATCCCCCCCCCCCCCCCCCATCTCCCCCTCCTCTTTTCAACACTATTTAAATCAACCATAAACTTCATCAACCTACAGCGACGGAAGGCCGTGTGGCACGTCCGTTATTGAAATCAAAGAATTTAAGATGAAATTTGAAAGTGTTGCACCATTCTGAATGGAATATGACCTGCATTGATAATGTATGTAATTTCCAAACTTTTGAAAATATGGAGGGGGTTAATACATCTTAAATAAATAAAAAAATGTTTGGGCAAAAAGGCATTTGGGGTCTGGTGCTTTCAAACGAAAGGAAAAAGACTGAAATTAAGAGTGATCATTTGGTCTCCCAAATATAACCGGATAATCAACACAAGATTTCAATCAAATAATAATTAACAATACTTTACTTTTTGATTTAGTTAAGGACAATAGTAGACATATGACAATTACAAAATGGTTATATATATTATGTATGAAATAACAACAAGTTAAGTCCATTTTAAAGTCAATGCTGTTTCTTAAATTGTTTAGAAAGAAGCTAACAAACCTTATCAGATTGCGTCGAATTTCTGTCAATTTATAATTTAAATAAATAAGTAAGTTTGAAAGATTTTACTTCATTCATATGACATGAAGATAAACACATGTAGAAGTCAACAAGAAGAAAAACTGTTTCTTAACTTTTAAAAATCAAGAATGGTTTGTACTGAAACTTTTCACAAGAAAGTATCATGAACATTTACAAAACAATAATTCAACGTGAAAATGTATACATACTGCTTTACTGCTTACAACAAAGTCAAATTATATATCAATTTTACACTTTTTTCTTTCCTGAAACATGAACAAGTAATCTGCAACAGCAGTCTAATTCTAAAAACAGAAAAATCAAAAGAACTTGAGCATTTAAAAAACTGTTTTGCCATCAACCATACCGCCACATGTTTTGTCTCATAAAACAACAGCAAACTGGCGAGCAGTCACAGGAGACGCTGTGAGCCCTACAATCATCTCCCATATGCTCCTGTACATACTTACACTCATCCCATTAAGATGTTTCCTTTCCCCATCTGCTGGTACAAAAGAGAAACTACAGTACAGCCAGGAACTGCACACACACACACACACACACACACACACACACACACACACACACAGACAGACAGACAGACACTGCTATGAGACATTTAGAAATCACTGAAAATCACTTCATCAGCTCTTAAGTATGTATGCCATATACCTACAATGTTTACTGAAAGTGGGACATTTGGTATCTGTTATATACAATAACGGGTTGGTTTTAACACTGCATATTAAGGTTCATAATGAGAAAATAGTGCAATTTTGTCAAGGGTTATAATTTGTAACAATTACAGAAAATTAATTGTGTGTCTTCAAACCTGTGTCATCAAACTCACTATTCTGTCAGTTTCAAGATACAGAAACCAGACACATCCATATGAGATTAAAAAAATACTAAACATAGAAAAAGTATTTTTCCATTTTTATGCCACGTTCCGGCTGGTTATTTTCAAGACCACTTTGATACAAATATTACCATTTGAATCAGATTTAGCCGCTGACTATTCACACTCAGTAAATATTTATTGTTTACTGTGACATTGAGGGAATTATCACCGCTGGCATCAGTCAGAATGACATTTCAGCAAATCAAAGCTGTACAGGAGACAATTGGCTGTCTGGGCTCCGGACTGAATAATCAATTTGTCCCCAGACTGCTGCATAGCAACACTCATCGCAAAAGAGGGAAATATGCAGAGGCAACAACACCAGAATAAAGGTTTAGGGATGTGAGAATCTCTAACTACATTAAAATATGACACATTTGTCCTCCATACCATGTGTTTGAATGTAATCATGACACAGCAAGGGTTTTATTTCTGAATATCATCAATGCATGGTATACAGCTTCAGCATCAATATTCAACTAATCATTCAACACAGTGAGCAGATCAACTACAGATTGACATCAGTTGTCAGCACTGGTTTGTACTCTCCAGTAAAATCACAGAGAGGCTGAGTCATAGTTTGGACGTTTGTCTCTGAGAGCTGACTGTCATTTGACAACAGACTGACTGACATTTGACCAAGATTTCCCCAAACCTTTCAAATGGAAAGACTGTTGCACAAATGCATGCTGACAGCAGGAAGTCATGTTACTGTAACCTTGTCAAAGCAAAGGGACATCTAGTATATTTTTAAAAGACCACGGGGCTGTTATCTGCTGTGGATTAACTTCTTCTTTATACTTAAAAGAGCTATAGCTACCATTGAGGACATGACGGCCATGTCCCCTGCAATATTCCTGAAAAATTGGAAGAAATACAATATACACACATACAGTATGACGTGTTTTTTTAAAGGCTGTTTATGATAACTGTTTGTAATAAATGTGACTGTTTTAGAGAGAAAAGTATACAAATACAATAAAAGGAATTTTTTTACATACCTGGTATCGGAATATAATGTACAGTAGGTAGATAAAAATGATCTTAACTCCGATGTGGCTGAAAGCCCCCAGAGAAATTAAGTGGACAGTTAAATGAATAAATAAAAATGTTCTAATTTTTTTTTTACTTAAGTAACTCATACAAAAATATACTAAAAGTCCAGCATTCAAAACCCTTCTTAAGTAAAAGTAAAGCAGCAAAGTATTAGCAGTATTAGCAACTAAATGTACTTAAAGTACCAAAATGTAAAAGAACTCAACATGCAGAAAAACTGATATTGTTTCATATATTGCAATATTAGATGTCACTGAAGTATCAATGCGTAAGCAGAATTTTACTGTTGTAGCTGGTTGAGGTGGAGGTAGTTTTATATACAATTAAGTAGTTTAGTCCTGTGGTTCCCAACCGAGGGGTCTGGTCCCTGCAAAGGGTCACAAGATAAATGTGAGGGGTTTTCAGATAATTAATGAGATAAGAAAGTTCTGCAACCCAAATTTATACCCATACTTTTCCATATTCTATAAAAAGAATTCTATATTATTTGGAAAAGCTCAAGAAGTTATTCAAATGCAAAATCTGAGAAGTTTAGAGAGGGCTCCAACTAGTATTTATGAGATGGGTCACAGGCCAAAAAGGTTGGAAAACACTAGTTTAATCTTTAACAATGTATCCTATTTTATAATACGCTTATTAAATGTTTTGAAAAACGTAATCTAATAAGAAACTATAGCTGTCAAATAAATGTAGTGATGTTGAAAGGACAACAGTTCACTCTGAAATAGAGTGGAGTAGAAGTATAAAATAACATACAATGGAAATATTGAAGTACCTCAATATTGTACTACTAAGTACTACTACTAAGTACAATACCTGATAGTGGTATAATGGATCATATCCGTGGTCCATACGGATCAACACTCACGATTCAGGAAAGCATGTGAGCTGCGAACTAATTGCAAAGTTTAACCATAATAATAGTGGGAAATAAATTTTATCAGATGGTAGTTGAGTTACCCGAGAATAGGGGGCTTATTGCCGGGCACAGACACCCAGCTACAGAGCTCCATCGTATCAGTTCCGATCCGAACCGTGTGTTTTGTGATCCGTTGCACCCCTAATACCTGAGTTAATGTACTTAGTTACCTTTTACAAAATGGCGCAATGTTATATCACTCAAAGACAAAGACACATACTCCAAAGTTTGCACCATCACTGGAGGCAACAGCACCTCCCCTGGGGTATTAACAGCCAACGCCACAGGAGGAGGAACACACTGCGCGGAACGCCACCAAGCTTGAAGCAGCCACGGCGCTAAACAGGCAAACAGCTTCATGCCAGACATCTGTCATATTTCCCTTTTTCCATATTCCCATCCCTCACTCTGGAAAAAGACAGAGGCCCAGGGAAAAGGTGGACAGACAAGGAAA
Source organism: Gymnocephalus cernua (assembly GCA_023631565.1). NCBI lineage: Eukaryota > Metazoa > Chordata > Actinopteri > Perciformes > Percidae > Gymnocephalus > Gymnocephalus cernua. The sequence goes on from CM042430.1 coordinate 32,886,141, forward strand.
TCTGAGACAGAAGAGATGGGTGAGGTAGGCATCAGATCAGAAACAACAATTGAAAGCCACAGCTTTGACAACGCCTTTCCAGCCTTTCCAACCCCTCCACCCGGCCACCCCACCACCCCCCACCTCCCGGAGAGCAAAGACCTTTGCTCTTTCTCCATGACAGGCAGAATTCTTTTGTCTGGGTCCACCAGACTCTGGCCGGAGCCAGACAAAGGCAAGAGCACAGAGGGGACAGACAGAATGACAGAGCGGACAGAGGGGACGGTGGAAGGGGGTGATAAAGGGAGGGATAGATGAATGGAAGGGGTAAGATCGGCAAACCGTGCTCACCTTTTGTCCGCCACATTCTCCCTCTCCCTGTCTTTGAATGTGTGTATGTCATTCATTTTCCGATTTTTTGCACAGTAATCCAGCAACAAAGTTTTTTTTTCATTCTTTTTTTGAGTGAGGGACTCGAACGCCCACAGCGTGATGATCATTCATTTTGTATTTTCATTATTCGGTCGAGTTTGCGCCACAACTGCCAGGTGTTTTTCTTTCCCCCCTCCTCCTCAATGCTGTCTGCTTTGTCCAGTGCGGTCCACAGTCCTGGTTGGTAATGGCATTAAGAACAGCAGGAGAGGAGAGGAGAGGAGAGGAGAGGAGAGGAGAGGAGAGGAGAGGAGAGGAGAGGAGAGGAGAGGAGAGGAGAGGAGAGGAGAGGAGAGGAGAGGAGAGAGGAGTCAGGTGATATTGTTTAGTTGTGGGTTTCAGTGCTCTCCTTCTATTTTACCACCCAGTTACAGCACTAAAAGTTCCCTCACTCCTATCTTCCTGTTTTGTGTACTTTTACTTCCACAGTACAACATTTTGGAGTGCGTCAATAAATATAAAAGTCTCTTAGTCATAGGTCACAAGTCTAGCCATTTGTTTGCAGGCATCAGTTAACTTTTCCAGTTAAATATTTTACTTTTCATTTTAGAAAATGTTACAATCACTAACACTTTACTTGTCAATAATCAATGTTTTACATTAACAATGAATTAAATACTCTGCAATGGTTCCCTCATAGTAATAAACCTACAAAGATATATCACTCAGATGTACTGCACGCCTCCTCTAGCCCACTGTCTTCAACTGCCAAGATAACCCACCATACGCAACCTGTTCAGCACCACCAGGTAGATAATCACAGCTAATATGCTGAATAAGCAAAAGAAAAAAAGTTGATTATCTAAAGACATAAATATTTTACTCAGGAGATGGTGGAGACCAAAACAGAGCTAAAAGCAAAGTGAGTATTGTTTTGCTGTGACTTGGCTAATCCTTTCGATCCCAGAGTCGGACGTTGTACTAGAGGGGCTCTCCATTCACTGCCAAGACTGGACAATAGCATCGGGGAAGAGCAAGGGGGGAGGCATCTGCTTCATCAACAACCAGTGGTAATGTGGAGATCATTTCTACAGGCTGTTCTCCTAACTTAGAGCACCTCATTATCCGATGCCGCCCTTATTATCTCCCAAGGGAGTTTACCTCTGTCGTTCTCACAGGTGGATGAGCTGTATGGAGTTATCGACAGGACAAAAATATAACTTGCATCTGCAAACGCAGCAATGACATTGTACTGAGGACTACTATAGGGACATTCCCAAATCAGAAGCACTGGGTTAACGGGGAAGGCTGTGCCAAGTTTAAAGCACAACTTGGGTGATTTGGATGAACAACTTCATAAGAACTTTCTATACATGCTTTGAGAAAAATACCCCGTCTGAGGAGGTACAATAGACCCAGGACCGATGTCCACTAGTATTATCCGGGCAGATGTGTGCTAAACCCTCAAAAGGATTAATCAACGCAAAGGCACCTGGACCTGATGGCATCCCTGGCCGAGCTCTCAGGGTGCGTGCAAACCAACTGGCGGTATGTTGGTATTTCAAGAACCCCACCTTTGTCCCTGTCCCCAAAAAAGACTAAAGCCCTCTGCCTGAATAACTACCGCCCAGTAGCACTCGCCTCCACCATAATGAAAGTTCTTCAAGCGGTTAGTCAAAATCTTCATTCCCCCCTTACCTGGACCAGAGGAACACATGTGAGAATGCTGTTGGTCATTGCACTATTGTCATTTTTACACTATGTCCGGACTATGTTTGGACCAGACAAACTTGCTTTTTGAATTGCATGTGGTCATGAGGCATGACAAGACATGTTTTCACCTGTTCATTAACTTTCTTAAATCAATCAGCCCTGTCTTATCGAGCGTGGGAAACTAGAAGACAGACACATTGGGTTAACAGGGTAATGTTACACACCCTGTACCTACTGTACACACACACACACACACACACAATGCCGTGTTACCTCCTCTAGTACACCACTAACGGAAGACACCCACCCCTCCCCTTCCTTTGAGTGTGTTCCAGCTCCAGGCTCTCTTGCAGGGCTATAACTCATAAGTCGCTATAGTCGCCACAGTATACTGCACATTCTGCTGGGGCACATATAGAGGGGCACAGTTAGTGTTTTTTTAACGGCTCAGCAGAGAGAGGAAGCCGAGAGGAAGTGTGTGTGAAACAGGCACACGGACAAGAGAGGACGTTTTCCACTGAAGGCGGTAAAATAAATAGAGATGGCAGCCGAGGAGAAAATGGAGTAACGTGACACAATGAACCCAATGAACTTCAAATGGAAAATGGCTGTTTCCAGTATGCAATGTGGAATGCAAGATTTGAGATTGATGGCTAAATTAACAGAATTCAACAGAAAAAAAAATTATACTATCTGATTTTAACCTGCCCAAGACACTGCACATAAGATGCAGACTAACCAACTAAGGAGACAGAGAGAAAGGGGGAGCAAAGATAAAGTAATGCAGTGAGAGTAAGTTGTCTTAAAGAAAAATTGAGAGAAAAAGAGAGAGAGAAAATGAGATGTCTGGTGCCCAGAGGAACTGAAGAGCTCGATACTTCTAAAGCCTTCACTACAGTATGTTTTATTTATGTGTTCCTTTGCTGCTCTCTGCCAGACTGACTGGCTGCTTGCTTGGCTGAATCATGAACTTACTGACAGAACAGATGAAACACTGACTGACTGGTTGGATGACCTGATAGCTGGCTGGCTGACTGACTGATTGATTGACTGACTGACTGACTGACTGATGTGTGATGCATGATAGCAAGTTGGTGTAAGAACAACTGTCTGTCAGTTTATTTGCTTCTGAGGCTCTCTGTCAATCATATACTGTAGACACTGGAGGTTAACAAACAACTCTTTCTTTATCAAGTTCTGCATCTGTGTCCTTTCAGGATATTATATTTTCATCATGCACCTTTGTTATGACCCTGATACATATTCTGGACTTCCCTGTGCCATAAACGTGGTTCTGGGAATGTGTGGCTGTTATCATGGGTTCTGTAAGAATTGTACTAGTGTAGTTGCGCCCCTCACTAGCTTGGTAAGCCGTGTGCTGTGTGTCAGGACTCATTTGATTCTGCCAAGGCTCTTCTTTGCAGCATTGTCAGGTTTATGTTGGTTCGGCCTCAACTGCGGTCCTTTGGGGAAAGAAATGTTTGATCTTAGCTTGATTTAATGACCTACTTGGTCGGATCAAGCCTTTCATTCACCATAAAAGAACTCATCTTAACCCAGTAAGTTTACAAGAGAGACTTGCAGTCACTCTGCGAGTCCTGGCATCCGGTTGCCCAGGAGCTCGTTCATGCTTCCTGTTTCCACTTTGTTGCGCGCTGCTGAAAATAAACCCGGGCGCGCCGGCAAGATCTACGTCATTTTGATGGCAGCTTGACTGCGGCTACTGTAAAAACGGCTTTAATGGTGCCTACTTTAAAATGGCACCTACCTCTTTTTCCTGATTCTAACTAGACCGCTATGCTGCCTAGTGATCGTCCGTTATGGTGTTAAGTATGTTAATGTAAATATCTTATGAAAGAGTAGTCCTGGTAGCTGTAGGGGTGGGAAGTAGGGATGTAACAATGCATCGTGAATCGGTTAAAAAATAGATGTAAATGTGTAAAGATTACAACTGCTTGAAATAAAACATTAATCGGGATGCAACAGCCTAGGGCATGGCACTAGCTAACATACAGAAGGTAACGTTAGCCTATATAGCTAGTAACGTTAGCTGGCTTAAACACAAATGCTGACAGCTAAATGGTCTAAAGTGTGACTGTATTTCACTGGAAAGGATTCAACACTGGGACGTAACGTTAAAATAGTCTGCAGCTAAAGACACAGTGGAGACCAGCTGTAATTTGAGACGGAAGTGTTGCGTTTGGGTCTGGCTCCGTACGCTTGTGTTGCGTTCAATATTGTTGTAAAATACCCTTCTGTACTATACTAGTGTTTCTTCTTTTTGTTGTTTAATTACTTGCCTGAACTGCACTTTGTTTGGATTAAACACATGACTGCATTGCACTTGCACTTTACATACTGTGCTGCTATTCTGCACAAGCTGCTACTCTCCACTGCACTGTAATGTCCTGTGCCCAAGCTCCTCTTATATGCTGTATTTTATGTGTTTTTATTCTATTTATTCCCTTCTTTTATACTGACACAAGCTGGGGAACAATATTACAATTTTTGTATGTACACATGGAAATGACAATAAAGTAATCTTGAAATCTTGATGCATAAATCCCACTTTAGGTAGTGTCCTCATATAGGATCCTACTGACCTGAGGGTAGAAGCGCCTTGTGAGCCTCTCAGTGCTGGCCTGGTGTATCCAGTACCTTCTTCCTGATCTCAAAAGGGAGAAAAGGCTGTTACCCGGGTGGTTTGGAATAAAAAAAATTGCATACAGTATATCACTGTCACATTTCATCTTTGTTTACACATATTCTTCTTGTTGATCTTTGACTTGACTTTGTGCATGTCTTGTGTTTGATTGTGTGGTGTTTTTCTCGTTTGACTTTGTCGATTTGCATATCAGTTCAGTTAAATCATTTGCATTCATACATAACTTTATGCCAACTGAAAGAACAGGCGTTAAACATTAGTGAGGAGGACATCAGGCAGATGCAAAGACAGTATGCTATAAACACAAAAACTGTAACACTATTTTTGCACGAATAGAACTTCATACAAATCTACAATAGAGTAACTACTTCACCTTTTATCCCAAATATGGAAAGGATGACTGTCTCTCATATACAGTACTAGTGTCAAAACATTTGACTTTATCTTACTATCATGCAAATTAATTATTATCAGTATGCCTACAGATTCACACTATTAATTTTGCGTTGCGGAAATTAAGCCATGTCTTTCAAAGCCTGATTCTTGCACTTGGACCATTAAAATTCAGCCCAGCTCTATGCTGTTCATCAAAAACAGGCAGGCTGTTGTCTTGTAGCAAGGTGACTAAAGCACTGCAATAATTAGCATGAGAAACCACTGAAGTGACCATCGAGTGCTGATTCCATGCAGTGTTGACCTGCTAGCTGTGCCAAACAAGCTAACTATAAAATAAAAACACAGAGGCCATCTGCAGGTGTTGAAGCATATATTTATCCACCCTGTGTGTATTGTCAATCTTGAAAACCTAACCTTTATATTTTAGCTTAGCTGTTATGTTTCCAGATTGTCAAATAAATAGGTTTCTGCATTATAACTTTTTATATTAAATTTCCTTTCATTTTTACCAAATCCCTCTAATGTGAAGGTCTGACCAATTCATGCTATTGTTAGGTAATGCTTATGTGGTGGAAAAACATCATCTTTATGAAATCTTTCCGCAACACAAATCTGCATGTCAGAGCAGGTGCAGATGCCGGTCGACTGTACTGACTGAACCCCCCACCCCCCCCCAATTGGCAGCCACACTGAAGCAGAGTTAACTTAGAGCAGATTGGTTAGTGTCAAGTCTAGTGTTGCTACAACCAAATCAGAATGACATTAAACAAGAAGATGGTGTTTACAGTTGTTGACACTGAGGAAATAACACGATTAATATAAATTGTTTTTTTTACTGTCATCTCTTACGATACTAACAAGATCAGAAGTATTAGGAGTATCCACATCCTACAATAATCTTCTTTTAAAAAGCAGAATAGTAACACACGCATGCACGCACGCACACACACACACACACACACACACACACACACACACACACACACACACACACACACACACACAATCCAACCTCTCCAAAGAACTTTTGCTCCATTCTACAATTATGTACAAAGTCCAGGTGCAGCCCAAGCCTCCAGGACCTAAGCTCCAGGCAAGCCTCTCACATCACAGCATGGCTGCCCCACATTTCTTTCACTTATCTGGGGTAGCTGAGCACAGATGGCCCCCTGAGAGAAGTGCAGATACCGGGTTGGCAGGGAGGCTTTGGGGAGGTCTGCTGGCCGCCAAAATAATTACCTGTCACACGGGGGTGATAGTTTGTGGCGAGAAGCAGCATGAAATAAAGTAGTCTTCTTATTCCCCCTCTCTGCCTCTATTTTAATTTACTGCACTCTTGTTTACCTATCTTCCCTCATTGCACTTCCTCTTGCTGTGCTGGTCTCTCACATTTCTTCACAATTTATAACCAGATCTCAATCATCTGTCTGGCTAGGCAGGCTTACACACGAAACACTTCAGCAACTACAGGCTAGAAGTATGATGAACAAGACACAAAAATGGATAACTGCTTCTAGACTTGTGTGTATTATGAAACAAAGCTCACACTTCCACTTCTATTTTTGGAACAGAGTTAGACTTTATTTTGTATAATTGTATAATATCATTGATGGATACTGGTTGCCAATCACTATGATATTAAAGATATGACAAAAACAAGTCTAAAACAAAAAAAGTTAACTTCCAAAACAACGATGAAATGTATTGCAACTTCTGGTTATAAAAAATGAAAATGTGATAGACAGACGAATGGACAAATGAACTAAGTAGCCTAGCCTTTCGCTGCTTGGCCTGTTGCTCTAAAGCAGCATCTGAAATGCAAGATGCTGTTGTTAGTTGACGTAACCGGTTCTTCTTGGAATTCTTGGATTTGTATTAAAAAAAACAATTAAATTAAAGATATTAATGAATTGCACAAACATACGCTTTAATACTGTGCAGTCCAAAACTCCTAATATCAAACTGCAAAGTCCTACAATTCAAAAAACAAAGAACATTAATTTCAGTGTGCATGCACCTCTCACACGCCCCATGACAAAATAAACACTGCCTGTGGTGCTTGGCCCCATGCCAGCATTCAAGGAGAAACAGCCAGCAAAAAAAGAATAAATAAATCTATCTCTCTTCACCAGGACATGTCACACTGCTCCTCAGGGCCGTCACCTCTATCAGTAAAGTTTCACTCAGCACAAACACTTTTAATTAACATCACACAGCTCACCTCACCTCAGATGAAAATAGTGTATTTACTACAGAACCAAGCAGGTATTAGGGCCTTCAATGGAAGAGTTGCATTTGAGAAGCCTTTAAAATGAAGTAAATTCTAATCAAACACCACAGGTTAGGGTTAGACGGTTTTTATGTCTCTAGGTTAAGGGTGCCACGATTTCGATTTTAAATCAAAATCGACCGAAATTAATTCACAATCTTGAATTTCGAATTAAAAAATGGAATTGTTGATGCTGCCACACCCCCATGTCACGTCCGGTCGGCTTGTCAAGAGGAAACAAAGCACACGTGTGCAAGTCAACCTCCTCTAACTACAGTCAGTCAAAAGATAGCATGGTAACTGCAGATGCAGGAGACCCATCGACAGAACTTGAATCCCCTCCTCTTTCACTGAAGTCGCCGGTGTGGACGTATTTTGGATTTCCAGTGAGTTATGTTGACGTAACGGCTGTGGCTCAGTGGTAGAGCAGTTGCCTGCCAATCGGAAGGTTGTTGGCCCTGCAGTTCCATGTTGAAGTGTCTTTGGGCAAGACACTGAACCCCGAGTTGCCCCTGATGCTGCGCATTGGAGTGTAAGTGAGTTAAGACTAGAAAAGCGCTATATAAATACTTTACATTTACAATGTTCGTGTTGTCAACAAAAAAGCCACAGCCCTCTCTGCTATCTGTCTGCTCAGCTGCTAAGACCACTGTGCAGGCTCGATGGTGTTTTAAGCCTTCAAGGCAGCGCTGCGACCGTCGTCTTTAAGGCACCTAACCCTAACCATAATCATTGCCTTCCAGGCAGCGCTGCCTGGAAGACGATGCTGGGGGCTTAAAACACCAAATACCACGCTGCGAAGTATCTGCCCTCAACATTGTCAGTAAACTTTTTTTTCTTCTTTTTACTTTATTGACAAATTGTCAAGTTTCCATTTGAATGAAGATATAAGTTATTGTTACATTATGTTGTTAATAAATGTTTTAAATTTGACAATGTAGTGTGGTACATTGCGAACAAAGGTCAGATAGTATATTGCATAAAAGTCTAGTCTAAAAATGGCATAGCAACCTGTGCTTTAAAAAAACTAATCGAGAATCAAATCGAACCGTGACCTTAGAATCAAAAATGTAATCGAATCGAGGATTTGGAGAATCGTGACACCCCTACTCTAGGTGGACCCTGACAACTTGGCGTGGGAATGTATTAATCAAGGCTTGTGGTATGATTTAAAGTTGATTTAAGTTAAGATTTTTGACTGAGGGGTATACTATATAGACATAATATGTTAGTGTTAGAAGGATAAGGTTAGAGGTAGGGGGTTAGGGTATTTTTACTAGGGTTGAAGAGGCTAACACTAGTTGCTAACTAGCTTAGCTAACAAAATTTCCTGTGTAACTGTATGTTGTCTCGCATGTTTGTGCCTTGTCTTACCCAGGTCATTTGTTCTCAGTCAGCATACTTGGTTAAATAAAGGTTAAATAAATAAAGAAATGCAGATGTTGTGTTGTTTACAGCTTATTGCACTGCTCCAAAGTGGCCAAGTAAGGGCCATTAATAATCTTCAGGATGCTTTTATTTTATTTTTTAAATAACTTTGTGGGCATTTTAGGCCTTTATTTGAGAGGACAGCTGAAGTCATGAAAGGAATGAGAGAGGGAAATTGAAATGCAGCAAAGGGACGCAGGTCGGAATAGAACCCGCAGCCGCTGCAGAAAAGACTGAGCCTCTGTACATTGGATGCACACTAAACCAGGTGAGCTACCCAGGCACCTCAGGATGCTTTTGTATTCATATAAACTATAAAATATCCAAAAACTGTGGTTTTCAAAAACAAATATACAAACGTAGATCAAACCACATGCAGGAGGCAGGGTTTCGGACCTCATGAGATCTAGCCTTGAGCCTCCCCAGCTTACTTTTCTTTCCACCCAGAGCAAAATGTGACCGCCTTGTAATTGCTTCCATACTCCCCCTGCAATGTACAAGTGTAAATATGTTAGAATGGCAGGTTGCGCGGGCTCCTCCGCTAGAGAACACAGGCTCCTACTGTAAACAGGATTTTTCTTTGAACCCAATGCACGAGCCGTGTGTCACACACATACTTTGAGAGGTTTGATGGATTTTACCCAGATCATAAGTCCCTTTTCTAGGAAATAAACAAATATGATTACATTATGATGCAAGGCCCCTATAAATTTCCCAAGACACTTTGGTCTTGCGTCTTTTTTTATCAGTCTGAGGGCATGTTGCTGCTCTCTCTGAGGCCCTCAACAACATTAGTTTGGCTGGAAATAGCCGTCTCCTATTTCCCAGAATTACCGCCCTGGGTGGATGTTGAAAGCAGTTTGAAAAATAGCACCTCTCATTTCTTTGTCTTTCCTGAAACAGGACACTGAAAGGGGAAATGTGGCATAGTTAAGTAGAGTAACTGCTTGTGAAATGTGTACACCTCAATTAGGGCTAGAAACATTCGCTGCTTATAAAAAAGTAGTGACATTTTGTTATCATTGGACACCTTCGATTTCCTGTACACCCTTATTCATTCCATTTAAAACCCTCATCCATTCACCACTCTACATTTCAGAAACCCAAGGTATTTTATTAAGCGAATGTGTGTGATGTTAAATTTTTTTAGAAATGTGACAAATCCAGCTCATGCTTGTAGGCCGCAAGGACACAAATGAATGGTCTTTAGGGAGGATGACAAAGGGTTGACTTCTCTGAAAAGTAAATGTTCTCACTGCTACTCAAGGTTCAAGGTTACACACACAAAACGGAGTCTATTCATAGTCTATCTTGAAAATTAGCCGGTTGGCTAACACTGCACTCTAAAAATAAATCCATAAAATAACAGAAAAAGTTCTAGCAGCTTAACAAAACAGAAAGTATGTGTGTAGCTACAGTTAAAATACAGAACATTTTGTTGGGCCTATATTAAATTATTCCATACAAAACAGTTATTAAACTTCTGAAAACGTGAAAAGAAATGCAGAAAAAAGCAACAAATATGTCGTAGAGAGTGTCACAACGTGGACTTCTTTAATCTCCCAAAACCCTCCTTGGCCAACAAAAGTTGTCGGGGCACAAATTATGCAATTCAGAATGTAAATTGTTGACTGTTAATCACGTTCTATAGACAATTTCTGTTCAAATATAGAGACATACAACTGTTAATACACAGATATTTCTTAGAGTGTGGCACATTTACAGAAATGGTGATTAATGTGTGTTTTCCATATAAATAAAATAAAATGTACCACTTCCTTAACAAAGTAATTCCCAAAATGACCTTTAAGTTATACACCCGCAGCCTTCAGTATCTGAGTACTGTTGCTAATGACTTGGCTTGATATTTGACATGTAATTTGTCTTTTACAGGCATGCAAGAACATTCTCACAATCACATATTCATGATACCCTCATGATGATTTGTATTCCGGTGATCCCAACTTTTCATAAAATGCCATCAATAGGTCAAAATGTGTTTAATACTTTGATTTATGACCAAATGCCCCCAAAAAAACTAATGACTTCATCCTTCATCCATTGGCTGTGAATCTTAGTCTTGCCTAACCATGATCCTTCACTAACCTTAACCAAATTGTATTTTCCATAACCACGATCTATCCTTAACCTGAACCATAAGGTAGTTGCCATGTCTAGATATTGTAGGAAATGACATTAAAAGAAATGTAGTTATTGAACATAATCTAGGGTTTTGCGGAATTGTTTTCAATTGACTGCTTTAGTTTCCTTTTTGATAGCCTAAAATCAGTCTCAGAGGATTTTTTCACCACTTCACTGAAGATCATTCTGGCATAAACATTAAATAATCGGACAATTATTGAGTTTTGGGTACTATAAGTTCTAAATCAAAGACACTGATATTGGTGCAAAATATCAAGCACTGGTATAGCTTCAAATCCATTAGTCTTTGTGGTGTTCTTAAACATGCCAATCAAACCTTGATGACAAGCTAGAGATGGCAGAGATCCCTTCAGCCCTGGCTCAGCCTCAGGTTTACCGAGCCAACATCCTCTTACGCCGTGGCCAAACAGAGAGCCGTGACGTGCACCCTGCACCAAGACCAGACCAGTCTAGCACAGTCCAGCCCAAGGCCAGACGCCCTGGGGAATTTCATCTGAATTCAATTTCACCTCTGGCCTCTGTCGCGGCAGCTTGAGCCGAGGCAACACAAAAGGCCAAGTTTCACATTGAACGTGAGAACCCCCTCATCTCCTGACCCCTATTACCATATGAATGGGCCAGAAAATGGAACTGGGAGCAAAGAGCGAGAGAGAGAGAGAGAGAGAGAGAGAGAGAGAGACAGACACAGGAGTGAGTGAGTCCAGGCAAAATGGCTCATTTTCAGAGCGCTTGGTTTACCTTTCCCGCTCGCTGAGAGTAGGAATTTGTCTCTTCTCTTCATGTTGCTCTAGGTAAGACATACATGTACAGATGCCACCTAAAGAGGAACCTGTTCGGGTGACCTCTAGCTCACCCAGTAAGAGCGTTCGACCCATGTTGGCTCAGTCCTGCAGCGGCGCAGGGTTCGAGTTCGACCTGCTGCCCTTTGCTGCTCCATTTCATGTCTATCCACTTTCAAAATAAAGGGAAAAGCCCCAAAAAAAATAATCTTTAAAAAAAAGAGGAGACTGTTCAATGTCTGGTAGCTTTGAAACCAGGGAAGTCTCACTGACCCTTAGGCTGAGCATTCCGAGCATCCTCTGCCATACCTTATAACACAAACACTTGGACCCAATCAAAGGGAAAGTACAGGGGAAACTCCAACAGCTCATTCCAAGCATCAAACGGCCCCACACACTCTTTATACAAGACAAAAATATACAGTAAGTCTGAATATTTGTAAAATGGGGTATTTTAAAAGGCTGAAAAACTATTTTTTTTCCAAATTAGCTTCTACTCTGAGCAATGAAAATGGTAAATGGTAAATGATAATGCAATATTTTCTTTTAGCGTTTCAAACGCTAGAAGGTGATGTCACACACTGTACCATAATCAGGATTTAGCTACATTTAAATCAGAATATGATGAAAGTTGTGGGCTTGTTTGGTTACAGTCAAACAAATCTCATCGAACCACACCACAGTTCTGGGTTTTAACCTCTTAATAAATATGATGATTTCACTTTTACTGTTGATTATTAAGTCATGGCTATTTAATGTTCTAGAAAAATACTAAAATACCACTCCTAAATAGATTTTAGGTGCTTCAAACGTTAACATTAATTAGCAGTTGTGCCAAGATATTCTGCTGCCAATATTTGTAAAAATTGTTATTTTCACATATAATGGTCAAATGAAAAATTGTGTGTTGTCCTCTAATCCTCAGATAGGGGAGAGAGCAGGAGAGGTGAAAGCAAAGGTAGAGTGGGAGTAGTACAGGTGTAAAGATGCATTAAGGTTTGGGTGGTGGTGGGGTTTAGGGCAGAGGAGCAGTAAGGAGAGACAGCCAGTGTGTGGGTTAGGGTTACATCTGCAGACACACCTAGGAAGAACTGAGCACGCTCTCTAACCTCACTAGTGCTCAATGGTGGCTGCACGAGGGGGGCACACGGTAGTGCAACATTAGAAATAGGACAAGGTAATGAAGATAAAAATGGATTAGGCCATACATGTGCAAATAAAGCCCATGTATTCCAATTTCTATTCATGCTTTGTTTTTAAATGTGTATGCTGTTTTTAATGTATAGCACTTTGGTTTTACATGTAATAAAACGGTGCCATACAAATAAAATTGACATTGTCATAAACTGAAGTGAAATGATCAATTTGTTGCCCCGCCAAGGGTTTTGACCATGAATTGCGGTTTTAAAGGGCAATGCCAATGTCTTTTTTAAATTATAACTACAACAAAATTGGGGAAGATATTAAGTAATCTTTAGTTTGACCATGCCAGAAAAAAATCTAACTAATAAAAATAATGACGAGTACATAATATTACCTGACTAGTGCCTTAGTTACAATATATACAGTACATATTTAATGATTTTCAATAAAAGCCCAAGCAACCTCATGTTGAAACCATTATTGAAAGAACTTTTCTTTGTCCTTCAGTGCAAGGCCACAAGTGAAATGTGACAGCTAGAGAAGGACACTTGATCTATAACTGAGAAAAAAGATAAGCGACAGAAACTGATGGGAACTGCGCCTTTTACATTGTGAACACACTGCGTCCTTTTCATATAGATACGAGTTTTAAAAAATCACCCTTCCACTACTCAACTGAGGGCTGAAATAAATATTCTTTCGTTTAAAGTGAGCAGTATAAGACTGATGAGGCAACACATTTTCTTTTCAGCTCACAAATATCCCTCACAAACCACACATTTGAAAAAGACCCTTTTTACGTAACTAGCCAAGAAAACATTTAGTTTTTGTGAAATAATGACAAATTGTTGCCACACTTATGACATTACGTTTTTGGGGGGTAAAGGTCAGCTTTAGGTTTTGGTGAGCATTTTACTAACTTTAATTTGAAAAATGATTGCCCAAGTCCAAAAATGTTCATACACGTATTGGCAAAACTGCAGCATTTCATTTTCATACGAATAACTATGCATTTCCTGTGAAATCTAAACCTATATTCAATCATATATCTTGCAGTATAAAAAAGGAAATAATGCATGGAATCATATTTTTATGAAAATGTGAATGAAGTCTGGTAGTTTGCCTCATGCTGGCGACAGCCTATAGGTCCCAAAGGAACCAGAGGGGAGATTTGGAATAAAAGATATGAAAAGATATGTGAACATATAGATTTGAATATATTCAGCAGTCGACACTGAAGGTAACTTCTTCTGCTGTTTTATTCCGTACGAGTCATTTGGGCAGCATGGTGAGTGATAAGAGGCAGAGCGAGCAGCCAGACAGCCTCTCCCCTACTCCTCCTCCTGCATCACAGCCCGTGGTCATTATCACCCTCCAGACTGCTTTTATCATGTCTATAAATCTCTGCTGGCTCAGACACGGCGTAATGAGGAGACCTGCAAGACTGTCAACCTGTGACTCTCACCCCCGCCGAGGCGAGAACGGAGGGGTATGAAAAACGGTGGAGCGAGGCTGGGGAGAGAGAGACCGAGATGAAGAGAGTTACAAAGAGAGAGGGCAGGAGTCGGTTAGACGCACACCCACCCACCGCCACCACCCCCACCACCCCCACACACCCGCCCACATACCCACATACACACACACCCACCCACACACACACACATACACACACACACACACACACACACACACACACACACACACACACACACACCCACCCACACACACACACACACACACACACACACACACACACACACACACCCACACACACACACACACACACACACACACACACACATTCAAACATTATATTCTGCTTAGAGGCCTTGAGTGTGGAAACGAAAGAGTCACGGTGGTCAGTTTGAGAATAACCATCTTTCAAATAAAAGCTTTCAGCACTTTAAAAGAAACCATCTCTGACATTTTCAAATAGTTGTCCCTTTTATTTCTCCTCTTCATCACTGACGTAACCTGAGTCAACCCGTAGACATTTCATGAGCAGTATTTGCATTTGCTGCTTCAGAGGCCTTTCCTGGCATGAAATCCACTTGTGTAAAGGAAATGACGGGTTCTACATTTCTGCTTTTGTTTACAAGAAACAGAACAAGAACTGAGTATTTTGAATGAGGAGTAACAATTCCCATAACTGAACAAAGATTGGAGCGTCACCTAGAAAACAAAAGAAGAAACTACTGGACACACACTGGGATTGACAGGTGAGTGTGGTATGATGAGATATCACAACTACTTTGTTCAAATTCACATACGTGTCAGGAGGGTAAGTTTTTTGATAAATCACTAGTTAAATCACTTAAAAAATAAAAGCAAATGATAAATTTGTAACATGTAGATGTAAATCAGGTTTTGGCTGTTACATACAATGCTGTTAATCTTCTCTAAAAAGTATTTCATGGGATAAGAAAATGATTTAACCGTAAAAGCTTTTTATGTCATTTCATAAAAACTACACTGAAATATGCACAAGGCTAAATATTTTGCATGGGACAGGGGCAAAGCAAAGTCATTTGAGGGATAATTTATAAAATGTAATGTCTGCATCACTACATTCAGAGAACAAATGCAGCACTCATCCCATCACCTTCTGCACCCCCACAACATGTGGCTGTATTAAAATTGTATAACTTATTATAAAATAACTTGTTACTTTTCAGAAGACCGTAATCCCCGATCACATTTGTCATTATTACTCACATTAACAATCCTTCTGCAGCAATAATTTACAGCACCCTCCTAACTGTTGTATATAGGCTACAGGTGACTATGTTATGACTATACAATGCACATTACTGAGTCATCAATGAGTATGATCAGGTCTATCAAGTATGATGCTGGGATGCAGGGTAGTGTGGAGGGGGGTTGGAGTTCTGCTCTTGGGTCAGCCCAGCATATAGCAATTCTGAGGCCTCTTTATGTTTTTTTTTCTTTTCCTTGTGTGTTCCTGTTTTCTGCTGCAAGGACCATTCCTCTTAATCTCAACTGCTAAAAATGTGTCCTGTAGAGTGATATAGTGAGGTGTGATTATTACGGATGTAACGATGCATCGTGAATCGGTTAAAAATCTATTTAAATGTTACAAATGTTTGAGATTAAAAACATTTATCAGGATGCAATTTTTAAACAGCCCAGGGCGTGACTCATACATGCATACTTACATACATACATACAGCAGGTAACGTTAGCCTACCGTTAGCCTGGCTAAACACGCTGTAATGTGTGATCGTATTTCACTGGAAAGGATTCCAACACCGGGATGTAACGTTACAACAGTCTGCAGCTGAAGACACAGAGGAGACCAGCTGCCCTTTGAGACAGCATGGACACTGCCGGTTGTTGTAAAATACCCTTTTGCCATCTAGTGTTTCTTCTTTTTGTTGTTTAACAGCAAATGACTAGTGAAAAAAAGTTGTTAAAAGTTGTTATTGCATTTTAAATACATCATTACAACATGACCATATGGCCTAGGCAATAAACAAGCCGTTCTTTAATCTTTGATTTTTTTTCTTCTTATTTAAGATAAAATACTATTTCAGTTGCACTTTTGATAAGAGGACACATCTGCTGTTTTGCACAGTTTATATAAATAAAGGAATATGTTTTCAGTCATTTCATTCTCTTAAAAACAATTGTGAGAAAATTGTATCGTGAACTTAAAACCGTGAATCGTATCAAAACTTGAGTGTATCGTTACATCCCTTATGCCCCCCCCCGCCAAAAAAAAAACTGCCTCATGTGTCAAAATAAAGTATGTCAATTTTGTACTAAAACTTTCCTTGTATACTGTGAACAGGTCTTTTTTTCTAGGAACTGCACGTCCACGGCAGCTGGCTGGTACAAACGCTGAGGGGAACAGTAACAAACAGTTCCAGAGAGATAGACCAGCACTGACCTCAGTGACAGAGTCTGTGTGTGTGTGTGTGTGTGTGTGTGTGTAAGAGAGAGACAGAGAGAGGGAGAGATAGAGAGATGGAAGTGGTGTGTAAACCAGCTAAACTCTTCTACCTCTCCACTCTGAGTGTCTTTTCTGATGTCAGACAGAAGAAACCTGCGTCGCTGCTGACGCCCATGCAGCCAGTAAACCAAACACACTCTCTGACAGCTGATACGTAGTATGGACTTTGACCCGTGCTGAACCTCACAACAACAGCGGCAGCTTGGCGCTTCCTCTGGTCCGGTCTGATGCCCTCCCACACTGTCAGGAGCCGTCTCCAAACCGCCCACACTCGCTTATGTAAGGGGATAATCCTGTGCAGTCATTAAAATGATGCACGGCACTGGAGGTATAGAGGCACATAACTATTTGATGCCTATGGCGAAATCAGTGCATTAATGTTCGATAATCCTAACACCTCGCAACAGATTATATCTCCATACTGCACGTGACTTACCTACCTTAACCCACTGCAACGTAGGCTGTCTCTAAAACGCAGAAGAATATTTGATAAACTGCAGCTCCTCTGACACTTTAATGACCCCTGCCTCTCCAGACTCCCTGGCTCGTTCTCAGACATCTCAATCACCTTCCCCTCTGGTAAAAAAAAATAAAAAATAAAAAAGTCTTTTCACTTGAACGCTTCCTCTGTGGCTCCTCCGACAGAAACAAAAAGGCAGCCTCTCCATCATCCGGCAAACCATAAGCTTCCCTTTATCTTCCCTTCCTCATTAAACTCTGAATAACTCAGTGGAGAGGGAGAAAGAGGAGAGAGAAAAGTGATTTAATTCTGCTGGAAGAATAAAACGCCCCTTGAGGTTGCCATGTTGAATGTGTGCCATGTTGAACAGGCTGGATCCAGAGCTCACCGAGACAAACGCAGCAGTGAAGAATAGTCTATAGACTGAGCTCCAGGCCAGCTGACCCACTCTAGATAATGTACCATGGATGTCATGTCATTGTACCAAGAGGCTGGAGTCATGATGGTGACCCATCACGACCTCAGAGCGAGGCAGGCAGAGGCGGAGGAAGGAGCTCTGAAAGGGAGGTCAGAGGGAAATCGCAGCACCAGACTTGATATCTCAATTCAAAAGCTGCACTGGCAACCTGGTCGCACTGAATGCAGCCCAATTATTTCAATAAACCAGCAATCCTGGGAAGGGGAAGACCAGAGAAAGGGGACACAAGAAGAGAAAAATGGGTTTGACATTCAGGCAGGCGGGCTGAGGGAGGTAACAAGTTCACGGCCCTTTCAGAAAACATGGCCGCCTGCTGTGTGATGGATCATGGAGCCTTAGATAGGCCATCAGGGGTGGGACCCATGGAGGAACGCATGGGAACCCAGTCTCCAAGGAAGAAGGGAGTCATCCTGAGAGTTAAATAAATGAACTCCTGATGGTTCTGATATAAGCAGCAACAACAGCTTTCTGAGTTGCCCCATATGGAGCAATACAATACTGCTGCTAAGAAAAGACAAGACTGATGCTTCTGACAACCTCTATGCACACCCCAAGGATTGATTGAATCAGTACATTTGCATGTATTTGTTCTTAAATATATGGGGGCGGAAAAAGAAAAAATGCCATGAATGATGCTTGCAAATGAATGCAGTTGAGTTGGAAATAAAAACAATTGTGAAGATCTCATGCTAGTGAACCCCGACTACAGCTGACAGAACAGATCCTTTATTTAAAAAGGGGGAAACCAGATTAGTGGAGGCTGAAAGGGGTACTCCAGCAATGTAGTATGGATGTAGCACTTCCCTCCAACTTCTCTCAAGTGGAGGTTCAGACATTCTGACTTTTAGTCCCTAGCATGAGTCAAGTGTTAACAAAATGCTACATTTCCCATAATGTCAGTCAACAGAATATTTCATTAAATCTTATGCCTTCATCTTTCGAACTTCATTCCACCCATTTGTAGCCCAATTTTCTGTCAAAACTTGAACTTTAAAAGCTCCTCCACAGCCACAGAAGACATCCGACAACTGTTTTTTAAAGGCTCAGTAGTTCTAACCATGAAGAACTGCTCTTTATGTGGAAAATCTGCAAGTTGAAAATTTCGGGGGGAAACTGTTATTTATTGCAGAAGTCTAATTGTGATGTGTTTGCTTCAAAAAAAATATTCTTTAGAAAAGTAAGTCGGAATTTGAAACTAATTTCAACGGAAAAAAAATGTAATTAGCTTTGTTCAGCAGTTTGACCAAAGCTAGTAAGTGCACCTTGGGTTGGGATTTTCTTGTAAATCTACTTCTTTCAAGGCCAAGAATGAACTTCCACGCTTGAATCACATTTAAATATTGTCTCCATTGAACATTTTCGATCAAGTACGTATGTAAGTAGATAAGAATTTAAAAATGTCCACTCTAGTAGTTAGTTATGTTATGTGTAGTTAATGTGTAGTGCACAACAAATTAATCAAAATTACCGTTTCAGTAGAGGAACATTTATGAGTCAAAGTTATGAGAACTTTGTCTTCTGTCCCAAGCTAGGCAAAAGAAATCTGCCACAATCTGCTCCCGTTTTTTTTAATCATCTGACCTAAAAATCTAATTAGAAATTCAACACATTCTAGACCTTAAATGGTCATACAATGACCATTTACTGGTCTTAAATCTCACCTAAATCACATAAACAAACAAAGCCTTACCCTTCAGAGAGACCTTAAGAGTAGTAGTAGAGGGTCTATAATGATGAAATGAAAGGGTTAACGGTGATGCCAATAATCGATCATTTAAATGTTTCCATGTAGGCATGGGCTTCAAGGTATACCGCGGTTTGAAAAAGTCCAGGTTTCAAAACCACTAACATTTTCTGTCATACCGTTCCCAAGGTATGAGTTGTTTTTATGAGTGGTCAAAGACAGAAAGTGCAGTTTAGTAATCCGTCTCCCTGCCAGTGTGCAGAGTGTAAAAATAAAACACATTTTGTTCAATGGGGGAAAAAATGTTGTTCTTTAACCAGACATTTAAAAAAATAATACATCTTAAAGCTGTAAATGCAATACCGCAATACCATGAAACCATGATATTTATGCTGAAGGTTATCATACCGTCAGAATCATATACCGGCCCATGTCTATTTCCATGTACAGATTTTGTGAGCACTAGTACGTACAAAACTGAGATATTGAGGGAAACACCTATTGCAACAATTACAGGCATGAGAATTTCGCAGAGAGGGCCAGCTACAGAATGTCTGGTATGCTAGAGATGACGACAACAGCCACTACTACTGTAAACATATGAAAGTACTGCTTATCACTGAGAAGGAGAGTAATACTGACAAAACAATTTCACAACTCTGAGGAATGACGGAAAAACTATTCACATGGAGTATTACTAGTCAGCCACCATACTGTTTGAAAACAGTTAGTGGTCACAGCGTATATTGTACATTAAAGTATGTATAAAGTAAACTGAATTAAGGTTATCAATTAATTGTCTTTTTTCGTCATTAGTTTCAGCACCTCAAATGCGACGATTTGATGCTTTTCTTTGTCTTATCTGACAAAGATGTGGTTTTTGAGTTGCTGGGCTCTACTGAATGTCATCTTGGGCTCTGGGAAATTATAATTGGACATTTAAAAAAATAAAACAATGAATTCATTAATTGAGAAAAGAATCAGGAGGAGCATTTCATCAAAAATGAAAATATACACTAGGCTAAATGGTAAAGCCATGACACAAACAAATGTGATTACTGCCGGAATGTAATAATACTAATACTCATAATTATAACTGTAAATATAAAAGTCACTCTCCTCTCCCCTAGAGTGCCATAGTAGTGCCCCGCTTCCCGAGCCTGGGAATAATAAACCTGTCAACAACAGCCTCCTGGGACGCCACTGCTGACACTTCGTTGTCAGTGGCAAGGCATGCTGGGATAGCTAATGGGACAGGCCCTCAGGGGTGCCTCGGACAGAGGAAAGCCACAGACAGGTGAGCTGTCTGACAGCTCCCATATGAAATAGTCATCGATAATAACCTCTCAGCCTTTGTTGACTTAAAATCACAAATCACTGATCTCTGCTGTAAAAACCCCACTGACTTCATGTTATTACTGAATAATTGCAAATCCACTCTGATTACATCCAGTAATATTGTTTGATTGGGGGGATTTAAGGTAAGGCCAAGGCACCATCAATTACAGCGAATAAATGTAATAACAAGAAATTGTTAATAAAACCCTGTGATATATGAGATATGTGGGTTCTCAGTAAAATGCATGTATGAAACTAAATCAGGGGGCATCCTCAATGTTAAAGTTAAAAATGGACATTTTAAAAGGTAGAAACTGAGCAGCCAATACCTGACACGCTGACAACTGAAAACATATCGCTAGGCAGAGCACTTCAATCAATCTACTGCCTATTTGTGAGCATGTACAGATCCCTAGAAAAAGGTTCTGTCACAAATGCATTCAAAAGTCTCAAAACTTGAAGTTGTTCTTACTGCAATTGTGATCATGTCTTTGTACCGCCGCCGCAATGCCCCCCAAGGTGAGTGAGAGTGTGCACCCAGCCTACTGCGCGTCTCCGTGATTTCTGCCTTATCGCAACCACGTGGCCGCATTCAGCGAGTTTTTCCTCCTTCAACACGTGTATGCATGTGAACATCTGAGCTGATCAACTACACACTTCCCACATCTAGCGCTGAAGGGAGCAGCTGGAGTTTCAGTACTTTTACTCGGCTGTGTGTGACACCGGTTGGATGGTGCTGAGAGGAGACGGTGCGCAGTCTGTCAATCAGTCTGTCAGTCAGTCTTGTTACACAACCCCTCACCACTACAACCACTCTTTTCTAAATTCGGAGTACAAGCAGATGTAAAACCACGATATGCACAATGTACACTCAATAGACAGGAGTTTGGAAGCAGAAAAAGCAGGTAGAGGAAAGGAGTGAGTGAGCAGTTGTTTGGTCTTTCCTGGGCACTGACCTGGACAGCATAGCAAACACAGCGCCTCTCATCTTGCTTCTTTTCTCAGATTTCACACTCCAGCTCCTTGCTGACTTCCTTTTGAAGTTGGTCCCTCCGCTATTTCTGAGGTGAAAGTCGTTGGCAGAGGAGGCAATGAGGGAGTGTGATGGGGGTGAAGTCTTTCTCTCTCTTTTTCCTCTTCTTCTTATTGTCTTTACTTCCCCCTTGTTCTAGTTTGCACTAGATGAAATCTGCACCTCTTCTTGCTCTTCCAGAGCACAACAATCTCTCCACACTCACTACTGGGAGAGGGGTAGGAATTAACATTGCGAGAGCGAGAGGAAGAGAGAGAGTGAGAGAGAGAGAGAGAGAGAGAGAGAGAGAGAGAGAGAGAGAGAGAAGAGAGAGAGAGAGAGAGAGAGAGAGAGAGAGAGAGAGAGAGAGCAACAAAAGTCTGTTCAGTCACCTCGTCTCCCTCCTGTTCAAATTTAGAGGCTGGATTTCAGGCTGCAAGGCTAACTCTACTGGGCATGCCCATAACCGAGAGGCACACTTTGTAATGAACACTCACTTCCTCTCTTGTGCTTGCCTTCCCCCTCCTCCCTCACAGCTCTTTCTCCACTCCCCTCCCTCTCCTCTCCCTATAGTTTTCAGTTCAGCAGGGATCAGGAATGCTGCTCGGACCAAAGTCCACGGAGCAAGCACCACTTTGCACGAAAAAACAATTTCACACTTTAAACGCAACGGACTGAAAAACAGAGTGTAGGAAAAGCAAGACAAATATTCCATTTTGAAAATACAAAAAACATTTTCTGCTGTCCAAATTAACTCTATTGTTGGCTTGCTGCACATTTCCAGTCCATATAATTCAATAGCACATTAGATGTCTGTCTAGACTTCAGAGGTGTAATACCTAACCCAAAACTAATGGACATGTCGCTCAAAGTGGCAAGGCAATCACACACAGTCAATTTTGATAATGAAATGTCCTCATGTGAACAATTTCGTGCATCTCTTCTGCTTGAGTGAGATAAAAAATATTATCTGGACCTATATGGCATCCTATTTAAAGTCTGCCTAGGCTGGGCTCTGTTGTGACTTATTACTGGTCCCAACAATACACATAGTGATGTTGCTAAAAACTCAAGCAGATTCTTCTGACAGGTATGTTAGGTATGTGGAATTTTCTGTTTTGAAGCAGGAGAACAGTACTGTTTATTTCTAGTCTTTGTACAGCGATGAGTGACGTATTTCTTTAGTAAGTCAGCCTTGTGCCAGTGCTATCTCAGGCTCCCCACAGTGACCCAGATTCTACCCGGCAAACTATCAGAACACCATGTATCAAAACCAGGCTATGGAATGAGGACAGCGAGTTCAGAGAGAGAGAGAGAGAGAGAGAGAGAGAGGGGGAGAGAGAGAGAGAGAGAGAGAGAGAGAGAGAGAGAGAGAGAGAGAGAGGGGGAGAGAGAGAGAGAGAGGGGGAGAGAGAGAGAGAGAGAGAGAGAGGGGGGAGAGAGAGAGAGAGAGGGGGGAGAGAGAGAGAGAGAGAGAGGGGGAGAGAGAGAGAGAGAGAGAGAGAGAGAGAGAGAGAGAGAGAGAGGGAGAGAGAAAGTTCCCCCGGCATCTGTATTGTGCAACTCAGGCAAACAGCACATAATAACTGCCATCTAAAGTGACAAGGGACAAATCCACAGAAATGGAATAACATAACGTCTGCCAATTCAGGGCTTGATGGAAGATATTTCAACATAATCACAAATATAATTCTGTAGTATGAGCTGTTGCTGCTTAGACCTGAGACTTTGTGGATCCTCTGTTGAGGCAACAATGTAATCCAGTAGACATCTTGAGCAGAGAATAATCCATCTGAAGGGTGGAGATAAGGGCCAGGTGGAGGAGGAGGAGGTCCAGAAGGCTGCAGGGTTCAGCCTGAGAGTTCAGAGGTCATGGGAAACAGCGAGTCAATCCAAAGATGAGAGGTCAATGCCACGGCTGGATGAGCCAGAGCCGCATGTGTCTGGGTCGAAGGTGGTTGATAAGAGTGATGGGGAGCGGAGGCGAAAGTGTAAAGAGATCAAAATTAAAAGCTACAAAGTCCAAAGCCAAACAAAAGGAAGAGAGGGGCCAGTCAAGCCTGAAGGAGTCACAGTCGCGCTTCATGCACAGAAATATTGTCAGTGTTGATTTAACTGTGGGAGTGTAAACATGGAAGAAATGCCAGGTCCACAGAATACACATAACCTCCTCCTGGTCTCCTCCTCCTCCTCTGATCTCTCTCTAGTATTCTGTGTCCTTTGTTTGTCTTTGTAGTCTTGAAACAATGAATCCTGCAAATGGGAATAAGGGCACACACTTTCGGACAGTCTGTACTTGAAGAGTTATAGAATTTGCACTTGCAATGTACTTGCACTGACACTCTCTTGCACTATGATACCATTGTGTATGTATGATGTGTATAAGCTATTGGACACCGTAATTTCCTTCTGGATAAATAAAGTCTCTCTCTCTCTCTCCAGTGACGCAAGTAGTTAGGAATGCCACTTCAAGACACTGTTAGACAATCCCACAAGCACTTCCTTTCAAGTGTACTGAGGCCTTTATACTTTTGCAAAGATACATGTCAATATCTTTGTGGATCTACGGTACAGCTGGGGTGTTATGGGTAACCACAGGTCGCAGCGAATAGAAAACGACACTGACGCAAAGACTTCCCAAATATTAACATGTTGCATGTTCCCTGCACAAACAAGCACAGTGATTCAACTTTCTTTCAGTAGTTGGGTTCAAAATGGATACATTAGCTTTATAGCCAATATTTGTACAAGTATGCACTAACATCTCCAACCATGCACGAGGTCTTCACGGGTCCACTCGGCTTCAAGTAACCTAGACTTGACCCAGGACCCCAGTCATGCTAGGTCCAAACTATATTCAGTCTAATCTAGTCGGGAATGGTATTGTGTCTTGCATCTTGGTGTCAATATTATCTTACAACCTAGTGAATCTGAGCAGACCATAACATGATAATTATTGAGGAGAAATTATGCATTCCAGCTCTTTTTCACCATGCTCGTTAATTGGTGGCACATCCTGCTGCTGCCAGTGATGCTGTATATTTTGTAACAGGCATGATGGTATCGAGGATGGTATTTTGATTTTGAAAATGAATTGATGTTGAATTTGGGTGGGTTTTGCACACCTTTTTGAATTGGACCCTCTCGCTATCGGGACCTCTAGTTCCAGCCTTCACACAGCCATGAACAGCCATCCAGCTCTATGAGTGCTGACTGAACAACTCTTCAGTTGTTCACTCTTGGTAGCTACAAAAAATAGCCCCTGAAAACTCAACCGTTTTAAGAAAATGTGTTACTTGTCAAATGTTTGCTGATAAGACAGTAACTGTATGTAATGTCGGTTCTGCAGTCTCCAGTCAGGAACAAAACAGACAAATTAGCCTTGGCTGTGTCAGAACCATCTGAGCCTGCGGCTGCAGACCACACTGGCCGGTTCCTCTTATCTCAATACTGACTCATTAGCCCTCTCACCCTGGGTCTCCGAGGACCTGTGACCCCCGGCTTTTGTCTGGCTCGGGCCTATTTTGACGAAAGCCCCAGCCCTGAACAAAGCCCTGTCATTAGCTGTGGCTCAGCTGCCCCCTCGGCCACAACCTGCAGCCCCCGCAGCCAGTCTGGGATGAAATGAAGTGGGTCAGACAAACACAACGCACCGTTCATCAACTTTGACCCCCCCTGACGACCACCAGCCTACCATCCCCGCCATCTGAAGAGGGCAGGGAGTGACAAGCTGTTTACAGGCCATAAAGGAACAGTGTCCATCAACCTGCTCCTGTGCAAACACAGATGTGTGAGATATATTGGTGCAGCAAGCCAACACTAAGTGCACAGAGAAGGAGGTGGGAAAGCAATAATGGTGGCAAGGCAGTTGTTTGTTTTCTTGTTCTCTCAGTCAATAAACCAATAACAAGTAGCTGAAGAACACACTGGCATGTTGAACTTGCTAAGCAGTGTGGTGCCTGTATTCAAGTATGATGCTGCCTTGTATTGATCCTGTCTTACAAGTGAAAAATAAGAACTTAATTACAAATACAATGTTGAGAATTAGCTCAATATGATCTCATTTATAATGGAAATGAAAATATGAAGGAATCAAAATCAATTAAAATATTTTATCATTATCATAACAGCTACTAAACCCAGCATCAATCGTCACACTGTTTTATATTTTCGACCAGTAGCTACCTTAATTAATAGAAAATAAATTTTGTTTTAAGTCTTGCATGTTTCCCAAGAAGCTCCTCAAGTTGTAGGTAACAGGACAATTTCTACATACAGTACAAATACACATAGTACAATACATAGATACCGTATGTCTTCAAGCCCTTTGGATCACTTTTAGAAAAGTAGGATATCCATTTAAACCTCCATCACCACACCCATTGAAATAAAATATACTATTAAATGTATATGAATTGATTGGACTGTTCCTTAAATTAAATCAATTAGCTTAGGAATATGATAAGAACTAAATAGGTTTCAGCCTTTACATAAGAGCAGTTGCATTGTCCAATTTGCACTAATTGTGAGCAGACATGACTTTAGGTACTCTGAAACACTTTCACCCATTAATAAAAAAATTTAAATGATTTTGCAAAAGTATTGATCTATTTTTGCCAGGCGTTGATGGATGTGGTTATATGCTATCATATTGACAAAACGCTTGAAGCATCATTAGCAACAACGTCTGTTGTCTGAACACATTCTTTTTTTCACCTCAACACCTCTTTACATGTTCTTATAGGTGTAACAAGATGTGATATATCAGCAGAGGCAGTGCACAGACAGATTACAGTGAATGACAGCAATGACTTTGGTCAAACTATTGGAGATAATGGGTATTAAGACAAGATTAAAACCGCAGACATTGAGAACTATTGAGACCAGAAAGGTGAGACATGGTGCTCAAGATGTTCCTCTTGTGCTTTGTAGTGGCTGTTTAACAGCCTGAACGTGTAGCGTAAACCCACACATGGAGCTCTAGCACCACCCTTTGGACTAAACTCATACTGCAATCTGGCGATCAAGAGAATCACTTTCAAAATCCCTCATGTAGGTGTCTGTGTATGGTAGAAATAAAGCTTTTTTTTTTTGTCCAGGGAGGATTTTAGTTGTGTCCCAAATCCAATTCCAAGCAGGTTTTAAGTATATAAAGTGTTTTAATAATGGAAATGTGGTAAATTAAGTACACATAATTTACTTAATGTTTGAATGCAATAAATGTAGACTATTCTCCCCACAATGCAAAAGACATGTGTAGAGCCGTTTACAGCCGGAATAAAAGAAGAAAAATAATTGCAGATGGTGGTGAAAAGACAAGAATGTGTTGTGATTTTATCTAGTGCACATGTATTTATATTTGTATTTAATGTCATGCTCATGTTAGGATGCCTATCATTGTTTTTAAGGGAGCCTATTGTAACATCTGGCCAGGGACTGCAGATGAAAATAAGCCTTTTGGCTAATTCTGTCATATTTACAGAAATGTTTATTAATATGCACTGTCCCTGACAAATAATT
This sequence comes from Gymnocephalus cernua, assembly GCA_023631565.1. Taxonomy (NCBI): domain Eukaryota; kingdom Metazoa; phylum Chordata; class Actinopteri; order Perciformes; family Percidae; genus Gymnocephalus; species Gymnocephalus cernua. The sequence continues at coordinate 32,913,513 of CM042430.1, forward strand.
ATTATTATTTTTTTTATTTTTAAAGCAGCTCAGGGAAGATCTCTTGAAATACAATCAAAACAAAACATTTAGCTTCCTTTTTGTGAACTTTGATGGCTGTACATCAGTGGATGTATTGCATTCATTTATGTTGACTAGAAAACATAAAAGTACACTGATTATTTGGTCATCAATGCAAATCGAGTGACTTATAGCATATAGTAAATACTGTATACAATCAGTATGTAGTATGGAATTGGGATATAGCTTTTGACTTGTCATAGCAGGAAAAAGCATTGGCAAGGCAAGTATATTTGTATAATAAGTGCTTTACATTAAACATAAAGGCATTATCAAGGACAATATATACAATAAACATAAGGCAATATAATAAAATATACACACATGAATAGGATTAAAAGGGTAAAACAAAATAAAATAGAAAATGCATTTCCTGCAGAAAATGCGTGGGAATGCTGAATAGCTAAATTGCTAAAGCTAAGCTGGATGAATAGCTTAAATCTGTAAGAAGAAGCTGAAGTAGTGAGAATAGATGGAAACGTTTGAATGGACATGAATTTCATTAAAACAGTTGAAAAACACCACAAATGTATAAAATGTGTGCAATATTAAAAGGCTTTTTGAAAAGCTGATGCTGAACTGAATTGAATGGCTTTCAAAATCATGAATAATTATGGAAGACTTAAAAATGCTGTGAGAAACATTGATGAAAAGACTGTCAAAAGTGAAAATTCAAATAACTCGACTAAAAAGTGGTGGATGGTGATAGAGCAGTGGTTAGAACACATGCCTTTGGTGTGGGAGACCTGGGTTTGATTCCCACCATGATCCATCAACCTGTCCCATCAATCCTGCTTGCAAGTGTCCGTTCATTTAACAACAAACTGGACTACATCCAACTTCAACGATGCTCCCAACGCGAGTTCAGAGACTGAGTTTTTTGCTCAACAGTGAACCGGACTGTCCAGCTACCAGGACTGCTAGCCCTCCGACAATCCGAGCTTCTTTTACTGTCTATGGCTCTCTCTCATGGATGTATTAAGAGAACTTCTCAGCAGCAAACTTTTACAACAATTATGTGCATTCAAACTACCGCACGTGTACCACCGGGATACATCGGTACAGATCGGAGAATATGCAGGGAACGTTATTACAGACGGAATAATCGGCCCACTATGAGAGCTTCGCCTGCCACGGAGACCAGCATGGGGACCAGTGGACTCGCTCGTACCCCGAGCCGGGTAGGGGACATCCACGTCGGCTAGGTGGGAAGCTAACGCTAGCCGGGAAAAAGGCACATCCAGAGCGAGCTAACGCTAGCCGGCCACCTGTCCCATCAATCCTGTTTGCAAGTGTCCGCTCATTAAACAACAAACTGGACTACATCCAACTTCAACGATGCTCCCAACGCGGATTCAGAGACTGTGTTTTTTGCTTTCGTGGAAACATGGCTGAACAACAGTGAACCGGACTGTCCAGCTACCAGGCCTGCTAGCCTTCCGACGATCCGAGCTAGAGATGCTCTGTATGAAGGTGAGCTGTGTTAACACGGACTGGTGCAGAAATGGGGTGATTTGTATCCAACTAACTGCTAACCGCTGGAGTTTGTGACTGTTACATGGCGACCATTTGACATTCCACGCTAATTCACGGTTGTGTTTATACTCGGTGTTTACAGCCCACCAAGCCCAAGCATTCTGGGATTTGGTGTCTTTCATCCATATGAGCCAAATACACATTTTCTGGCTTTTCTCGGCCTAGAAGGCACCAATTAAATTTTTTTTTCACATTTCTGTTAAAAGTGACCCAATTTAAAGATAAATTCAGCTTTCCTGCGATGAAGTATCCCTTTAAGTATGAGAAGTGAGTACTTTTGCCATCTCTGGACTACAGCCAGTAGTAGGAGCTTCTTCCGCATGTTTTCAACCCGCCCATCACACGAAGCGAGCCGATCTTAGCCGGAAAAAAACGACATGTCAGCCATCTTGAATCTTCGCTAAACAGGGCTCTCTCTTCTCAACAGCAAACTTTTACAAAATGATGTGCATTCAAACTACCGCACATGTGTACCACCGGGATACATCGGTACAGATTGGAGAATATGCAGGAAACGTTATTACAAACGGAACAATCGACACACTACGTGAGCTTCACCTGCACGGAGACCAGCATGGAGACCAGCACGGAGACCAGCACGGAGACCAGCACGGAGACCAGCACGGAGACCAGCGGTCTCGCTCGATGCCCCCAGCCGGGTAGGGGACCTCCTCATCGGCTAGGTGGGATGCTAATGCTAGCCGGCCACCTGTCCCATCCATCCTGCTTGCAAGTGTCCGTTCATTAAACAACAAACTGGATTACATCCAACTTCAACGAAACTTCCAACGCAAGTTCAGAGACTGTGTTTTTTGTTTTCGTGGAAACATGGCTGAAGAACAGCGTACCGGACTGTCCAGCTACCAGGCCTGCTAGGCCTCCGACGATCCGAGCTAGAGGTACTCTGTATGAAGGTGGGCTGTGTTAACGCTGACTGGTGCAGAAATGTGGTGATTTGTATCCAACTAACTGCTAACCGCTGGAGTTTGTGACTGTTACATGGCGACCATTCAACATTCCACGCTAATTCACGGCTGTGTTTATACTCGGTGTTTACAGCCCACCAACTTTACACAACTGAACTTTACGGAGCCTATAATGTGTGTGTACACTAAAGGTAGCCTGTTTCGTATGTCGTTTTTATATAATGTTGTTTTTATATATTTTAAATGTGTAACACCACTTGAGCCACGATGAAACGTTGTTTCGTGTATATGGTTAAAATAACAATAAAACACATTGAGTTGAGTTGAATGCCTCTGTCTGTCTGTCTGTCAAGCGGTAGGCGTGGCTTGGGAGTGGACTCAAAGCAGCGAAGCAAAGTGCATTCTGTCTTTCATCCATATGAGCCAAAAACACATTTTCTGTCTTTTCTCGGCCTAGAAGGCACCAATTAAAACAAGTTTTCACATTTCTGCTACATAAGTGACCGAATTTAAAGATATATTCAGTTTTCCACCGGTGAAATATCCCTTTAACTCACAGATCTTCCAGAACAACTTGTTTTTCATCTTTTCTTTTTTACAGCTCACCAAAATTTTGCTAGTATAAGCGGAGTTAATCGCGATGTTCTCTGAAAGTGGGTCCAGGACCTGGATAAGGATTCGTTTTTTCTTCGGCACCATCTTGTAGTAGCATTCAGCGGTGAATATTTGCGCCACCGTCATGTCGTTCATATTGAGTAAGGTCGTCTTCTGACAGCAGATGTCCGTGACACTGCCCACTGTCTCACAGATATTCAGGCAGCGAACCAAAATGTGGTCATTCATCATTTTCTGAAAAAAGAGGAAAGCAGTGTTACGCTGAGTGCCTACAAAAATATTAAAATTACATCCTATACTAATTAATTGGTTAAAAAAACCCTATGAAAAAACGAGGAAGGGAGTGAGAGACCCTGCCCGGAGGAAGCCTGGTGCGGACTCCCTGATCTAAACCAGAGTGGTTGTCTGTTATTGGACTTCTGTGCTAGTCATGGATTGTCTATAACAAACATCATGTTCAAACATAGGGATGCTCATAAGTGTACTTGGTACCAGAGCACCTTAGGCCGAAGGTCAATGATCGATTTTATAATCGTTTCATCTGATCTGAGGCCGTATGTTTTGGACACTCGGGTGAAGAGAGGGGCGGAGCTGTCAACTGATCACCATCTGGTGGTGAGTTGGGTCAGGGGGTGGTGGAAGACTCTGGACAGACCTGGTAAGCCCAAACGGGTGGTGCGGGTAAATTGGGAACGTCTGGAGGAAGCCCCTGTCCGACAGACCTTCAACTCACACCTCCGGCGGAGCTTTTCGTGCATCCCTGTGGAGACTGGGGGCATTGAACCTGAGTGGACAATGTTCAAAGTTTCCATTGCTGAAGCTGCGGCAGGGAGCTGTGGTCTTAGGGTCTTAGGTGCCTCAAGGGGCGGTAACCCACGAACACCGTGGTGGACACCGGTGGTCAGGGAAGCCAGGGAATTTGAGGAACTCCTAAATCCAGCTGATGCGCCCTCTTTGTTAGAGGCAGAGCTGGAGGATTGTCGTCCAATTCCCTGGTGGAGGTCACTGAGGTAGTCAAACAACTCCACAGTGGCAAAGCACCAGGGATTGATGAGATCCGTCCAGAAATGCTGAAAGCTCTGGGTGTGATGGCTGTCTTGGTTGACATGCCTACTCAACATTGCGTGGAAGTCTGGGACAGTGCCAAAGGAGTGGCAGACCGGGGTGGTGGTTCCCCTGTTCAAAAAGGGGGACCAGAGGGTGTGTACCAATTACAGGGGTATCACACTTCTCAGCCTCCCTGGTAATGTCTAGGGTTCGGGGGTTCGGCCGATAGTCGAACCTCGGGTTGAAGAGGAACAATGCGGATTCCGTCCTGGTCGTGGAACAACGGATCAGATCTTTTCTCTCGCAAGGATCCTGGAGGGAGCCTGGGAGTATGCCCATCCAGTCTACATGTGTTTTGTGGATCTGGAGAAGGCATATGACCGGGTCCCCCGGGAGACATTGTGGGAGGTGCTGCGGGAGTATGGGGTGAGGGGGTCCCTTCTCAGGTCCATCCAATCTCTGTATGACCAAAGCGAGAGCTGTGTCCGGGGACAGGAAGTTAGCAAGGGGCCAGGCTGTTGCCTAGCAATGTAATTCCATTGAAAAGGTCTTAGATAACCAAATCTTTATGCTCTCCCAAGTCTTCTTAATTCCTTTGCAGTACCAAAAAACAAGGGGGTCAAGGGAGTGACAATATAGGTTACATTTTAAACATATATCTGATGATGTATTATCAAACAAGCTTTAACAAAGTTTGTTAATTTGATTTTGTTCTTAGAAAAAAGTGCTAGCAATGGCAATTCTAGGCTAATAATTTTTAGCATTGAATATTTGAATATAATTTGAATATTACAAATAATAAGGAATGCTATTCCAATCATATTATAGAGAAAGATTGAGAGCTCTAGCAGACAGACTGTATATGTTCACAGTGACAGGATATATAATGCTGTATACAAGAGACCTTGACTGCATTGGCCCAGGAGATGGTCATGGCCAGAGACAGACCTTCACACATTGGAAGCAATGTCATGGACACAAGAAAGTACTTTATGAGTTGCAGCAGAATATACAAGGAAAGATCCTTTTTGGACCAGTGGACCGTCTCATTCAAGAAGGTCTCATTCAAGGTCTCCACCCGGAAGCGAAAGCTGAGGACGAAGAACGTGAATAATCCAAAGATCAGACCTAAAGACATAGACAGAAAGACAGGGAGACAGATGCAGACAAAGAAAGGAAAATACATAATAGGTTTAATTCAGTTATAAATCTGAAACAACTTGAACATAGCCATACTGAGAAATACAGAGATAGTTTTGTGGAGCTCTTATTAACTTTATATCAAATAATTTGGATATGGCTCGAATGTAACGGACTTCATTATTATAAAAAAGATTTGCACTAATAATTTAATCCCTCATGTCCACCACATTAGGCAGTTTCATCTATCTACAATAAAAGTCCTGTGGATTGGTTCATTGTGGAAGAGCACAGTAGCATGTGGACTCACTCTACCCAGCAGGGAGGTGGTGTTGATATCTACGTACATCACTGTGACATACACTGTAAATTCTAACATTCAAATTAATAAGAAATAGTAAGTGGGGTTGACTTAGTTTTGACCAATCTGCTGAGAACACTCAGTTTATTTGAGGTGTACAGAAGTATAGAGCGAAAATGCAAACCAACTAAGTAATTTTAAGATCAGGTCACTCACAAAACACGAGTAGGCTACAACACTTGGTCATGCGCAGAAGCCTTTGCCTCTTTATGCGCATAAATACGTAGTAGAAAACGTGACGGTTTTCCTTACACTACCAGCTCTACTTTACTTGTGCTCATTTAAAATACAATCAATACTCGTTTTTATTGTTATTACATTAAAGTCTTAATTTAACTGTGGCCTGCTTTTCCCAGTGTTTAGTTTGAGTTAACGTTATTTTAGACTGAATAAAATTCGGTTAGCGGAATGAGCTGTTAGCTAAACTAACGTTAGCTTCCCGGTGGCATGTTTTTTTTTAACCAATCCCACCAGAGCAGGCAACGAGTACTAGCCTATCAGAGGGAGAGTAGGGCGGGCTCTTCCCCTACCATCCTGCAAAAAAAAAAAAAAAAAAAATTGCGGCCAGATCGCCCACAGGACACTTGCGTGACACGGAGTACTTTACAGTTTCATTTGGTGAGTAAAAGTTTGAAATCGGATTTGCTTCCTTTATTTATTATTCATTCAACGCTAGTTTACGTTTTGTTCAGCTAATGTGTAACACATCATTATTGCAGCGGAATGTTTGTTAGGTTATAGCTAGCCTAGCTAGCTAGTTGTTAACCAAGCTAATCACTGCTATTCCTGTTCTGGCTACAGTAGCTTGAGCTAACGGGTTAGCCTATTGTTCGTGTAGCATTTGCTGTTTAGTCTTTCCCGCCAGTGCCGTTTCAATACGGATTTACAAGCCTGATGTTAGCTGAGTACCATAGCCTAGCCTCTAGCTATCTAACCCTAACCCCCTGAACTGTATCAAAGAGTATTGTAGACCCTTTTCGGACTGGGAACATGTATATAGAAAATGGCATTGTTAAAAAAAAAAAAATGTGTCGTATTTTTTAACCTGGTCCTTATATTTTTTGGAAGTTAATAATCTGCACAGTCTGTATCAGACTAGTAGCTAGCATGCATTAACAGTTTGAGCTAAGCCACTTGAGCGCTAATCGTTTTAGTAAAGCACTCCAGACCCCATTTACAAAAACGGATTTATTTCCATGTGGTTTGGCCTTTCATTTACAGGTTTTATCACTGAAAACGATTATTTCTAAAAACTGAGTGGAGATTAGATTGGCCAAATGTGGTTTACTATTTCTATTATAATTGAGTTAATTTTTAATTTTTTTCCTCCTATTTCTCCTCTAGATTTTGTCAAGCAGACCAAATCCCTGAATGCAGTGGTCCTGTAAGTACTGCACTTTTCGTGCTGATAAGAGAGGCTATTTGCTGAAGCATTATCAAGCAAGCAAATGATGGAGCAAATGTTCCGATGTGTGACGACGGGAGATCGTCAGAGATGAGCCTGATGTACAGAGCATGGTGGACCGATGGCCGGCTCTCTTCACCAAAGGCCAGGTAAGCTTCTACTTATTAGAACAAATGAATGCTGTGGTGATAATGCTTTCAGGCTCAATTATGTCTAATGTTATTTAGTGGCTCAAACTCACGTTTAATGTACCCCCGCTCCCCCCAACCCACATATTTTTCAGGTGTGTGCTGAGTTCAACAGAGTAGCCAGCAAGAATCTGGAAGGAGATTTCTTTGAGGCGCTGGACCAGCTCATTCCACGTTCTTTACAACTGTTCAAGGACAGAAAAGGGGCCGTTGGGCAGAAGTTGACAGAACTCATCCAGGACATCAACTTTGTAGTAAGGAATTTTATGTCTTCACATTTTGTCAAGGGTGATTTCAGTATCTTGTAAGATCATATTGGTTTTAGTCATTTCCATGGAAAAGTTAAGGGCAGCCACAGTTGCCCTCTTTTTCTCTGTTGCATAAGCATGGGCTGTAAAGTTATTGTATAGTGGCAGACAAGTGGTATTTTGAGGGATCTTGTAGAATTCAAGCAGACATTGTTCTGTTAGGATGTTTAGTTTGTGTCTTGTGAATGTCTTAACCTTTATTGTCTCTGTATCATTAGACATCAGATGTGATAGCCCAGCGCACCCTTGTCCTAAAAGGAATTCCTGTTTTACTTGGGGACAAGTTCAATTCAATTCAATTTTATTTATAGTATCAAATCATAACAGGAGTTATCTCAAGACACTTTACAGATAGAGTAGGTCTAGACCACACTATAATTTACAAAAAACCCAACAAGTCCCCCCAAGAGCAAGCACTAGTGCAACAGTGGCAAGGAAAAACTCCCTTTTAGGAAGAAACCTCGGACAGACCCAGGCTCTTGGTAGGAGGTGTCTGCTGGCCGTTGGGGTGCATCACAGTATAGTAAATAAACAGTGTTTAGAAAAAGTGGGTGTAGTAGTGCAGGGAGCAGCACGGCATAGCAGGGTATTTCTCAGCAGAACCACGGCAACAGCTGGAACCAAGATTTTGGTGCCATCCTAATCCCAGGATTTCATCCTGGGTGAAAAAGAAACAGAAAGACTCCGGGGAGCAAGCTCCCCAGAGCTAGGTTAGTAACAAGCATTTCTAGGACAGAGAAGCAGGTGGGCCGGGCTTGGCAGATACTACAACTCCTCACTCCCTAACCATAAGCTTTATCAAAGAGGAGAGTTTTAAGTTTACTCTTAAATGTGGTGACAGTATCTGCCTCCCGGACCCAGACTGGGAGCTGGTTCCACAGGAGTGGAGCCTGATAGCTAAAGGCTCTGGCTCCCATTCTACTTTTAGAGACTCTAGGAACCACTAGTAACTCAGCATTCTGGGAGCGCAGTGCTCTAGTGGGACAGTAAGGTACTATGAGCTCTTTGAGATACGATGGTGCTTGACCATTTAGAGCTTTGTAGGTCAGGAGGAGGATTTTAAATTCAATCCTGGATTTTACAGGGAGCCAATGCAGAGAAGCTAATACGGGAGTAATATGATCTCTTTTCTTAGTTCTTGTCAGTACACGAGCTGCAGCATTCTGGATCAGCTGGAGAGTCTTAAGTGACTTGTTTGAGCATCCTGATAGTAAGGAATTACAATAGTCCAGCCTGGAAGTAACGAAGGCATGGACTAGTTTTTCAGCATCATTCTGAGACAGGATGTTCCTTATTTTGGCAATGTTACGAAGATGAAAAAAGGCTGTTCTTGAGGTTTGTTTTAAGTGGGCATTAAAGGATATATCCTGGTCAAAAATAACTCCTAGATTTCTGACAGTAGTGCTGGAGGCCAGGGCAATACCATCCAAGGTAGCTATATCTTTGGATATTGAGGATCGGAGGTGTTTAGTACCCAGCACAATCACCTCAGTTTTGCTTGAGTTTAGCATCAGAAAGTTGTAGGTCATCCATGATTTTATATCTGTAATACATGCTTGAAGTTTAGCTAATTGACTGATTTCATCTGGTTTGATTGATAAGTATAATTGGGTGTCATCTGCATAACAGTGAAAGTTTATTGAGTGTTTCCTAATAATATTACCTAGAGGAAGCATATATAAGGAGAATAGAATTGGTCCAAGCACTGAGCCTTGTGGAACGCCATGGTTAACTTTAGCGTACTTGGAGGATTTGTCATTAACATTAACAAATTGAGATCGATCAGAGAAATAGGACTTAAACCAGCTCAGTGCGATTCCTGTAATACCAGCTAAGTGTTCCAGTCTCTGTAACAGGATGGTATGGTCAATAGTGTCAAAGGCAGCACTAAGATCTAGTAAGACAAGTATGGAAACAAGTCCTTTGTCTGAAGCAATTAGAAGGTCGTTAGTAATTTTCACCAGTGCCGTCTCTGTGCTATGATGCTTTCTAAATCCTGACTGAAAGTCCTCAAATACACTATTGCTATGTAGGAAATCACATAACTGATTAGCAACTACCTTCTCAAGGATTTTGGAGAGGAAGGGAAGATTAGATATTGGTCTATAGTTAGCCAAGACCTCAGGATCGAGGGTGGGTTTTTTCAGAATAGGTTTAATCACAGCTACTTTAAATGACTGTGGTACATAACCTGTTAATAAGGACATATTAATCATATCTAATAATGAAATGTTAACCAGTGGTAGCGCTTCTTTAAGTAACCTCGTTGGGATGGGGTCTAAGAGACAGGTAGATGGCTTAGCTGAAGAGACTCTTAGCATTAATTGTTGAAGGTTTATAGGGTAAAAGCAGTCTAAGTATATGTCAGGTCTTGTTGTTCCTTCTAGCAGTCCTGCATTTGAAAGTGAACTGTTAGAAGTTGAGGGCAAGAGGTGATTAATTTTATCTCTAATTGTTATAATTTTATCATCAAAGAAGCTCATGAAGTCGTCACTACTCAGAGCTATAGGAATAGATGGCTCAGTAGAGCTGTGACTGTCTGTCAGCCTGGCTACAGTGCTGAAAAGAAACCTTGGGTTGTTCTTATTTTCTTCTATTATTGATGAGTAATAGTCTGATCTGGCATTTCTGAGGGCCTTCCTATAGGTTTTCAGACTGTCTTGCCAATCTAAACGAGATTCTTCCAGTTTGGTGGAACGCCATTTACTTTCCAGTTTTCGCGAGATTTGTTTTAGTTTGCGAGTTTGGGAGTTATACCAAGGTGCTAGTTTCCTTTGCTTCCTCGTCTTCTTTTTGAGGGGAGCAACAGAGTCTAAAGTCGTCCGTAGGCAGGCCGTAGCACTGTCTACAAAATTATCAATTTGGGAAGGACTGAAGTTAACAAAAAGGTCCTCTGTTATATTAAAGCATGACATTGAGTTAAATGCTGTTGGAATATCTTCCTTAAATTTAGCTATAGCACTGTCAGATAGGCATCTAGTGTAGAAGCTTTTATCTAATTTCATATAGTCGGGTAGTAAGAATTCAAAAGTTATTAAAAAATGGTCTGATAATAAACGATTCTGCGGAAATACAATTAAATCTTCAATTTCGATGCCGTATGCCAGCACAAGGTCGAGGGTGTGGTTAAAACAGTGAGTGGCCTTATGCACACTCTGACTGAAACCAATTGAATCTAATAGTGAGTTGAAAGCAATACTAAGGCTGTCGTTGTCAATGTCCATGTGAATATTAAAATCACCTACAATAATGAGTTCTACAGGACAGCATTTGTAAGTATACTTCCTCTGAGACACAGAGAGACACACAGAACAGACACACAGACACAGAGAGAGACAGACGCAGAACAGACACACAGAAGACAGAGACACACAGACACGGAGAGAGACAAAGACACACAGAGAGACACAGACACAGAGATACAGACACACACAGAGACACACAGCACAGACACGGAGAGACAAACACACACACACAAGAGACACACACAAAAGAAACACACACACAAGAGACACACACACAAGAGACAGAGAGACACACACGAGACAGAGAGACACACACGAGACAGAGAGACACACACGAGACAGAGAGACACACACGAGACAGAGAGACACACACGAGACAGAGAGACACACACGAGACAGAGAGACACACACGAGACAGAGAGACACACACGAGACAGAGAGACACACAGACAGAGACACACACAGACAGAGACACACACAGACAGAGACACACACACACAGAGACACACACAAGAGACAGAGACACACACAGACACGGAGAGAGACACAAAGACACAGAGAGACACAAAGACACAGAGAGACACAGAGAGACACACAGAAGACAGAGACAAAGACGGAGAGACACAGAGATACACACACACACACAGACACACAGAAGACAGACACGGAGAGACAAACAGACACACGGAGAGACACAAAGACACACAGAGATACACAGAAGACAGAGACACACAGATACACAGAAGACAGAGACACACAGACACACAGAGAGAGAGAGAGAGAGAGACTTTATTTTGCATATGTCTTCACAGGACACTGACAGATGGGGCCATCGCATCGGTGACTGTTGGTGTGCTCTGTTCTTGGGGAGATTGACGGCGAACATCATTTCCCGGGTCCAAGCTCGTTGCATTTCCAGCCCAGGTCCCATGCAATTATCCTTGAGGGAAGTATTGTGATGGACAATATTCCAGACTTGCCCCTGGCTGTTTGCCTGCTGTTTGGCCTCACATACGCTTTACATCTCGATTATCCCAAATGCATGTCAAAAACCCTGAGATTCATTCAGTCAGCCATGCTCGGACTGGGAAGCGAACCCCTCCCACCGAAGATGCTAAGTCTGAAAAATGACCTACTGCGATAGATTTTGGCTGCTACGCTGTGGATGAATCCAACCTCAAGGTTATTACACCCTTACCTTTGGGGAGATTTGAGACCTATGTACCTAAATAGGAATGTCTTAATAGCCTACTTTTGATGGTTGCCACACACTGTTTAATCTTAAATTCCTCAGTCTTAACCCTTGTGTTGTCTTCCTGTCGACCATGAACTTTTGTGGGGGGGCTTTTTCTGATGTTTTTTTCCACGCTTTTAAAAAAGCCCAAGCATGTTACGTTGAAGATGACTGTCAAGTTCTAGTTTTATGATGGCATGTTAGTATGACATGGTTGGTCTTTCAGATAACACTCAGGGAGGCACTTTAAGTCTTTTAAGAGGAAACTTCTTACTTTTGTTAATACCAAATGTCTGCTGTCAAGTGTTATGGTGGCACCTTATTTCTGCTTGATGTTTTTTTATTTATTATGGGTGCACGATTCAGAAAGTCTCTCGATTCAATATCTATTTTTAGGCTCAAGATTAGATTCAAAAACGATTCTCTATTTAAAAAAAAAAACAAATTCAGAGTTGAACATGAGTTTAATGATTTGAAGTGTTATTCCATGCTATGTTGAAGCTATGTTACTGCTTGCTATGCTAGTGCTTGGGTTTCATGTGTGTAGTGAAAATAAGAATTTAAGCTACTACAACTCATGAATAAGAGTTATATTCCCAGATCTGGTAGTTATTGAGAGAGTAATTGAATATTGCCCTGCTCTGCAGGTTGGTTTTTTATGCATGGTTAGAGAGAGAAGAGAAGAGAGAGTTCCATTCTACGGGTTCGCCATTGGACACACGAGGCAGAGGAGCAGAGGGAGTGGATAATCGTCTTGCCTGCAACACGGACTGCTTCCTCTCACCATTTCTTCTTTGCATCATACAGATAAGCGTGAGATCTCACCACACTTTAAAAAAAACATACTACCCGGGTAGATGGACTTTGGCTTATTATTTTGGGGTTATTTTATCAGAGCTCTGAGGTCGTTTTATTTTTTCTGTGTTTTTCTGAAACAAGGTCATACTGTTGGATAATTGATGTTTAATAAATGCCGGCGTTAGTTAGTTAGTTAGTTAATTTTTATTTCTGTGTCATGCCAAACACCTTGGCCCATCCCACATGGGATTACAAGACACCACAAATCAAACATCTTCCTGTCCCACATACAAATAATTGGGAGTAATACATAAATACAAATATATTCATACATACACATGTACACATGTACACACACACACACACACACACACAAATAACAAATTCTCATCTACAATTATTCTCAATAAAGAGCTTTTTTTCTCTTCTCCCAAGCTTTATCTAGATAATTGGCTAATTTATATGTTTCATATGTGAACAGCCATCTCAGTCTTTGAGCATCGTCCATATTTACCAAGTCAGTCTCTACTGTTATCCTACGAAACAAGAAGTCACGCTGTTCACAATAAAAAGGACAGTAAAAAACAATATGGAACTCATCTTCTATAACATTCAAACAACACATGGGACATATCCGTTTTTCCTCTTCTACATTAACATATCGTCCTGTTTCAATAGTTAAAGGCAAAACACCAGCTCTCACTTGGGCACATAAAGATCTTCGCCTTTTTGACAAATTATATACAACATAATTCTCAGTGCCATATTCTGGTTTTATCATTACAAAAGTACGCAATTTTGGCTTAGCCCATATATCATCAGCCCACTGCTTTTATCTTTAGCAAACACAGATTCTTTAAACAAACCAATATTCATTTTTTCATTTTTAAGGAACAACTCACCAAGACCATAATTACAAAACAGTTTGCATATGTCGTTAGACCATGGACTAAGAATGCGTTTATTCCAAAGAAATATTTTCCTTGTCAACCTATTTTCGTCCATATCTAATAGACGATGCCATAACCGGCCCATACCTATCTTCCATCGAACCTCACATGATTCCCATCCCATGTCTCCCACTATCGCCAATGTAGGAGTATATTTATGCACACCCAAAAAAAATCTAATGGCACTATTTTGCACTAATTCACAAATAGATATATTCCTAAATCCTCTAACACCCACAGCATAGTCAAGTATAGGACACACACAAGCTTGAAACAGTTTCAAATAAGTTTGAAAACTGATGTCTTTCAGATTCTTGCTTTTACCAATGATTCCTCCCAAAGCTCTACGTGCTGAATCAGCAAGAACCTCAACACCTTTTCTAAAATTCATATGTTCATCAATGTAGAAACCTAAATATTTATATGAATCTACAAAACTGAGCTTGTGTGACCCAATTTTAAACTCATAAGTGCTACGGGTAGTTGAAGGTTTTCTAAAGTGAATTATGTCTGTTTTCTTTCTATTAATAAACAATCTCCATTTGTTACACCAATCATCAGTATAATTGAGCATCCGCTGCAAATTATCTTCAGATGGAGACAGTAGTACTATGTCATCAGCGTATAAAAGAATACTTATTTCTTTTCCACATCTTAACCCACAATTCAATGCCTTAATCTCCTTAGCCAAATCATTTATATAAATTGCGAATAATGTGGGAGACAAAAAAACACCCTGTTTTACCCCTGATGATGTTGGAAACCAGTTTGTATGGAGTTCATTCAATCTTACACATGCTATAGGCTTGTGATAAACAGACTTCAATGCCATATAAAAGTTTCCATTTACCCCATACTCAATAAGCTTAGCTATATGCTAACAGATCCCTATTGATCATATCAAAAGCTTTCTGGAAATCGATAAAGCACGTATATGTCGACTTATTTTCACTTATTCGTTTAGTTATAATTGTAGACAATACAAAAATGTGATCTAGGCATGATCTTGATTTACGGAACCCATTTTGTTCTTCCACAAGGAGGTCTTCTTTCTCTAAATACCACATGAGCCTCTCATTAAGTATTGTGGAATACAATTTATAAACTGTGCTCATCAGACTAATTCCTCTGTAATTTAAAGGCACCCTTGGATTTTCATTTTGTGATTTTGGTATCGGATTAATAATTGATTTAAGCCACACAGATGGAATTTTACCAGATTCAAAACATCCTTTAAATAAATCAAACAAAACATGAAATAGCTTAGGTGATTTCAATATTTCATTTGGGATATTTTCAACCCCTGTCCCTTTTCCCAATTTAGCTTTATTTATAGCCATTTTAACTTCTTCTTTTGTAAAATTATTTAGATCCTTATTTATCCAATATACCCCTTTTAAAATATGGCCCTCTATTACATGTTTCCTATGACATAAATCCTCGTAATACCCTCCATCAAGATCAAACGTCTCACAGGAGAAAAGATCTCTAAAATCTTTCTCCCATCTATTGATTACATCAGACAGCCCAGTCACTAAACTACCATCATTCCCCAGCACTTCCATGGGTATTTTCCAACTACGCCTTGGCCCTAATTTAGTAATTTCTGACCAAAATCTCTTAGGGTCAGACGTTTGAATTTTCTTCAGGTTTAATACCAATCCTCTTTGTCTTATAAAATCTGTATCTTTTATCAAACCTATTCTGACTATTCTTAAATGTTTCTAATAATGTCTTCCTTTCTATATTATTGTAAAAACATTTCAGAAACATATTTTCTGTTTTACACATGGATTGCCACAGTTCTCTTAACTCTTTGTTCCATTAAGGTTTCGTGTTGTATGACTTTTTAATAACCTTATAGTTGTCACCATCTTTAATATCAGACTCTATGTCTTCTTTAATCAGTTTACAAAGGTTTTCATACCAGTTATCTAAATTTTCTTGTTCTCTAAAACATAACTGTATATCATTCTTCATTTTCAAAAGAGTTGATTGCTGCAACCTCGAAGTTAAGAAATTAGCTGGTAAAGTCCTGCTAACTTTCCTTCTTGTAGATGAATTTTGTAACCTCTCCTGATATGCTACATGACAACGAGCCTCAGTTTTTATAAGAAATTTTAAACACAGTAAAGAATGATCTGGGACTCTGCTTCTTTCTCCTATCAAATCCATACAATTTGCCATTTTAATTAATTGATTTGGAACTAAAACTTCAAAATAATCACATATTTGTAAGCAGTCATATGGTACAAGTATATAATCAACCACTGCTTTACCTTTAACAGAAACCGATGTATAGTTATCACTTAGAGGACATATCCTCCCATTAACAATACATAACTTAGATTCTTTTAAGAATTCAATCAAGTATAAGCGGAGTTGATCGCGATGTTCTCTGAAAGTGGGTCCAGGACCTGGATAGGGATCCGGTTTTTCTTCGGCACCATCTTGTAGTAGCATTCAGCTGTGAATATTTGCGCCACCGTCATGTTGTTCATATTGAGTAAGGTCGTCTTCTGACAGCAGATGTCCGTGACACTGCCCACTGTCTCACAGATATTCAGGCAGCGAACCAAAATGTGGTCATTCATCATTTTCTGAAAAAAGAGGAAAGCAGTGTTACGCTGAGTGCCTACAAAAATATTAAAATTACATCCTATACTAATTAATTGGTTAAAAAAACCTTATGAAAAAACGAGGAAGGGATAGAGAGACCCTGCCCGGAGGAAGCCTGGTGCGGACTCCCTGATCTAAACCAGAGTGGTTGTCTGTTATTGGACTTCTGTGCTAGTCATGGATTGTCTATAACAAACATCATGTTCAAACATAGGGATGCTCATAAGTGTACTTGGTACCAGAGCACCTTAGGCCGAAGGTCAATGATCGATTTTATAATCGTTTCATCTGATCTGAGGCTTTGGACACTCGGGTGAAGAGAGGGGCAGAGCTGTCAACTGATCACCATCTGGTGGTGAGTTGGGTCAGGGGGTGGTGGAAGACTCTGGACAGACCTGGTAAGCCCAAACAGGTGGTGCAGGTAAATTGGGAACGTCTGGAGGAAGCCCCTGTCCGACAGACCTTCAACTCACACCTCCGGCGGAGCTTTTCGTGCATCCCTGTGGAGACTGGGGGCATTGAACCTGAGTGGACAATGTTCAAAGTTTCCATTGCTGAAGCTGCGGCAGGGAGCTGTGGTCTTAGGGTCTTAGGTGCCTCAAGGGGCGGTAACCCACGAACACCGTGGTGGACACCGGTGGTCAGGGAAGCCAGGGAATTTGAGGAACTCCTAAATCCAGCTGATGCGCCCTCTTTGTTAGAGGCAGAGCTGGAGGATTGTCGTCCAATTCCCTGGTGGAGGTCACTGAGGTAGTCAAACAACTCCACAGTGGCAAAGCACCAGGGATTGATGAGATCCGTCCAGAAATGCTGAAAGCTCTGGGTGTGATGGCTGTCTTGGTTGACATGCCTACTCAACATTGCGTGGAAGTCTGGGACAGTGCCAAAGGAGTGGCAGACCGGGGTGGTGGTTCCCCTGTTCAAAAAGGGGGACCAGAGGGTGTGTACCAATTACAGGGGTATCACACTTCTCAGCCTCCCTGGTAATGTCTAGGGTTCGGGGGTTCGGCCGATAGTCGAACCTCGGGTTGAAGAGGAACAATGCGGATTCCGTCCTGGTTGTGGAACAACGGATCAGATCTTTACTCTCGCAAGGATCCTGGAGGGAGCCTGGGAGTATGCCCATCCAGTCTACATGTGTTTTGTGGATCTGGAGAAGGCATATGACCAGGGTCCCCCGGGAGACATTGTGGGAGGTGCTGCGGGAGTATGGGGTGAGGGGGTCCCTTCTCAGGTCCATCCAATCTCTGTATGACCAAAGCGAGAGCTGTGTCCGGGGACAGGAAGTTAGCAAGGGGCCAGGCTGTTGCCTAGCAATGTAATTCCATTGAAAAGGTCTTAGATAACCAAATCTTTATGCTCTCCCAAGTCTTCTTAATTAAAAACAAGGGGGTCAAGGGAGTGACAATATAGGTTACATTATAAACATATATCTGATGATGGATTATCAAACAAGCTTTAACAAAGTTTGTTAATTTGATTTTGTTCTTAGAAAAAAGTGCTAGCAATGGCAATTCTAGGCTAATAATTTTTAGCATTGAATATAATTTGAATATTACAAATAATAAGGAATGCTATTCCAATCATATTATAGAGAAATATTGAGAGCTCTAGCAGACAGACTGTATATGTTCAGAGTGACAGGATATATAATGCTGTAAATACAAGAGACCTTGACTGCATGGGCCCAGGAGATGGTCATGGCCAGAGACAGACCTTCACACATTGGAAGCAATGTCATGGACACAAGAAAGTACTTTATGAGTTGCAGCAGAATATACAAGGAAAGATCCTTTTTGGACCAGTGGACCGTCTCATTCAAGAAGGTCTCATTCAAGGTCTCCACCAAAAAGCGAACGCTGAGGACGAAGAACGTGAATAATCCAAAGATCAGACCTAAAGACATAGACAGAAAGACAGGGAGACAGATGCAGACAAAGAAAGGAAAATACATAATAGGTTTAGTTCAGTTATAAATCTGAAACAACCTGAACATAGCCATACTGAGAAATACAGAGATAGTTTTGTCGAGCTCTTATTAACTTTATATCAAATCATTTGGATATGGCTCGAATGTAACAGACTTCATTATTATAAAAAAGATTTGCACTAATAATTTAATCCCTCATGTCCACCACATTAGGCAGTTTCATCTATCTACAATAAAAGTCCTGTGGATTGGTTCATTGTGGAAGAGCACAGTAGCATGTGGACTCACTCTACCCAGCAGGGAGGTGGTGTTGATATCTACGTACATCACTGTGACATACATACCCTTCTCATCTCTGTACGTGTAGTTGGAGCCAGTTATCTCCAGGATCTGTGCTAGGCTAAGCTACCAGTGGAGCCGTCAGACAGTTACAACATGCACGGAGATGAGAAGGGTATGTCTTGACTTGTCTAACATTCGGGGTTACTGTGAATAAGCTCAAGTCCCAATAAGTTGGCGTGTTCCTTTAACACCTGCTTTGCCGTTCTGCATAGCCACTTTGCACAGCTTCGCCTGGAGAACAGACAGTGGGTTTGTCTTCTTGTCTGGTTTTGTCCTCTTGTTACATGGCTGCATCTGTTCCATGGGTGCAACCTGTTTTTTTTCTACAGAGGAGACAGGAAGTCATTAAAACATTCAGGTGTTTGGACAAAAACCATCAAACCTGCTGCTGTCAGGTGAAAAACAATTGGGTCTACCATGTGTAACCCACTCAAATAGCCTACAAACAGGATTAGATTATTTCTAGTTTAATACTATATTATATTAATGTATTCTTGATTACTTGTAATTATATTCTCTTTGCACACCATATTTGTCCCGTAGGCGGCAGTGGTGGCGCTGCATAAGGAAAAAACTGCTACACTGATTTTTAGAGAGAAGAAGAAAAAAAAAACAATGAATGATAGTGAGCTGAAGCCATGTTTGGATTTTCCACACTGAGTAAGAAAAGTTAGAAATAACACTTAAGAGCTACGTTTTTTTCCACCAGACCTACTTCTAAGGCAGGAAAAGCAGAGAAAAAGGGTCGAATTTACAACAAGGATATTATTTTCTTGTATTCCTTTTCTCCGGTGAGTGTTTTGCATGTGTTCGTTCGTTGTGTTACTAGCAGACATAGCGTGATAGATGTGTTTACTGAGTCAAGCACGCAAAGTTATCTCTATTTTTTGCTGTTAATTCAGTTGTTGAATGAATAGTGTGAATATTACTGCGTAAGTAAAAAAAAAAAAAAAATTCAGAGTTGAACATGAGTTTAATGATTTGAAGTGTTATTCCATGCTATGTTGAAGCTATGTTACTGCTTGCTATGCTAGTGCTTGGGTTTCATGTGTGTAGTGAAAATAAGAATTTAAGCTACTACAATTCATGGATAAGAGTTATATTCCCAGATCTGGTAGTTATTGAGAGAGTAATTGAATATTGCCCTGCTCTGCAGGTTGGTTTTTTTATGCATGGTTTGAGAGAGAGAGAAGAGAGAGAGTTCCATTCTACGGGTTCGCTATTGGACACATGAGGCAGAGGAGCAGAGGGAGTGGATAATCGTCTTGCCTGCAACACAGACTGCTTCCTCTCACCATTTCTTCTTTGCATCATACAGATAAGCGTGAGATCTCACCACACTTTAAAAAAAACATACTACCCGGGTAGATGGACTTTGGCTTATTATTTTGGGGTTATTTTATCAGAGCTCTGAGGTCGTTTTATTTTTTCTGTGTTTTTCTGAAACAAGGTCATACTGTTGGATAATTGATGTTTAATAAATGCTGGCTATATGTTCTGAGTAAACTATTTTGGTACCTTCTCCTCTTTTGAAAAGTTCCTTAGAAAGGCAGCCCTTCACTTTACATTATAAGTGCCCCTTACACATGCAATGTATGGTATACAGTGTTACTCTCAATTACAGTAACTAGTAATCTTTTATTTATTGCCCTGCCTCTCAGTGATTATCCCTTACTTATTACATGGCTTGGTTGAATTCTAATGTAAAATGCGGTCTGTCGTTCATTCAATTCATAACAGACCGTTGCTAAGCATAACACACCGTTGCCATGCAAAAGCATAGTGTTGCCATGGATGCAGTTCTGTTCACTGTGGAGCACAGCTATCAATCAATCCGCTGAAAGAAGTCCTGAATCAATCCGCTGAAAGAAGCTGTGGCAAAAAGTGCCAAAATAAATCTGCAGCATTTATCGGCCATCGGCTGACCCTGATTTCTAAAGATCGGCATCGGCCAGAAAAAACCCATATCGGTCGACCTCTAGGCAGTACTATCTGCAATGGAAAATCAAGGTAACAGTGTTACATTGTGTGAAAGATCATTAGCTCCAAGTGTGAATGTTAGTGTGAAATTGAACACTACGTATATGCCAATGTTGTTTTCAATAAAAAATAATATTTGTACAAAGAGCATTAAATGAAAAAAAATAATGGGACAAAAAGAAAGCAAGGGACATTTAGAATAGATAAAACGAATGATCATGCGAATAATTGTGAGTTAACTATGACATTAATGCGATTAAGTATTTTAATGTTAATCTGAATCTCATGATGTAGGCCACGCCCATTTCTGCTGAGAATTGTTTTCGCAATATCCCCCAATGTGCAAAACCAACTTTTTCAAGTCCAAGGCCGTGCAACCGATATGCACGAAACCTGGTACGTAGCACCTCCAGATACACTTGAACAAAAGCTATCCAAAGAATTTTGCTACATTAAAGTATGCGCATTTGATGACCAAACAAATTATCCTAGCTAGCTACCAAGCACAAACTTAATCATATGTTGGCCAATTTAAAAGGTATAAGCAAACCATAGAACTCCGATGCTCTGTACCAAATTTGGGGAAGATCGGCCATTAGGGGGCGCTATAATAAATGTTTAAGTTTTTTAGCAAATAACTCAATGCATTTAAATGGGAAGATTTCAATTGCAGTATCTTGGCCACAGTACATGCTATCAACGCGAAACTTGGGGGGCTTCGTCGGCATGCCGCCCTGAGGCTCTATACCAAATTTGGTAAAGATCGGCCATTAGGGGGCGCTAAAGTCAATGTAGACCAGATCGGGCCCTTTTGCTCCATCGATGTTGATGGGATATTTGCGTCGCAACATACCACAGACCTTGCGGCTCACGCCTCTCGATATTTACCGATGTTTGCTTCGGCACCGTCAGGCTTTAGGTTCTGCTTTCGCACGCTCCGCGGGGCATCGGGGGCGACTTGTATCGGTGACTTGGACCCCCTCATAACTGCTTGCAGTTCTAGTTATATATTTATATTATATTATTAATACTAATCACTTTTTATTTATCTGTACTTTTCCACTACTACTGCTATTATTCTTGTTCTTATGTGTCCTAGAAGTGTATCTTCGAGACATACAAACCAAACTTACTTCTTTTGTTGTCATTCTTAGGCACGCCGCTTCCTATGTGAGAATCCACACCTGTCGTGATGACGACCATCTTGCCAGAGCCACCTGTCACATGGGTGCCAGAGAGAGAGAGAGAGAGAGAGAGAGAGAGAGAGAGAGAGAGAGAGAGAGAGAGAGAGAGAGAGAGAGAGAGAGAGAGATTACCATAGTTGGAGCTGTGGATAGATCTATTGCAAGCACACAGGAAGGCCACTGTAGAAAAGAAAGCAGACAGACTTATCTTCAATGGCACCATTTATTTTATATTACGGCTGTAATTGTAACTGAAATATGTAAATAATGTAAAATAAATAAACAAATATTGACAATAACAAAAATACAGTAACAAGAGCTTAAAGTGCTTAAAAAACTGGTAAACAGACTGAGATGGACAGAATCACTTCTCTTCAATGATTATGCTTTGCACCATTTACTTTTAAGTACTATGTCAACTAAAGTGTTTTCTTCTGAACAATAACAAGTGGAGTGAATACTTTTTTTCTTCCAAACAGTGTTCATGTAACGCGCATGTTGATTTGAAACAGACAGGCAAGTTAATGTTTTTTTGTCTTTTGCTAGTTTTTGTAATTATCTCTAGTCAGTAACAACAACACACAACACAGACTAAAGTGCAGTGAGTATGGCACTAGCAGCCATAGTGATCCTGATCACACAGGAAGCAATTTCTCACCATTAGCAACTCCTGCTCCGATCCAGCTCCGGTCAGTGTACTTCATATTCACATCAAATCTATCTATCCGGTGCTAAACAGACGCTCTGTGTAGCCGTGAACCCAGGCTTGGTGACCAAGGGGCATCATGTCTTTGGCGATAAACTCCGTTACTGCTTGAGTAATTTCCTTATTCCGTTTTAAAGTACGTTCATATGGAGTTAACGTTAAGCTTTCAAACATTTCGGTGAGTGATGCCTGTCAGGTGATAATTTGTTTACTTGACAAACTGGTGTCCGGCATTTTAGCCATGCCACTGTCGTAGATGGCTTTGTGTTGTTTTTTTTAAGTGCTGATACAGGTTTGCAGTGTTACCCGTGAGGTAGCAACGTTAGCAAGACAGGTTTTGCACAATACCTGAAGCTGCGCATCATCTTTTTTTAAACCAAAATAGTCCCACACAAGTGACATACTGTTCCTATTTGGGACTAAAGTTTCTGTCGAGCCTGAGGCCAATGTACAACAGGTCAAGGTACGGCGTAGTATACTGTCATTTTTTTCAGTATTTTAGGTGGTTCAAAGTTGTATTATTTCATTGTAGTGAAGAGGTTTAGTTTTCCATCTGTAGGTGTGAAAGCCAGAAAGATGAACAGATTTAAGTCGAAAAGGAGCAGCAAAAACTGTCTGCTAAGAGCTGACAGCAACAGCTAAGGTCACACCAAAATGGGATGTAATTTGATGTGAATGGAAAAGAGTTGAAGCACCTGACAGCAACATGGGGTCTTCGTTGACACTCTTCTTCACATTAGCCGACCCATCGTTCAGAGAGCTCTCATTGACCATCAAATCACTGGCATGATACAGGATGCCATCACAATAGAGGACGTCACCTGGAAAACCAATAGACACAGGTACACTGTATAAATTTCCTAAAGCAGCTGTGGGCTCTATGGGTAAACCAGAAATACAAGAGACTAGCTAATTAATTAGCCTGTGGAAAATAATAGCTGTCAGTAAACAGAAGTGATGTGGTGGTTGGCGTTTGGTGTGTGTGTGTGTGTGTGTGTGTGTGTGTGTGTGTGTGTGTGTGTGTGTGTGTGTGTGTGTGTGTGTGTGTGTGTGTGTGTGTGTGTGTGTGTGTGTGTGTGTGTGTGTGTGTGTGTGTGAAAGACTAGAACTATTTTGGTACAAACATTTGCTCGCCATGTGGCAGATAGCCACATAGATATAGATAGATATAAAGTATTAATTATATATTATTATTTAAATAAAATATTTAGTGTTTAATAAGTAATTGTTGAATGTAGTACAGAGTCTGTAGTCTATATATAAGTAGGACCAGCAGCGTCTTCATACCATGTAGTCTCTGCCTCACCACCAGACTCTTTGCCACAGAACAGACAGAAAAAACATTTGTATCAAGGTAATTTTTAAGACTCTGGCAGTTTCACAGTAGGCTATATCACGGTATTTTATTTCTTTTGCTTGACTGGGCCTTTATAGGTTTATAATGGCTTATTCTACTGTCAGTATTCAGTACTGTCAGAATTAAAAGAAACGTTTCAATGTCTGCTTGGCTCCACAACAATATACAATAACATATGAAGGAGAATGCATGAAACAGTTACAGAATCTAAACTATTTTATAGGGCTGGGAAAAAAATGTATTTGATTTAAAAATCAAGATGGTAGGTCAAATCGATTCATATTTTCAAAAAAAATATTTTTTAGATTTTTTTCTACCCCTCTTCAGTATAGGATACATACATTTTGCATTCGCCAAATCTTTCTTCAGGGTTTCCGTAGCACGCTGCTGAAAGTTTTGGACGCTCGATATACAGTACCTAGCCACAAGTATTTCTCTGTATTTCTCTGAGGATCTTTTGTTGTTGTATTAGCTCAATCCAAATACAGTATAAATAATTTGGATGTTTAACAATCTTTGTTGCACACTGCACAGTGACTTTTCAGTTAGAGAAAGGGTTTGCCTTTGCAATTTTGTTTATGTTGATGCACTTAAATTACAACTCCAAATCAGAAAAAGTAGTGATTTATTATTATTATTAATGTACTTTGACTTGTATTTCATTGCAGACAATGTGAACACAAAATATGTCATGTTTTGTCTGGTCAACTTAATTTCATTTGTAAATATACATCCTTTCCTGTTATTCAGACCTGCAACACATTCCAAAAAAGGTTGGGACAGGAGCAATTTAGGGCTAGTAATCAAGTAAATTGGTTAAATAATGATGTGATTTGAAACAGGTGATGTCAACAGGTGATTGTAATTATGATTTGGTACAAAAGCAGCATCCAAGAAAGGTCTAGTCCTTTAGGAGCAAAGATGGGCCGAGGATCGCCAGTTTGCCATCAAATACGTGAGAAAATTATTGAAATGTTTAAAAACAATGTTCCTCAAAGAAAGATAGGAAGACATTTGCTCATTTCACCTTCAGGACTACTTTGGCAAACCTTTGTCAAGTACCACAATACGTAGTTACGTAGTTACAGCCACAAATTTTTCCCTCAGATACCTACGGCGTCATGGACAACTACGCAACAGCACCTTTTAATCATATTTTAATCATTTAATAACCATAAGATCGATCGTCTTACCTTTTTCTGAAGCTAGCAGCTAACAAGCTAATGCTAACGAGCGTCTCTTTGCTGTCCTTCTAGCCTTCACGGGAAGTTTTGTATCCAGCCTGGAACTTGTGCCTTTTTTCGGGGAGGTTGAGCAATAAATCCAAACTCTTACATCCAAGATCGATAAACTTTATGTCCATAATTTATGATTTTTCGGCCGTATTTCTCCGCCGATCGGCGTTTGCTTCCGTGGTCTGGTTTCCCAGAATGCATTGGGGCTTTGTTATTGTCTGCAAACCAATGGAAACCGGTCTTTCGAGAGCAGAGATCTTCTATGATAGGTAATGGCTGTGATGGCTCACTACAAGCCAGCAACGATGCAACGAAGTGAACAAAAGGTGTTCTTTGACTACAAAGATCGTCTATTCGCTTTGTAACACGTTCTACATAGAAGGGAGCCTCACTGTTTTGATTTTTTGGATATATTTGGGCCTTTTATGGAGAAATGTAAATAGCTTGTCGTCTTATAATGTTAATTATGTTTATTTTTTCACTGGGTGACTCCAAATATATATATGTAGCAGAACTGTGAGTGTTATATAAAAAAATATGACATTATTATTTTGATTATTGGCATAAGTGCATGTCATGAGGGCAAAAGCGTCTGGACTTTTTTGGAAAAAATGTAGATATTTTGTCAACTGTATAAGTTATAATGTTAATTTCTTCACAGTTTGACTCCTAATACTTTTGAGAAGTGATTTGGACAGGAGATTGGCTTAGGTTTTATTGATCTGTGTGTCATATCAATACATCTGTGAGATTCCTGTTTCCGTTTTATTTATTTATTTATCTTTAAGGTCCTACAAAATGGTTTAATATTCAAGTGACCTCACTGCAGCCCGCATATTCTAATAGCCCAGTTTTTCCTGAAAAGAATGATGTCCATAGATTGACTGTGGACAACATGGTTGATGTTTTACAAGCTTTTTTTAGAAAATAAAACCAGACGGACCAGAGGTTGTCAAACATCCTTCAGGAATCTGAGTGTTAAAACTGTACTGTGCCAAAAGGAAGCCCTATGTTAACAGTGTCCAGAAGCGCCATCGACTTCTCTGGGCTCGGAGGCATCTGGGATGGACCATCACATAGTGGAAACGTGTACTGTGGTCAGATGAATCAGTATTTCTCAATCAGGATTTTTTTTTTGTTTTCTCGAGATGTTTTTTTTTTTTTTTATGGATTTTTTTTTTTTTTTTGCCTAAGACACCCTTCCATTTAAACCGGGGAATGGGGCTCCATAAGCGGATAGAAATCTGCTGTTTCTCCCTCCTCTTCTTGGGTCAAATACTTGGGAAAAATCCCAGCCTTCAATTTAACCCGGAGAAGAGGAGGGAGAAATCGGCAATTTATGCAGCGAAAGTGCGGCATTTTTGAAAAAATGTGGCATAAATATGCAGACTTTCTGAGAGTATTTTCACCTATACTTAGAGCTGTCCACTTGTGATCCGATCGCCTTAGATCAGATTTAATTAACAGGTGAAAATGGGGCCCCAGACCCCCTCACTGACTGAAGACAACAGAAAACAGGGAACACATTCTGACCATCTGTTCATCTGGCTGTTTGTGTAAAATAAAAATAAAAACATACCCTGTTGTGTAAGCATGGGCAGGGGGTAGAATGACAGGGCCAGTGAAAAGATGGTTGTCAGCATCAGGATGATCAGTGTGGCATCCTGCAGTGCTTCCAACACTAGCTTCCAAAAAGATTTCTGGTTTTGTGTTAAAGTGTTATTTCCAAACATGGATTTTCTCCTTTCAACGTCCATTTCTCCAGTCATTCCTGCAGCCAGAGACAAAAAGGCAACATCAGAGACTAGTCCTCCTCTGATCCTGGCTTACACAATTTACCTGAGTTTTATGCAACATCTTTTGATCCAAGTTGATGTCATAATCGTTTCAACGTTTCTAATCATTAACAAATATGAATCATATCAATCATTTCACCGTTGATAGCGTACTTTGGCCGGCTCTTGTAAAGTAAAAGCTAGCTAAAGTAAACAGTTAAAACTATATACCATTAAGGTAAGAAGTTACACTTTACAACATTAAATTAACTGAAAACATTAACAGATAATTTATATTTATATAGAACGTTAACCAATAAGTGTCCGAACGTGACGCTAATGTACTGGCTGTTGTTGCATAATTTACCGTAATTTGGCTAACCATAACGTTAACGTTACACAGGCCAGTAACGTTAGCTAACGTTAACGTTAGTATGTGTGCTTACTGGGTAGTGAACTAGCAAATTTATGTAGCCAGACGTATGTATATGTAAAAGATGTATTTCGGCTTCAGAAAGACTGGAGATACAAACTGAACACATGGCTAAGCAGTTTCTAAATACATTTACCTGTATCAGGTGAGACCCCCATGCTTGTACACAGTCCTTCAACATTTCCATATTTGGCCTTGAGCGCGGCCAACGACGCGGCCCCTCTTAGTCCAGCCAAACACTTCAAATCTGTTTTCTTAACAGTGATGGCCAATCCGTCCTTGAGCATCGTGTCCAGCAGGTGGGTCAAAGACGTGGCTTGTCAATTCTGGTGTCCAAAGCATATTCATAATGCAAAAGATAAATATAAATTTTAAAAACTACATTATTACTCAATTCTCCCCTCTTTACTCACTTTTATGGGTATTTATTGCAAGCAAATTTAATTCAAAGAGCTACTGAGCTCAAAAGTACCAAACTGTCCATCCTGGGTAAGTCCAGGCTTAAAATCTAAGTATAAAATGTGACAAAAATGTCAAAATACAATAATTAGAGCATTAATTATCTACTTGGGCATAATTGTGTTTATGTTTGCAGTGATACCTACAAATATAGTAACAATCCTACCGTTATTTGAAATGTTACTCAAGAAATACCTTTGTCCTTACTTTTCGATTTCCCTAATGTCCTTCCTGGGTAACACACATTAAAATGCATACATTACCCATAATGCAATTGCATAGTCATGAAATAGGATACTGCATCATAAAGAAGATTCTGGAGGACCCCAAGACACCCGGAAAGGTCAAGGGGGCAGGCATAGGTCTATGGGGGCAGGCCAGGGCTGGACTGGGACAAAAAATCGGCCCGGGCATTTTTGGCCCAGGCGGCCCACACCCACCGTGATTGGTCAGAGACATTCCCTGCAGACAGTCCTCTTAAAATATGCGTCCATTCTATGATATGAGTTGCCTAGTGTTCTGGGTTCATGTGATGGTTTTGGATCCTTCAAGAGGTCTCAAGACTTATCTGTTGATCTTACACTTAAATAATTACTTCATTCTTAGAGTTATGATTTGTATATTTATGGTATTTTTAATTATTATTATTGATATTTGATATTGTATTGCCATTATTGTTATTATTACTATTTTGCTTAATATTGGCTTAGCAACTTTTAAAAACTGTTTACTGTTAATTTTAACTATTGTAAGATTCATATTTTGTCGCTTTGGACAAAAGTGTCTGCTAACTACAATAACCATAACCCTTCCCAAAAGCTACAATAAAGCTGGGAGTAGTACATGCTATGGAAAAGAGAAGCAGTGTACTCACTCACTTTTGATTGGCGACCTGGAGGCCATAGGGTAGCCTACACAATGTCCATACTCAAGTGCAAGTCATTGCCAAAGATAAAGAGTTTAAAGTATAATTTCAAATTATTTAACAACATTTAAGTATACAAGTGTATTGTCAGTAAAGTCAATCAAAATGTTGCTTTGGCCCACACCAATGAACAAGAAAGATATTCTCTAACAAGGTAACCTTTAAAAGAGTGAGAAACAGAGAAATGTCAGCTAAGTTAAGGTATAATTCATTTAGCTTAAATCTCTGGGCAATGTAGAGAGACAGCTGTACACATAGTATACATGAGCCTAGTAGAACAGGCTGTACACATAGTATACATGAGCCTAGTAGAACAGGCTGTATACATAGTATACATGAGCCTAGTAGAACAGGCTGTATACATAGTATACATGAGCCTAGTAGAACAGGCTGTACATAGCATACATGAGCCCAGTAGAACAGGCTGTACACATAGTATACATGAGCCTAGTAGAACAGGCTGTACATAGTATACATGAGCCTAGTAGAACAGGCTGTACAAAGCATACATGAGCCTAGTAGAACAGGCTGTATACATAGTATACATGAGCCTAGTAGAACAGGCTGTATACATAGTATACATGAGCCTAGTAGAACAGGCTGTATACATAGTATACATGAGCCTAGTAGAACAGGCTGTACATAGCATACATGAGCCTAGTAGAACAGGCTGTACACATAGTATACAAGAGCCTAGTAGAACAGGCTGTACATAGTATACATGAGCCTAGTAGAACAGGCTGTATAGATCACAGACTTCAGCTACCCAACAGGCCAACCCTTAAACAGTGAGGTTACCTGACAGCCACTAACTTTAATGTTACTGCCAAACTGCTTGTTGTCATTATGACGTGAGGCGCGCGCGCACACACACACACACACACACACACACACACAACCTGTTAATTCACGTACTTCTTACCGTCGTCAACTAGGCCTACTCTCTCTTCCACCTGTTCCTCCCTCTCTCCCGTGGCCCTGTCATGGTCGCTCTCCTCCTCCTCCTCGGCCTCTTCCCTGTCATCATGATGTTGTTTCTGCTTCTCTGTATAGCCAGCCACCTCTCCTCCTTTCTCTACTTCAGGTAGTCTAATGCTGATGTTGAAGCAGCTACTACAGCCCCAAACATGTCAGACATGTTGGCACATTTTGAGGCATTCGCCTGTAGATACTTAATCT
The DNA here is from genome assembly GCA_023631565.1 of Gymnocephalus cernua. Lineage (NCBI taxonomy): Eukaryota > Metazoa > Chordata > Actinopteri > Perciformes > Percidae > Gymnocephalus > Gymnocephalus cernua. Next base: position 32,943,450 of record CM042430.1, read on the forward strand.
TTTTCTCCCGTAATTTCTGTACACATCGCTTGCGTATGGGGTTCCATGGTCGTTTGTCCATTTTAAGTGCTGAAGTCTTTACACTGGCTTCCTGTGCCTCAGAGAGTTGATTTCAAAATACTTTTGCTAGTTTATAAATCATTAAACGGTTTAGGTCCAAAATACATTTCTGACCTGCTAGTAAACTACGAACCACCCAGACCTCAGGTCGTCTGGGACAGGTCTGCTTTCTGTCCCCAGGGTCAGAACTAAACAGGGAGAAGCAGCATTTAGTTTCTATGCTCCACATATTTGAAACCAACTTCCAGAAAATTGCAGGTCCGCTGCAACTCTCAGTTCTTTTAAATCACGGCTGAAGACCTTTCTTTTTGATGCTGCCTTTCGTTAAATAACTATCCATTTCTTATACTTTCGTTGCTTATTTTATCTGCTTTTATATAACTGTTTTTAACTGCTCTTTAATGTTTAATTTCTTATACTGCACTGTAACTTTTATTATTGTATTTTAATTGTCTTCATGTAAAGCACTTTGAATTGCCCTGTTGCTGAAAAGTGCTCTACAAATAAAGCTGCCTTGCCTTGCCTTTAACGTGGATGCTAAACTTCCAGCATATTATAACGTTTACAGCTCGTGTCTCAGGGCCGGGAGTGGGGAAGGGTGTTCCTGGATTTGATTGGGTTAGGTCTAGTTTAGGACTGTAGTTGAGCTGATTCCGGTTTCCAACTTCGCCCCAGGGATGTCAGTTAAAACACGGACGGAGACAATTATCGCTCTTGACGCTTTATTACATAAGGCAACAGTACAAAATGGGCGTGGGTAGCTCTGCTATGGCTGTGTATTTGTGTGTGGTTCTGCAAAGAAACAAATAACATTATGAAGGCTACCATACACAATGCATATGAAGTAGGCTAGCAAACAACAACAAACCCACGATTAATTACACTATATCAATGTAATGTCACTATTGCAGCATAATACAATACAATAATAATACAATAATGTAGCTAAATACAAACGTGAGCAAGAGCTTCCAGCAATCTGCATTATAAATCAACAGCCACGTGCAAACTAGCTAACAGGTGATTAACACAAACATCGAAATTACCAGCTAACTTACCTCAATGTACAAGAACTACAGACCAATACAACAACAGGCCCAAATGGACTGACAACGTAAGCTATGGGACTTACAGTTCTCAAAGACGCACACACGCGAGCTCAACTGATTATCCTCTGGACGCACACAGTCTCTTTTCTCTTTCTCCCACTTTTCTCTCCGTGTGGCGCGTGCGCCCGCTCGCGGTAAGGCGCGTGTCCGCGCTACCCCCCGGCATGCACCCACAGTCAGTCCTGACAGACGGACTTTTGTACAATTACCGAATGGGCCGCTGTCAGTTATCTATAAAAAAAATTATATCGGCGATTCGGCCCAAAAGTGCGTCGGCCCACCGGGAAAATGCCCGGTATGCCCGATGGCTGGTGTTCTGACGGAACACCATACCCATCAGAATGGCATACCTTCGGTAAATGCGCATGCGCTGCAGTGAAATTTGTGGAATTGCGCATGCGTTAAATTTAAACCATCATTTCAGCATACCTAAGATTACAAGCGGTACATTTTGGTCTATTATATCGCATATTATATACACATTACTTAATTGCATGCCTTGTACAATCAAAGGGGCTATCAAAACAGCATACCCCTTTATAAACTGTATTTTTATTAAACAAAGGGGCTATCAAAACAGCATACCCCTTTATAAACTGTATTTTTATTAAACAAAGGGGCTATCAAAACAGCATACCCCTTTATAAACAATTTTTTTTAATAAACCAACCACCTGTAGAAACTGTATTTGTATTAAACCAGGGGCTATCAAAACAGCATACCTCTGTAGAAACTGTATTTTTTTATTAAACAAGGGGCCATCAAAACAGCATTCCCCTTTATAAACTGTATTTTTATTAAACAAAGGGGCTATCAAAACAGCATACCCCTTTATAAACTGTATTTTTATTAAACCAGGGGCTTTCAAAACAGCATACCCTTCACAAACACTGGTATGCTGTTTTGACAAAGTAGGCTACATTGACAGACCGCGCTATCAAACTAAACTTCCGGTATGCTATTCTGACAAAGTATGCTACATCGACAGAACACCGGTCCAGCCCTGGGGCAGGCTTCTCTCCTCAGAGCGAAGCCGCGATGGCGCCATTTTGCTAACACTTATCCATCACCCCCCCCCGTTAGCATCCCATTGACTGCCATTCATTTTGGCGTCACTTTGACAGACAATAACTTTACATCTGAAGCGTTTAAAGACTTGATTTGTCCATCGTTTATTTCTAAAGAAACACGACAATGCATAAAAGGCTCCATTACCTTGTACCTCACGTTATGGCTCCGTAGCAGACATTTTTATAAAAATAGGCTAAGGATTGTGTCATAACCACTTTACTGTTGCATGGTAGAGGAATTACTGTATAGTACAGGAGAAGCTCGCAGGCAGTTTCGACGTACATTAGATGTTTAGTTAAATTACTAATGTTAACTAGCATTTAAGTTAGCAATAATTAGCCTGTGCCTATGTTATCTCCTTACATATACCTACGCTCTCCGTCTCTGCAAGATTGGGAATGATTGAGAATTCTCTTGGCACAGCTACCAGAAGACTTAAAACTTGCAGACACGTTGGTCACGTCACATCTACGGCAGGAAGCTCACTTTGCAGCTGCGCAGTAACGCTCAGTAACACTTAACCATCACCGGAAAAATGCTGGTAAGAGACTTCACTTGTCTCCGTCAAAAACAGCGGAGTAGCTGGGTCCATTTTATATACTGTCATTGGGAAAAGTCAGTAATTCTCTTAAAAATGTTGATATTTCGCTTTTTTCGGTCACTGTATCATTATGTCCTGAAATCATGTGTCTTTCTGGATAACGCTAATAAAACATATTTAATGTTTATACATATAAAAACAGCTTATTTCACATGAAAGATGACATTGATGCTTGAAGGCTAAGATATGTTTTAGCCCAGTAGGCCATGTTTGACCAAGTTTTGGTGGGAAAATTGTGCTTTTGTCCTTCCTGGATAACACTATGTCCTTCCTGGGTAACAGAGATTTTCTGTTACTCAGGACATGTCCTTTGTTATCCAGATTGGACATTTTGATGAATAAAGCTTTGTTATGCGTATTTGTCACTTCTTAAGCATGGAGTTGATATTGTTATATTATATTAATTACATACTATGTATTTTTTTATCTTTTCATGGCGTTTTTGTTATTTATTTTTTATTTCATTATAGAAACACAGGTCATTATGATTGTCTAGATAATTAACAAATAATCATGGTATAATCTAATCTTTTAAGGTTTTATAAGTTAGGTAATAGTTGGTGTTCACTTCTGTCCTTCCAGATGCCCATGTCAAAAAAAGAGAGGCAGAAACGGTTTAGAGCCAGGAAGAATGCAGATCCTCAAACTATTATGCATCAGATATGCAAGAACCCCCTTTCAGAGCCTGAGCCATCAACAAACCGCTCATCAAAGTTATGTGTCCAGGACTGGGAAACATTCCAAAGCATGTGGTAGTGGAACAAAAAAAGAAATCAGTTTTGAGTGTTGATGAATTCATGAAATGGCAAAAAAAGTTTTAACCTGTTTGATTTTGAAATGTGACATTGTTGGTGTTGGCATGAAATTAAAGATAAAAGGAATAATTGTTCAAACCTTTAACAGTTCTCTTGCTTTTTATTGAATGAGTGAGCCATTAGCAAAATGCTTGCAGTACATCATTCCCAGCTAACAGCATGTCATTCCGGGTAACAATGACACAGTCAAGTAATTTAACCCACAATTTCATGTTAAATTACATTACATTCCTGAGTGTGATCAATACCAGATAATGAGCCAATTTCATTATAAATACCCAAATATATCACATTCATTGTGATAAAAATGTCTTTTTCTGTGCAGTGATTGTTTGCTTAGCTCTAACTATAAATAGACATACACTTTTATATGCTATAAAAGGTAGACATTGAAATAATTTTGAAATCCATTTCTGTTACCCAGGAAGGACATTTTTCATCGGATAAATCATAGGATTCATCAAAGAAAATTGTAATTCCATTCTTAAATTAAATTCCAGTTGTTTTTTTTGTTTTTTTAAGATTATTTTTTGGGGTTTTTCCCTTTATTTGAAAGCGGACAGATATGAAAGGGGGAGAGAGATGGGGGATGACACGCAGCAAAGGGCAGCAGGTCGGATTCGAACTCTGCGCCGCTGCAGGACTCAGCCAACATGGGGCGCACGCTCTTACTAGGTGAGCTAGAGGCCGCCATTAAATTCCAGTTGTTGAGATGTATACCAAACACTAATAAAAATAGAAAGTGCTTGAATTGACATTTTTTGACACTTTCATTAATTTTCAAAATTGAAATCCTTATCCGTCTTAGACCCAGACTGTGACTGTAAGAGTATAAATCAGGTAATTTCAGGGGCCAGTTGTTCAAAACATTTAATCTGGATCAAAATGATCCGAATTTGGAAATCCCACGTTTTGCTATTCAGGATGAGATAATCCGTTTTACTTTCATTTAACTTTAGTGATGATGCTATTGAAATCTGTCTAGGGGATTATTTCATGTGGACAAGATACTTTTTATTTTGTCATGCAGGGTTCGAATTACGGGGGAGCTAAGGGGAGCTCGGCTCCCCTGAAAAGGACCTGGGCTCCCCTGAAAGCCTACTTTGAGACATTTAGGGGGAGCTCTAAAACACTGTCCATTTTTGTGTCACAGATAGATTTTGATTTTCTGTACATTAAGGTTCCTGAAATAAATAATAATAGTAAAATGTGTCAATGTTGTGTGTGTATTCGCTCATTACATTATTATTTCCGAACATCTGTCTCCACTAATAAATGCAATGCTGTGTGTGGCGAGACTTGGGCGCCAGGTAAGAATCATGGAATTACTTACTTGATCTGTGCGTTTGTGAGGATTGGCCCTAATCCTATTTAATATTGATGTATTTTTTTATGATTGTTATATGAGTTATTCTGTTTTTATCATGATTTGCATAATGTAAGCCTAAGCGCGGTTGATTCAGAACCGTGGACAGAGCTGTAGCACTGACAGCGTCTGACGCTTGCGTTTTGAAGTAAACCTTAAATGGCCGAACACGCACCAAAAGCGTTAAAGTCAGCCAGGGAGGATCGGAAAATAAGGCTCCCCCGAAAGCTACTTTGTAATTCGAACCCTGTTGGCATGTCTTATGTCGACAACGTGGATGCAACAACGAAGGCAGTCATAATATTTACGTAGCAGGCTAGCTAGGCTAACGTTAGCAAACGTCACCCTGGCTAGCTAGCTAGCTAGCTAGCTAGCTAGCTGTCTAAACTTGTAAAAAGCCAAACAGCATCCCGTCCAAGCTGTGTTTCACTTTCCCTGCAATATTATTATACACATAATGAAGACACATGGACTCAGGTCGAGACCAGGGCCCTATTTCAGGTAGAACGTTTAGCCTAACAAACTCTGAGTCTAACCCTGATGTCTGACTTGATTTACCCTGAGATGGGAAACTGAGTTTTCGGTTTCAGAACAGCTGACATAAATTGGTTCAATCAACTCAGAGTAGGTTCACCACCACAGTAAAAAGGCAGCATGAATGGAGCCATGATTCTACGATTCACCATGGCAACAACCACAAACAAACGGGTCGCCTGAAATACTCATGCACACAGACAGCGAGTTTAAAAAAAAGCAACACAGCGGCTGCTGCAAGACAGAGAATGGCCTTTAACTTATTTAACATAGTGTCATTTTGGTATTAAGCAGGGTAAAAATGATAAAACCGTATAATCACAATGTAATAATTACGAACGTTAGCCTGCCATTAGACAGTCCCTGAACCTCTTCACCTTTTTTGAATATGCTTTAACGTTAGTTGGCAGATTAGCTAATGCCATATAGCTACACTATGTGTCATGACAAGTGAGTAACGTTACTGTAACGGTAATGAATGATAAATAATTTAAAAGGCCTCCTCCGAGTAAAGATAGGCCGAGGACGGAGATTTGACCGAGACAACGACATATAATTAACGTTAACTTAACGTAACCAGCGTACGCTATTAACAATATTCCGTAGCGGATACAAAACAAATAAACGTGATGTATTATCTAAAAAGGACTCAGAATAGGCTGAGAACATTTGAATGAACGATTAGCGGTAACTTTAACGTTAACGTTACCTGTCAATGGGACTTGCTATAGCTAGCAGTACAAACAGTGAGTGTGTAATGAAGAATTAATTATTTCAGGCTTAGTAAAAATATAAGCAGTGAGTGTGTTATAAAGAACTATTTCATCCAGACTTACCAGAAATACTGTAGGCTACGATGACCGGAGATCTTCGTCGACCGCAGCGTCAGCGTCAGGTTCAGGTTTGAATGTCGCATGTGATTGACTACGTCGGTCGGCGAATTCTACGTTCGCCGGTCGACCGTTGCACAACGGTAGACTCAACATCTGCTTTGATTTAAAAACAACAACAAAACAAGACAACAGAACTAGAACACTGATCGTCTCTTCTACAGTGGCACAGAGTTCTAGTACATTTCCACTAAATCCTTTGGAAAAGTAAGTCGCATTTTACAGCAGAGCTGAAACTACTTTTTATACTCAACTGTTTCTGTTTAGTAGGCCGTATTGTGTTGGGGAAGGAGTACATTTACTTTCCACACATGTTTCTGTCAAATAAATATATATTTTTTATCAGTTATATTCCAATTATCAGATGTGCTGTGATCAGGAGATGCGAAGGCACTTTGTGTCTTGCACAAAACAATTTTAATCATTAAATGTTGCATTGTGTTGCCTAATTGCATCACACGAGAAAACTTCAAATTGACTTGCTAAGAGGTTTGCAATCCATGCACTTGTGACATTCTGCAGCTTCTATCACAGATCACATGTGAATTAAAGATTATTTCACAAACATTTAGCTAAATATGTCCTCTAAGTCCTGTTTTAAAATTATCTGTGGGTTGTTGATCTAAAACAAAAATGTCTTGTCCTGTTACAGTGAAGATGTCTTTTGAGCTAGTTGTAGAAAACACTGCTTTCATTGTAGCCTATAGTGTTTTTATTATTTGTATTATTCTTAGTAGATATTGTCTAATATTTTCATTCTTACTGTGGGTAACTGCCAGAAGGGCCGCCCTTTATGGGCCGCTATTGATAAAAAAATATGTCAAATAATAACAATAATTTGTTATTTTTCCAAAAGTTATTTTTATTAACGATCTTGTGGAGACAAACTACATTACCCACAACCCTAAGCGTAACAATGACGTCTTTGATTGGTCTAAGTCGCTGTTGCCATGGAATTGTTTACGGTACCATGTACTGCAAATGTTTTTTTAGGACCGAATCCATACCGTGGTTTGGTTGGTTTTATATTGGACATTGGTGAACTCAACTCACTTCCTTACACACAATGCATAAAGCTTCCTTTTTCTTATGACTAAATTCTTTGTATAAATCTATTATGCGGCTTGCCATTTTGACCTATTAATGTCAAACCACGTTTGGTGAACTCACCTTACTCCCCTACACAATGCACAAAAGCTTCTTTTTTCAAAAAAAAAAATCATTATTTAATTTTTAAAATATTTTTTATGTTAAAAATGCTATAAATCTATTATGCCGCTTGCCCTTTTGATCTATTCATGTCAAACCACTTTGAACTCTACTAACTAGATTGATAGCATTTTTTTTTACATACAAAAATATTAAAAAAATTAAAGGATGTTTTTTTTTGAAAAAAAGAAGCTTTGTGCAGTGTGTAGTGGAGTAAGTTGAGTTCACCAAAAGTGGTTTGACATGAATAGGTCAAAAGGGCAAGCCGCATAATAGATTTATAGAATTTCTTTACATAAAAAATATAAGCTGCATAATAGATTTATACAAAAAAGTACATTAAAAAATATTTTAAAAAATTAAAGAATGTTTAAAAAAAGAATAATCTTTGTGCAATGTGTAGGGGAGTAAGTTGAGTTCACCAAAAGTGGTTTGACATGAATAGGTCGAAAGGGCAAGCTGCATAATAGATTTATAGCACTTTTTTACGTAACGTTACTACTCCACGGTTTGCTGAAGTGTATAGACCTTTTCACAGATGTAAACATAAACATTCTAAATGGACAAAAGTGGATTTCCTGTTGCAGTGTATGTGAATGGCATCAACTCTTATAGACTTACATGCTACTTACCATGTCTGCCGCTCTGACCTTTCTGCTACATTGATTTGAATGGAATTGGCCTTTCTCCATTTTATTTTTATGGGTTGGTGTGATTTGAAAATAGGGCCATTAATACTTGATTTATTTGTAAGTACATTATACTGTAGTCTGAAGTCTTATGATTATAAGTGATATTTGTGGCAGATATTTTGCATTTTTGTTATCAAGCCCAGTGCAATAATGATGTGTGGCCACAAATATTTCTCAATTTATTTAAGTTCAGTTAGAAGTTTTAGTTAAGGGAAATGACTTGCTTAGTGTGCTGCTTGAATCAATAATGTGATTATCAGTGAAGTAATTGCTGTGTGTGTTTGTGTGTTTATACTTACAGTTTCACAAGTCAGTATACAAACGAATGATCAAGAAAATGTTTAAATACATTTTTGGACAAAAATTCTTTGAAAGACTTCGGTCTTCAAAGAAGTCCAAACGAAGGAGTGAGAGACCTTCGTCTCCTGAAGACCTCAACCCTCCCACCATCTTGAGGGAACACGGACGAAGGGGTGAGAGACCTTCGTCTAGTGGAGGCACCAACCCTTCTACCATCATGAAGGAGCAGAGGCAAAGGGGTGAGAGCCCTTTGTCTTGTGCAGAAACCAAGCCCTCTTCCACCAGGCAGCAGGTACGAAGGGGTGAGAGCCCTTCCTCTTCATCTTCTGAAGACGACCAGCCTTCTACCACGCAAGTACAAAGGTTTGAAAGCCCTTCATCTTCTGAAGACAAGCACCCTTCTACTCCAAGGCAGAGGCAAGCATTGAGGAGTGTGAGCCCTTCCTCTTCATCTTCTGAAGACGACCAGCCTTCTACCACGCAAGTACGAAGGTTTGAGAGCCCTTTCTCTTCATCTTCTGAAGATGACCAGCCTTCTACCACGAGGCAGAAGCCAGCATGGAGGGGTGAGAGCCCTTCATCTTCATCCTCTAAAGACAAGCCCCCTTCTGCTCCAAGGCAAGCATGGAGGAGTGTGAGCCCTTCCTCTTCATCTTCTGAAGACAAACACCCTTCTACTCCAAGGCAGAGGCAAGCATTGAGGAGTGTGAGCCCTTCCTCTTCATCTTCTGAAGACAACCAGCCTTCTACCACGAGGCAGAAGCCAGCATGGAGGGGTGAGAGCCCTTCGTCTTCATCCTCTGACAACCAGCATTTGTCCTTGGGAGACCTCCACCTTTCTCCCAACAAGAGAGAGAGAAAGGGCATGGAGAAGCTTGAAAGAGTAAGGAAATGTTTGCTGGTGGAGAAGTGGAAAAAGAGGAAGAGAAAGAGGAAGAGAGAAAAAGAGAATGAGAAGATGGAAAAGAAAACCTTTAGTCTGCTTTCAAGAATATACATTTGGTGGCTCAATTACAAGTTAGACCGCATTGCCAGAGAATTTGATTCAACCTTTGAGACTGAGCGCTACCTCCAGCAGCATGGTAAGAAAGTAAATTTATATTTTGTCACATAAAATGTCATACAGGCATATGTATAGCCACCTTTTAGATAAACTGTCACAGTAGACCCGTGGTGGAGCAAGTATTCAATTCCTTCACTAGTAAAAGTTCCAACACCACTATGTAAAAAGCTAATTACAAGTAAAAGTCCTCCATTTAAAGTCTTAAAAAGTGAAATTATTATTTACTAAATTCATTGAAAGTAAATGTAGTCAGAAAACCAGCCCATGTCACCAATATAGGCTACTGTGCAATATTATTGAAACGTTACAATGAAACACACAAGGTGTGTTAATTAGAGGTTTTGCTCTGTGTGTTTTTGAATTTTGGAGAGAGCCAGGTTAGCAGCTTCACATCTTTATGCCAAGCTAAGCTAATCACTGTCTGAGTCCAGCTGCATACTTAACACACTTCAATCATGTACTACTATGAGTTTAAAATTTGGTCTACTTATGGATCATTTGTTCAGTTAATCAACAGTGAGAATACTTTCTTTTTCTGAATATTTCTGAATAAACTCACAAAGCTGCCTTGTGTTATCCTGTTCTGCAGGGACGGAATAAGCGTGCATCTATTTACATCTGTTTACACTGTCAGAAATGTATTTTGATCTAACAGTGGGCACATATTCCTTTCATGAGTTAGCCTAATTTATTTATCTTACTTAATTATCATCAGAGATGGGAAAAGTACTCACTTCTCATACTTAAGTAGAAGTACAGATACTTGTGTTAAAAAATACTCTGGTAAAAGTAGAAGTACCGATTTAACTTATTTACTCAAGTAAAAGTAACAAATTACAGGCTTGGAAATGTACTTAAAGTATAAAAGTAAAAGTAGCCTTGCGAATGACAACCATTTTTTATGCAAAGCTACCAGGACCACAAATGTTACTAGACTGCAAGCTGAGAAACTTCAGTAGACATGGAGAAAAGGCTCTTTATGTATATATGCCATTGTCTACATTTTAAATGGATGTCTGCCAAAAGGCCTAAAACATCACATATATGATTATTGTGACAGAGACTGGGACTCCAGGTTAATAAGATTCTGACTGAGTAGCAAGATATGAATTCAATTGTGATTCTGTAATAATTCACAGATCCAGTTCCATTTTTAATCAACATTTAAATGAATCTACATGTAAGTTCTGCATACTTTTAGAGTACAACTAACCAGTGGTGTAGTCTGTTTTTTTGTAGTGAGTATACTGTGATTACTGTCCCAGAGCGACACCCCAGACAGTCGGTACTGTGACGTTTCTGAATACGAACTGTACACGGGCAACAGACGTTTAAGTATTGATGGCGTTAATTTAAAGTCCTGGAAAAACAACACTTAGAGTTGAGAAAAGATAAGACAGATTTAACTTTTTGAGAAACGCAACCGAACCTGAACGCAACAGGACATCACATCACACAAATAAGCCGTTTAACCGACACCCCCCCACTGCCACACAAAACCATGACTAATAATTAGCATCATCATACAACTTTTGTATCGATTAGCAGTAAAATCTGCTGATAAGGGCCCACAGTTACTCAAAAGTATTTAATAAACTGTTTACAATCTTCAACACCATGGCTAACAAATGCATAAAAAGCAGACGGAAGGAGAAAAAAGTTCCAATCTTTCTATTTTAGTTAATTATCTGACCATTGCTAACTAACATTACCATATAGTCATTTAATTGTGTAAAGCAATGCATATTTAAGATTTAAGAATTTACTCTAATATTGCATAGTCATTGACCTTATGAAGGCCAGGAGTTCTCACTGTCTCTCTCATCATCTGAAACAAGGACACATAAACATTGTATTCTGTTTACTGCTGTACTCAGACACACAGGTACACACACACATAGACACACAGACACAGACACACACACAGACACACAGACACACAGAAAGGCGTGCGCACACACACACGCACGTACACACACGCGCGTACGCACGCACGCACGCACGCACGCACACACACACACACACACACACACACACACACACACACACACACACACACACACGGTATCATATAAGCTACTCTCACTTACCAGGTAACAGTAGGCTAACGTTGGTGGCAGCTGCAGTATCACCCGACGTGGCAGCAGCTTCAGGGACAGACTTTAGAAAACACTGAAGTAGTGTTATTTAGGTCTGTTTAGTAACGTTTCATATCTCGTTACTTATAAAACTTAGTTCAAACTCTAGGTAACTAACTAGTTGCGAGAAAGGAAAGACCGTGCAAAGAATGCAACTTGTTGTTGCTTAGTAACATTAAGTGACCTCACATCAGATCCGGGGCCACGGAAGCCGCCAAGGTCCAAATGTCAGAGCTTCCCAACACAGACGGGGTGAATTTATGAATGAAAATGAGAACGTTCTGTCACAAACAATGTTGTTACGTATCATCGCGCTTTTGTAAGTGGGTAAGTAACGAGCCACTTTTGTAAAACGTAAGGAGTAGAAAGTACCGGTATTTGTGTTAAAAATGTAAGGAGTAAAAGTAAAAAGTCGATACAAAAATAAATAGTAAAGTAAAGTAAAAATACCTGAAAAATCTACTTAAGTACAGTAACGAAGTATTTGTACTTCGTTACTTCCCATCTCTGATTATCATGGAGAACAAAGGAAACATACTCAGTTAAGCTAAGATAGCTCTTATCTCACACGCCAGGCCAACATGTATTTTTAACAACTTGCAACAAAACAAATCTGTTGACTATTTCCTTTTGCAAGGGGTGTGAGTGTACAACTGGACTCCAGACTTAACCTTTCATGTGCTTTTGGTTACAGATTCCCTCGGAAATGGAGTAGGACGAATGCTGGTTGACCAAAGGATGAAGCTGTTTTGGTCCAAACTCAAACTAAAAGATGAGGTGAAGGAGGAAGTGATGAGGCAAAGACTGAAGGTACAGAGGAAGGAAATACAGGCAGTACAGTTATGCCGAAACTCAGAATTATATTATCATTCACCTACCACGAGGAGGCAGCAAGCATGGAGGGGTGAGAGCCCTTCCACTTCTGAAGACGACCAGCTTTTTATTCCAAGGTGGAGGCAAGCATGGAGGGGTGAAAGCCCTCCCTCTTGGGAAGACGAAGAGCTTTTTACTCCAAGGTGGAGGCAAGCATGGAGGGGTGAGAGCCCTTCCTTTTCTGAAGAGAAGCATCCTCCTACTCAGCATCCTCCTACTCCAAGGCGGAGGCAAGCATGGAGGGGTGAGAGCCCTTCCTCTTCTGAAGACAAGCATCCTCCTACTCCAAGGCGGAAGCAAGCATGGAGGGGTGAGAGCCTTTCATCTTCTGAAGACAAGAAGCCTTCTACCACGAGGAGAGGGAAGGAGAGTAACACCTTTGGTCTTCCTTCAAGAATATACATTTGGTGGCTCAAATTCAAGATAACTGGATGTATGCATTATTGCACTTAGAACTTAAACATTCCTAGAACACTTTTCTCGTTGTGTTCCGACTGGACAAATTTGGGGGATTTTTAAGTTCCTCTGGCCGTATTTCGGGACTTTTTTAGCTCCTACTTCAGAGCAGGGTCTTTTTTCATAGATAGTTAAAGAAGTGGACCAACAGATCCCGTTGCTCTGGACAGAGACCAGTGAAGTCTATTAGAAGCACTTTTCCGGTGATAGCTGAGCGTTACTGGGCAGCTGCTAACTGAGCTTGCCGACATAAATGTGACATGAGCAACGTGTCTGAAAGTTGTAATGGCGCGCGCCAAGCGCATTTGTGACATCAAAATGACGTAATTTTTGGCCGGCGCGTCTGATTTTCAGCACGCGAGCATAGGGCGCACAGTGTATTTTTTTCAGTGGCACCCGACAAACCGGAAACAGGAAGCCTGAACGGGCTCCTGGGAAACCGGATGCCAGGACTCGCCGACTGACTGCAAGTCTCTCTTGTAAACTTACTGGGTTAAGATGAGTTATTTTATGGTGAATGAAAGGCTTGATCCCACCAAGTAGCTGGCACTGTTGCTCTCTGTTCTGCCGTTGTTTACCTTTTTCTTCTTCTTCTAGTCCGTAGAAAGAAAAACATCAGTAGCCTTTGCTCCTTAGCGCCACCGTTGTTCAGGAGAAGACTGCAACTAGTGTCGCGACCACCACGCGCGAGTATAAATACTCACGGCAGTCCCGTGACGTCACGATTCCCGCACGCACTTTTTGGAAGCGCTAGTGTATCTGACGCTTAATGCCTCAGATATACTAGCGCTTTCAACAGTTTTTCTTTCTAAGGACTAGAAGAAGAAAAACAAACACCGGCAGAACAGGCAGCAACAGTGCCGTCAGTGCTTCGATTTGATTCAGTGAGCTACTTGGTCAGATCAAGCCTTTCATTCAGAAAAAAAAGAACTCATCTTAACCCAGTAAGTTTACCAGAGAGACTTGCAGTCACTCTGAGAGTCCTGGCATCCGGTTTCCCAGGAGCTCGTTCAGGCTTTCTGTTTCCGTTTTGTCGTGCGCCGCTGAAAAAAATAAACTGGTGAGCGCCCTGTGCTCGCGCGCTGAAAATCGGACGCGCTGGCCAGAAATTACGTCATTTTGATGTTACGAACACACGCGCCACCTCAGACGCGTCACCTGTAAAACGGCCTTTAGTCTTCTGGTAGCTGTGCCAAGAGAAATCTCAATCATTACGAATCTTGCAGAGACGGAGAGCGTAGGTATGTGTAAGGCACACTGTAAGCGTCTCGCGAGCGTGGCGTTTCTGTTGCGTCTCAGAAGCGTGTCTGACGCGGCGCTGCTCCAGGAAGGGCTGATCTTGGGACATAGCGCCGACAGATTCGAACTCTGAAAAAGGAAGGAAGGAAGAAAGGAAGGAAGGTAGGTAGGTAGGTAGGTAGTATATTGTGACATCACGAGAGGCTACACAGCTTTCAGCGGGA